>ML675618.1:69053355-69066253 GCA_007922155.1 Mesoclemmys tuberculata | reverse complement strand
CATATTGGTCCCTTCTGACCTATGAGTCTATGAGTCTATGAGAATTCCAGACACAAAGCTTTAATATTGTAATTAATGAACAGTCTCCAAACTCCATGAACAAGTGCCTTGAGATGGTGATAGCCATAGTACAAATGGGTATAATGTGATATAAATAACTGATTTAATACAAAGATCAGCTGGCCTGACACATTAGGTCAGATACACCAAACTGCTTAAAGCCTAATTCCTTAAGGTCCTCAGCACCTCCCAATGACTTTAATTGAATTTTCAAGAACTGAGGACTCTCAGCAGCTTTCTGGAGGCACCAAGGGCCAGATTTTGAAGTAAATGGGAGTTAGGCACCCAAATAACATCAAAAACTGGCCCTAAGTACTTTGCAGATGGTTTTGTGCTGGACTTGGAAAAGCAGAGGAGATTCATAAATATTCAACTCCATTAATGCATAAGCCCTCATTACTTACTCAATGAAAAATCCAATTGTAGTTAAAGGGACTATTGGGTGCACAAAGACAGCTGTATTGTGACCTACAGGAATCAAGTCCAAAGAAGGAAATTAGTCCTCTTTGGCTTGTTCAGTGGTACTGGTAAGAGCCAGAAACAGCAGCAGCTATTTCTTATGTTATCTTTCACACAAAGGAGTGAAGACTTTAAAATTAGCCCAGATGTCTCTTACAACATGCACAGAACTTCTGCTCCCAATAAGTTCAGTGACATCAGCTGGATTGGGAGCAGGCCCTTGGTGTAGGACTAATTCTCAAAAGTGGCCGTCCAGTTTGTGCCTGTAGAGAAGTACACTTATATTTGTGTGTTCACTTTATGGAGCCTAAATTTAGGCTTTGGAATTTAACACACAGCCAAACAATTCCCATACTCTACCTGATCAAGCAAACATACTGAGCCAGAGTCTTTGCTTCACTGACTTTATGATCAGTGAAGCAGAGAGGTACACATATCAGGAAACCAGTTACAGCATTCTGTTTCACTGCACAACATCCAGCCTGCTTAGAGCAACCTAAAGGCTGCTTTTATCTATGCCAGTTAATGGCCCACAAGAGAATCCTCCACATGCTGAACACAGCCATTTGCAGACCCCAACATGCTCTCCCAGCCCCTGACGCACCTTGGATCAAGGACTTAGGAGCCAGCTATACTAGTTTTGTGTTTGCTCATAACTCTTCCACACCAGCACAATCCCCAGCTAAGGGAGGATGCAGCCAGAGTCTTCTCCCTTTGCAGTACAGCTGTGAATCTGGTCCCTAACCTCTTCTTCTCTGGGAAACTAGTTATCATTCTGCAGGCATAGGACAAATTTTCAAAGAGGCAAAAGAAGGAAAAATTGTGATCATCAGTAGTTGCTGCAGACCGTAAGCAATGATTTTAACCTTTTAACTATGCTTCCGTTCACTATGGTCCTATGCTGCCCAAAAGTTGACAGGTCTGGATGTGCATGATAAAGGTGTTTGAAAAGGCACAGGTTCAGCAAAACCCCTGAGCACGGTTTCCAAGACTGATACCAGGAATTCTGACCACATGCTGCTCCACCCTGCCAGAAACCCTGCAAGTGAGTAGGAAGCAGTAACAAACAGGTGAATCCCCTCAGGGCACATGTCCATGCTGGCACAGTCTGGTGTAATTTATACCTCTCTGTACTAGTTAGGGTGAAACTAGCAAAGCATGTTGATTGTATTTTCTGGTTTAGGACAATAAAAAACCCTTTGAATTACATACTATAAAATGTTTTTTAACATTTATCATTAAGACATCTGAGATTTCTAGGTAGGATTTCAATAGTGCAGAACTTACAAATTGTGACAAAACTATTTACTGAAAAGGGAAAAAATGTATATTGTGTAACAGGCAATGAGCTATTACAAGTTCTAAGCCAAAGAAGTTTGTTTAGAACTGCTTATATTCTGGTGTTTATTTAAGACAAGACATTACAGGTCTGACTGCAAAGTGATTAGGGGACTTCAGGGCACTTTAAAAACAATCCAGCAGCAATTCTGAAATATGGACAATATGCAAAAGATTTTTGAGCCCCTCCCACCCACAGATTATCCCAGAGTTCTGCCTGGGAGCAGAAAGCAATAATATTCACCTCCACACAAGCATAATTCATGACAATTTCTTTGTATTATCCTGACATTTACAGGATCTATCATGTATTACTATCATTCAAAACCATTTCAAACTTGTTAACAAGGTGGAGACAGGGAACTGAATATTGTCACATAGTGCTAGTTACATGTTTTTTTATAATGATAGTTGATTTAGATCTTTTCAATGACATTTCATCTCAATGAAAAATTTTGGGCAGGTTAGTCTTTCTTTGACATGGAAACAAGATTCCTTGCCAGTAGATGGCGCAAAATACATACTAAAGATTCTTTAACCAAAACTAATCTTGACAACTTGGCAAAATTAGGAAATGTGCTACAGAACTCTTGTTCATTTTTTATTACTTAAAGAGAATATTGCAAACATGAGAGAGACTCGGTGAGAGTTAAGAATGTTCTTGCCAGGAGGTAGAACAGGCCATTGGCTGCTTTCTGCAATACTATCCTCTGCAGATTTCTGTTTCTGAAAAGAAGCCAAATAGAAGTTATACAGACTTCCTGGATTTTGTTTGCAGAAACTGGGTGACCTATGAAGGACTCTATTACAGAAAGCACCCAGTTGCCTATTTCTTCCCCTGCATGACCCCAAAGCTTCATAGAACCCTTTCCATGTGGCACCCCCACAAAGGAAATTCCACAGAAAGCAAGGGAAAGAGAGGGCAATGATCACAGGCTACAATATCACAGAGGTGTTAGCCCAGTGCTACAGCTGGAATATCAGGAGAGCCTGTTGCCAGTTTCCCTTGCTATTTCTAACAAACCAATGTCCTCCTAGCTCAACCTTTCCTTCCATCTGATCTTGCAGCTGGGACATTGTGCCAAATCCCGCCCTTCATTGCACTTTTGTAACTCCATTGACTTTAGAGTGCAGATTTGGCCCAAAATGCTGAATCTCTAACACACATTCATCCTACAGCAACAAACTGCAATATCATAGTACAAGTAAGTGTATGATCTGACCGTTGCAAAATGAAGCACTGCTGGTGAGCAAAAAAAATATCTTTACTTCTAAAACAAACTCCTTGGAAAAGGGAATTCATGAATTTCCTAGTAAAGAAGATTGGTGTGGTAAAAAAATTAATAAATGATCATTTTATACATTGATGTTCCAGTATTAAAGTTCATCTAAGATTTCCAACTGGATCAGTAATGATTTTATTCAAAAGCTTACAGGAAGAAAGGAAGGTAGGTAAATGATGGAGAGGTCAGTAGTGTCTTCATATAGGGACCAATCCTTAGCACTGAAGTCAGTGGAAGTTTTGGGATTGGTGCCCGTGAGAGCAAAAGCAAGATCAGGCCTGTAGTTTAGGTTGAATCCTGGCTCCTATTGTAAGCCCTATTGTTAGCATGTCTCTCCTCTTCCCCTTTATAACCTTGACAATAAACCTCCTTTGGCCTGTTTATTCTCAGGCTGCTCTTCTGGGCTTTAAGGGTTTTTTCTGCCAACTCTGAAGGAAAATCATCAAACTGTTTTGAAATGAAGGAAGGGGGGTTCCAGGGAGAATGGATCCGTTCTCAATGGTAGTAGACGACAGAACTAGGAGCAATGGCTCAAGTTCCAAGAGGGGGAGGTCTAGGGTGGATATTAGGAAAAACTTTTTCACTAGGAGGGTGGTGAAGCACTGGAATGGGTTACCTAGGGTGGTGCTGAAATCTCCATCCTTAGAGGTTTTTAAGACCTAGCTTGATAAAGCCCTGGCTGGGATGATTTAGTTGGGGTATGTCCTGCTTTGAGCAGGGGGTTGGACGAGATGACTTCCTGAAGTCCCTTCCAACCCTAATCTTCTATGATTCTGTGAATCAGATGCAAAAAACAAAAAGTTAAAAGTATCTGACTTTTGTGTACTTATAATTCAAAAATAGCTTAGTTCTAAAACTGCAGACTTTCAGGCATATCCTTATTACTCCCTGAAAACTAGCACATAGGCTAATGATGAAGAAAACAGGTTGTAAAATAAACATTTATTAAAGGATTTTTTTCTCTCTGACAGGATTTAATGCAAGCAGCTGCAGGAATGAAACGTTTAATCAGCTACGTGGTACTTAACACTTTAGGTGCCACTGTTAATCTAAGTTTTCATTTTAAAAAGAACTAATATTTCTAGCTTTTTTCTTGATCTCCTGTTCTTGGAATCTGGCCTGTTTGCCTGCCCCAGCCTCCCATGCAATGGAATCTTCACGGTTCCTTCCCACTCTAATACTGGTTACATTAACTACAGAAATGTAACTGAGAGAAGCTATTATCGCCATGTGAGTCACTGGCTCTGTCTCCTTTAAAGATGCCCTCATTGTGAGAGAGATGGGTAACTAGGTGTCTCTGTAAACACATCTGAGCACTGAGGAAAAGGAGCCCTAGTGAGATGTGTCCCCAGAGTTCTAAACATTTATTGAGCATTAATCCATGTAAGACTGTAGTATACTACGGGCTCAATACTCAGTTGTGGCAAGCTCACAACTGGAACAGCTGAGAAGGGGATGGTGAAAGTGGCTGTCAGCCATCTTTCCATTCCCTGACCCTGAGCCAGCCAAAGGCCAAACTGGTCCTTGATGTCATTTAAGAGTAGCTTGAAGACTTCTCTAAACTATGCTGGCTTCAGCAAGCTCAGAGGGACAGCTGCAGTACTATGTGCTCTGAAGCCCAACCCCAACTTGGTCCTCCCTTCCTGACACAGCCCCTGAACAGACACGAGAGGGGAATAGGTGATGCACAGCTAACCATATGAGCTTTACACTCATTGGGAAATTTCCTTACATTAAAGGAATCCCCAGCTGCCTCTTTAGAGCCATTTAACGGAAGCGGTTAGACAAAGGATCTGAGTATCTGTCCTTTTAACATTAACACAAAAGATGGAGAAATTAACTTTTGGGTTAAACGCCCATCGGTTAATATATACAAAGGTGCAGGTAGTTGGTAGTTTTGCCTCATAAAACTACTACATCATTTTGTCACGATACAGCACAACCGACAGTCTCTGATCAGAAGAGGCCCATAGGAGAACCAACAGTGGCAGGCTGAAAATAAGGAGCAATGGCCAAACAGCATATGGAAGCCTGCTCAGTGCCTGAAAAAGTTAGTACTATTAGTCCCTGATTTTCAGGAACACCAAATTTATCTTAGTGTTTTTAAGATGCTTTTTTATAATACAGTATAATTATTCCATTGTACAGAATGATCTCTCTGTAAAGCTTTGAACTACTGATTATACATATAGATACACATATGACTAAATGATTACAAAAGTACACAGGAAGTTACACTCACTAAACCTCTTATTGTTAATGGGAATCTTGCTTGTAATTTCCCCTCACACACAATGAAAACTTCATACAAGAGCTCTGCAACTTTTTCAAGTTACATTTCATATAGACTGCCTTGGTATAATACGCACAGATATGCCTAAACAGAGCAGCACATAGTAAAACTTGTGCTACTCTTACAGTATGCAAAAGTGGGCTTTTAAAAAAAAAACTCTTTTCCTGCAAACAAAAGGTGAATTGAGCTGCTAAATATATATGGATCCATCACAGGGACTTCATTTTCTTTTATACTAATCTTTTAAGTTTACCATAGGCATAAAATATCAAAGTATCCATCAGCACTTGTCTTCACTCCTTGAAACTTGGGAGGAACTTTGAAATTTGATATACATCAGTGTTGCCTTTAAATCAGCAGTGAAAATGTTTGATGGGATTTATGAACTGAAAAATATTACTGATTCTTTGTCTTCACAGACAAGATCAGCTTCCAGGCTACTGTACTGGGCAGCACAGAATGAGGAGGAGGTGAGCATCCCTCAGGGCTGAAAAAACAGGTTCAGGACTATTTAGAAAGACTGGACATTCACAAGTCCCTAGGGCCAGATGCAATGCATCCAAGGCTGCTGACGGAATTGGCTAATGTGATTGCAGAACCATTGGTCAGTATCTTTGAAAACTCGCGGTGTTCTGGGGAAGGCCCCAGATGACTGGGAGAAGGCAAATATAGTGCCCATCTTTAAAAAAGGGAAGGAGGAGGAGGATCCAGATAATAGACCAGTCAGTCTCACCTGAGTCCATGGAAAAATTATGAAGGAGGCCCTCAAGAAATCCATTTTGAGGTACTTGGAAGAGGAAAGTGATCAGGAACAATCAGCATGGATTCACCAAGGGCAAATCACATCTGACCTGTCTTCTATGATGAGGTGACTGGTTCTGTGGATGTGCAGAAAGTGGTCGACATGTTATACCATGACTTTAGCAAAGCTTTACATATGGTCTCCCACAGCAGTCTTATCAGCAAGTTAAAGAAGTATGGGTTGAATTAATGGACTATAAGGTGGATAGAAAGCTGGCTAGATCATCAGGCTCAACAGGTAGTGATCAACAGCTCGATGTCTAGTTGGCAACTGATAACAAGCAGAATGCCCCAAAGGGTCAGTGCTGGGGCCAGTTTTGTTCAACATCTTCATTAATGACCTGGAGGATGGGGTTAGTTTTACCCTCAGAAAGTTTGCAGATGACACTAAGCTGGGTGGAGTGGTAGATACGCTAGAGTTCAGGGATAGGATATACAGTGACCTAGACAAATTAGAGGATTGGGACAAAAGAAACCTGATGTAGTTCAACAAGGACAAGTGCAGAGTCCTCCACTTAGGATGAAAGAATCTCATGCATTGCTACAGACTGGAGACCAACTGGCTAGGCAGCAGTTCATCAGAAAAGGACCTGGGGGTTACAGTGGACAAGAAGCTGGATATGAGTCAACAGTGTACCCTTATTACCAAAAAGACTAATGACATATTGGACTACATTACTAGGACCATTGCTATCAGATCGAGGGAAGTGATTATTCCCCTCTATTCAGCACCGATGAGGCCTCATTTAGAGTACTGTGTCCAGTTTTGGGCCCCCCACTACAGAAGGGATGTGAACAAATTGGAAAGAGTATAGCAGAGGGCCACAAAAATGATTAAGGGGCTGGACCACATGAATTATGAAGAGAGGCTGAGAGAACTAGCCTTGTTTAGCCTGCAGAAGAGAAGAATGAGGAGGGATTTGATAGCAGCCTTTAACTACCTGGAAGGAGGTACCAAAGAGGTTGGAGCTAGGCTGTTCTCAGTGGTGGCAGATGACAGAACAAGGAACAATGGTCTCAAGTTGCAATGGGGGAGGTCTAGGCTGGATATTAGGGAAAATCCTTTTTTACTAGAAGGGTGGTGAAGCACTGGAATGGGTTACCTAGGAAAGTAGTGGAATCTCCATCCTTAGAGGCTTTTAAGGTGTGGCTTGACAAAGCTCTGGCTGGGATGATTTAATTAGGGTTGGTCCTGCTTTGAGCAGGAGGTTGGACTAGATGACCCCCTGCGGTCCCTTCCAAACCTAATCTTCTATGATTCTATGATTCATAACAACCTATTCAACTATATGACAACAACTATGAAACAATTTAGGTTATTTTCTTTTATATCTATACATCAAAACAATTCTAAATTTAGAAATGAGAATATAAATATATACAGTATGTTCCTGCTACATCTACATATTTTTAAAGATAGTTGATGGGAAGTTGATGTTATGGCAAAGATATCTTTATATAAAAACTATTTGTATAAAAATATAAAAATATTTTTAAAGAAGTTAATGGGAAGTTGATGGGATGTTGCTGTTAATTAATAATTTAGAGTCTCATCCAAAATCTATTGAAATCAGTTGAAAGACTGCCATTTACTTCAATGGGATTTGAATAAGGCCTTTAATTTGAAATGGATGGTCTCGTCCAAGGATTCCAAAGAAATTCAAGAATGAAGTGGCTGATCTGATTTTTTTAAAAAGGACTATTATTAAAATTAGCTACTATGTTGGATGATGACAAGGTAACTATATTTTTAAAAGGTTAGGGTTTGTTCTTGAGAATAACAGACCGGTTTACTTAGTAACTGATAAGATAACCAGAACAATAATTAAACAGAATTTTAAAACATAAAATGAGACAGACAAACTAGTACAGCTTCTGAAAAGGAAAACTTTGTCTCAGTTTATTATTAGAATTCTTTTAAGAGTGAACAGATAAAGGAGAACCAGTAGTTATAATGCAAGAAGTAGTTGATAAAAGTCTCTTGCAAGAAGCTATCAAAAAAGTTAAAGTAGTCATGGGATGAAGTGTATAATTGTCATGGATTATAAAATAGTTAAGAGGCAGAATACAAAGAGCAAAAATAAATGGTCAATTTTCAGTGGAGAAGATCCCACTGTTCTGTTATGACTGGTATTATACAATATATTTCTTGATGAATTGAAAGCAGTGGCACAATTTTGGGATAATCCAAAACTCTTTAAATTAGTCTTGACCATCAAGATTGTAAGTAATTTCAAGACGACCTAACCAAGCTAAACGAGTGACAAAATGACAGCAGGTGATATTCACTGCAAATAAATTCAAGCTAATGCACACTGGAATAAATATTTTTAATTATTTAAACATATTTATTATAAATTAATTATAATTACTTAACAAAAAAAAACAAAAAAACCCAAAGTGTATTGTGGATAGCCCCGCTGAAAACATCTGCTCAATGTGCAGAAGAGTAAAACAAGCAAACTAGATATTAACACAGATTTAAAAATATAAAAAATATTTTAAATATATAATGCCCACCATGTAAATCAACGATACATTGGTTTCCACTTTGGTTACCCATCTCAAAAAAATAAAAGAAAGAAAATTTCAGAGAAGGGCAATAAAATTAACAGGGACATGGAAGGATTTCTATATAAAGAGAAACTAAAATAATTAATACTGTTAATTTGAAGAAGAGGAGGCACAAGATAAAGGTAAATAAAATAATGAATTGTATAGGAAAGACAAACTGGATACTCCTACTTACTCTTTTCATAATACAAGAACAAGAGGGTGTTCAAGGACATTGAAAGGCAACAACTTAAAAAACTGATATGAGGATATACATTACACAGTGTAAAATTAACATATAGAACTCATTGCTATAAGACCTTATCAAGGCAAAAACCTTAGAAGAGTTTTTAAAAGCTTTAGACATTTGTATAAATAGTAAAAAAACATCTACAGCTACATTAGCTAGGAATTTTTTTTTAAGTGGTATCTACCTTCATGCTTCAAGACAAAAGAGAATCGCTAGATCCCTGGAAGTAGAAAAAAACTTCCCATAGACATGATATTGCAGGTTTGTCCATTGAAACATACTTTTCAATCTTGACTCTTCTTTAATGGGGTATTTTATTTGTTAATATGTTGCTCTAATCTGAGGTTTACAGCTTTAATACATGAGGCTCATACGGGACATTATATATTTCATTATTGATGAGACAATGAAAGAAATATTAAAAACGGAGAAGGCACTGTATGTATTCACATCCAAAATGGAATTCAGAACAACTTTTACAATCTTTTAAATCTAATTTAAACTGTTTTCACCTGACTAGTCTAGCTTTTTAAATCTGAATCTGTTACTTGTGTTGTGCAATCATTGAGATGGGAGAACTACTGATTTACAGATGCACTGCCAAATTAAAAATTTTATCTTTATTTTAAAACAAATTTACTTTCATATTATTACTAATTAAGCTTAAAATTATATAACAGAGTATTTAAAATCTAATTATTATGCAATATATATGCTCTTTCTACATTCTGCACTCAGCTTCAACAAGTAGTTCTTACAAAGACAATATAGAGTACTTTTCATCTACAGATTTCAAAGTGCTTTACCTCCATTTTGCAGATGGAGAAAATGAGGTAAAAAGATGAAGTTATTTTCACAAGTTCACCTAGCAGATCTAAATATAGGACCCAGGTCTCCCAACTCCTAGTGTCCTATCTACTAAATCATCCTGTACTCCCTACCACTACTACTTAACAATTGTTTGTACCAACAGTCCATGTTGTTTTTTAGTTCTCCGGTATTCACACTGTTTGGATTATAGCACTGGAGGAGAATGTTTAAAATCAAGTAACTTAACAGAAAATGAATAAAAATCTGTTAATGTTTCCATAGTCTTTGTAAAATCAACATAATACAAAATTTACATTTTTGGGCACTCTACTCGGTTCACTTAAGTTGCTCCTTACTTATATAAGGCTTGATCCTGGAAACATATGTAGCTACTTTATTCATGTGTGGAGTTCCAGTAAAGTCAATGGAGCCATGCATGTGATTAAAGTTACTCACATACATTTGCAGGACTGCTTCATAGTGATTTGAGTTTGTAAGCATCTACCACAGAGATAATTAATACTTTTGAAGATATCTCAGGAAGTGCAACTCACAATTAGTTGCTTATAAACAAGTCCCCAGGTATTCTGCAGCAAACTGGAACTAAATGCTGTGACAAAGTCCCTAAATTCTGCAGCATTAGTGGAAATTCTCAAATTTCTGTGACTTCACATGAAGCTTTTAAATTTAGTTTTTTATTTAATTAAATATGAAAATAATACAATAGCCTCTATATTTATTTTGATGTCCTCAAATTTCCATTTTTAAACACGCTGTGCGGATTTGCATCTTTAGGTTTCAGACTCAGTAGCACACTGATGAATGGGGTAGTTCATGCCTGTTGGATCTGTTGTTTCAGACTACCTGTAAACTCACACGTCTACATGCTGGGGTAATGTGTTGTATGATGGTGTGATTTCTAAAGTGTATTTCACAGATTCACAGGCCAGAAGGGACCATTATGAAAATCTAGTCTGACCTCCTGTGCAGCACAGATCAAAGAACTTCCTCAAAACATCCAAGCTTGATTTAAAAATTGTCATCGATGGCGAATTCACCATGATTCTTGGTGAACTGTTCCAATGATTAATTAATTTCACTGTTAAAAATGTATACCTTATTTCCAGCTTCAATTTCCAGCCATTGGATCATATTATACCTTTCTCTGCTAGAACGAAGAACCCATTATTAAATATTTGTTCCTTATATAGGTACTTAAGAGACCTAAACTCTTTGTTTAGCTAAATAGATCAAGCTCCTTGAGTCTTTCACTAGAAGGCATGTTTTCTAATCCTTTAATTGTTCTTGTGGCTCTTCACCAAACCCTTTCCAATTTATCTACATCCTTCTTCAATTATGAGTATCAGAATTGGACAAAACATTCCAGCAGTGGTTGCACCAGGGTCAAATACAGAGGTAAAATTATCTCTGTACTCCTATTCGAAATTCCCATTTATGCATCCTAAGATCGTATTAGCTTTTTTGGCCACAGCATCACACTGGGAACTCATATTCAGCTGATTATTCACTATGACCTCCAAAAATGTTGTCATAGTCACTGCTTCCCAGTATAGAGTCCTCAATCCATTAAGTAGGCCTATATTTTTTGTTCCTAGATTATAAACAAAACTAATGTGTTTTGAATTAATTGGTCCATGTATATGCTGCTGGTGAGAAATAAAGGTTCCTTAGGGCACTTTAATGTAGTGTTCTTGGAAACAGTACTATGCTAAAGCACACTTGCAAGGTCTACATGGACCAATTAATGTACAACATGTTAGCACACTTCAAAAATCACACACTTGTAGAGTGCATTCCCCAACCATATAGAAAACCCCATAAAAGTACAACCATTTGTGACATACTGTACTCCATGGTATCTCTTATACCCACATATTCATCAGTTATATGATCATGATATGTTTTCTACAAAATATGCCTTGAGACAGCATTTGAAAAGTCACAACCTGTTGAAAATTAATATCCTGTAGAAATGTATGTATCTTCATTGCAATATGAAGCTATGAGATTTTGCTACTTTTGTTTGTTGTGAGCCTGAGTAACACCCACAGCCTAGCTCCTCAGAGATAACTAAAGAGTGACCAACGCCCAATAGGGTGTTAAGTTACCATCACCGGCTGTTCTCCAGCAGGGGAGCGGTAAACAAAGACAGCTGCTCAAGCATGTACACTATGGGGGCTGCCTATCTCATATCACAGCAAAGATTTTTCCTGCCCTGGGGAAAACATATGAATGATGGACAATGACATCATCACTTTGCCTCTCTCTCCTCCTCCATCTTGATACATGGAAGCAAGATTGTTTGGAAAACAAAGAGAAGTCTCCTTGAAATGGGAGGGAAGGGATGGATCTAACTAGAAAACTTTCTGGTTAGTATGAACTGTGAACTGAAAACTTCCAGCAATGTCCAATAGGGTAAGAAAAACTGATTCAAATCTTGCTTAGCCTGATACAGTTTAGGATTTAGAATGCGTGTTTAATTTTTAGTGCTTGTGTAACCAGCTCTGACCTTTATGCTACCATGTATAATAATTTAAAATCTATCTTTCTTTAGTTAATAAACTTATTTTGATGCTTAGTCTAAACCAGTGAGTTTAGATTGTCTACTGTGCTTAGGGGATTTGCTCAAATTACATATGTTGGAGCATGACCACTTGACCTTTGAAGAAATGGTGAACTATTTAATGAGCTTGCATTGATCAAGAAGTTCTTGAACAGTGTAAGATGCACATTTCTGGGGTGCAACATTGGGGCTGGGGGAATTTTCTGGTGTCGCCCTCAGCAAAATTCATGAGTGGCTTAGGGAAGCCTCCATGTAATTTAGCTGGGTGCGCCTCTGCCATGTTAATGGCTGAGTGAACAGAGCCAAGGGGGAAGGGGGAAGGAAGGTAGTTGTTCACTAGCATAGCAGTGTTGGCAACAGATTTGGCAGGAAAGTTAAAGGGGGCATAGAGGTTCCACAGTTCAGACTGCAACCTGGGGGATGTCACACCACTACATTAGATTCTTGTTTTACTCATAGACTCATAG
>ML675618.1:68953774-69043355 GCA_007922155.1 Mesoclemmys tuberculata | reverse complement strand
CAAGGCAAAGAGAAGGTTGATGAGGAGGTCTTGTGACTTTGTGGGGCTACAGATGGGGTGTGCATATATGAGAAGGTATGGGGAGAAGTGCAGCCAGAACCTCAGGAGGCAGCTCTGGAGGAGCTGGAATAGGGGCTGTAACCTGGCGTACTCCAGATATATGTGCCCAAGGTCTCCCTCACACCGAAAAAGGTGTTGGGACGAGGTTGAACCACACCAGGTATACACTCATGCTCACAAATCCATGAAGGAGCTGCCAGCTAATGTCCCCAGCAGGCTGTGGAATCAAGGTGGAATACAGACTGGCCCACCAGGTTCCTCACCCTCGACAGTGGTAAGAGGTCCCGCCACTTGGTGTCAGGGTGCGACATGAGGGTGAGGAAATGGAGAGTGTGGAGCACAAGCATGTACAGGTGCACCCATGGTGTGGTTTGGAAGCAATCTGCAGCTAGCTCAAGGTGTGCAGAGGAGGCAGCCAGTTGAAAAGCTTCAGAGGGTGGGAGGTAAGGGGTGGGCAGGGAGCACCCTCTCGCAGGACCCGCTCAAGATAGGCCCAAGCAGCAGGTGGTAAGGCTGCCCTCACCTCCTAGAGTATGCGCTGGGGAGTTCGAAGGGTAGAGATCCCCATGCACCAACACAGCACTCAGGGATCCACCCAGGTCATAGTCCAGGAGGTCTCCAATTTTGGTGACACTTGCCAGGACCAGCCTCTGGCACACCGGGAGGGATGCTGCCACTTGCATACTGAGATGGGGATTGTGTAGCAGGGGCTCCACGAGGAGATCCACCCCCACAGCAGCTGCCACAGACTTGGTTGCTGAGACCAGCCTCCAAGTCCAGAGAAGGTCCTGGTAGAAGACTGGCAGCTCGGAAAGGTCTTGTGGAAGACCCCTCAGGTGGAGATAAAAGACCTGCCAGTTGTATCAGAGCCCTTAGAGGCAGCAGCAGAAGGTGTATGCCAACTGGCTCCACGCTGGACTATCTGCACTATAAAGGAGTCTCTACAGGGCCTGGAGGTGGAAGGCGTGGACCTGGCAGCGGACACAGCACAGGCCCTGCCCCCGTTCCTCCAGGGGGCAACTCAGGACCCCTGTGGAGACTCAGTGCAGTCTTGGCCAAAAGAACTCCAGAATGAGCTTCAGGAGGTAGGCCAGGAACTTGGGGTAGAGACCAGGGTATTGAGTCGGTGCCAGAGAATGGACAGAACCAGCTGGTTCAGCACCAGTTCCCTCCCCCACAGGGAGAGGTACTGGAGAGTGCTACTATTTGAATTCTAGGAGATGGGTGGGCGCAAGCCTGACCACTGCTAAAGGCCCCTCCTCAGTCCAAATGGAGGAGTCACTGGGCCCAAGACTCAACTAATTGTGGGGGACAACTGATGAAAAAACAGAAACAGGCGTATGGGTCAAAGAGTCAAACAGAGAGAACTGGAAGGGGACACTGAGCAGAGAAACGTGGACAGTGCCCACTGCTCCATGAAGGTATCTAGGAAGTCAGCGGACACTGCCCAGAAGAACTCTGTCTGGATGTGTGAAGGACTAGAAGAACGGAAATAGGCCCACAGTGGCAGAGCACCCCCTCACCCAACCTCCTCTCCTTGGTGTTACAGATGGCCACCTTGGCCCATGCTAGTAGGTTGACGAGGAAATCCCGTGACTTTGTGGGACCCCAGATGGGGCGTGCATAGAGGAACAGATGCAGGAAAAAGTGCAGCCAGAACCTCAGCAAGAGGTTCTGGAGGAGCCGGAACAGGACCTGCAGCCTGGCGTACCTGAGGTAGACGTGCGCCAGGGTCTTCCTCACACCATAGAAAGGGCAGTTGTTGGGGAGAGGAGTGAACCACACCAAGTACACGCCCATGCTCACGGCTCCATGAAGGAGCCACCAACTGATGAGACCAGCAGGCCGTGGGGTCAAAGTGGAATAGAGGCTGGCCCAATGGGGTTCCTCACCCTCCATACGTGGTATTAGGTCCTGCCACTTGCTGTCTGGGTGGGACACGAGGGCAAGGAAGTGAAGGGTGTGGAGCACAAACATATACAGATGGTCCTTCAGTGCGGTTCAGAAACAGAACAGTTGCAAGTCTCGCATCTGGCTTGGTGCATGGGGAAGGGGCGGCTGGGGAGGCTTGCAGGGCCACAGCCTGATGAAAAGATCCGGAGGGCTAAGACTGAGAGGTGGGTGGGGAATGTCCTCTCACAGGACCCGCTCAAGGTAAACCAGTGCAGCAGGAGGCAAGGCTGCCCTCACCTCCTGGAGTACATGGAGGGGGGTTCAAAGGATGGAGAGCCCCATGTACAAAGCCAGTGCCAGGGGATCCACCCAGTCCCCCTGGCTGTAGTCCAGGAGTTCTCTGATCCTGATGACTCCTGCCCGGACCAACCTCTATTGCACCGAGGGGGCCTCTGCCACCTGAACATGGATTTGGGAGTTGTGTAGAAGGGGCTCCATAAGGAAATCTTCCTCCTTTGCGCCACAGTGGACCTGGAGGCCAAGACCAGCCTCTAGATCTAGAGGAGGTCCTGGTAGAAGACCATGAGCTTGGAGAGGTCTCACAGAAGACCTCTCAGGAGGAGATAACAGAGCTGCTAGTTGTATCAGAGCCCTTGAAGGCAGCGGAGGAAGATGTGCATCAACTGGCTCCGCTTTGGACTATCTGCTCTATAAAGGAACCTCTTCAGGGCCTGGAGGCAGAAGGTATGGACCTGGCTGTGAAGACAGTACAGGCCCTACCCTCCTTCCTCCACGGGGAGACTTAGGATGAATGCAGAGACCCAGTGCAGTCCTGGCCAAAAGAATACCAGAATGGTAGGCCAGGAAGCTTGGGGACGGGACCAGGGTGTTGAGCCGGTGTCAGAGCATGGACAAAACTGGCTGGTTGAGTACTAGTGCCCTCCCCCACAGGGAGAGCTATGGAAGAGTGCTAGAAGGCCAATATATCAGCCCCAGGCTCAGCAAGTCCCTTTCCCCTGGTAACTGAGCAGGGGTTACTCCAGGTTAATTAACATACCTGGACCAATCAGGGCCCCACCTAGGAATTATTAAAAACATCCCCTCCAGAGAAAGGGTGTGGCTGGAGTTGTGAGAGTGAGGCGAGCTACCAGAGTGTGTGAGCAGGCAAGACGCGGTCAAGAATCAGGAGGATTTAGGAGAAGGAGCAGCATGCTGGCAGAAGAGAACTCTGCAGGTACAAAGACTGGGAGAGGGAAAATCCTGCCTGAAGAGGGCAAAGGACCTTTCCCAGGCCTGGAGGCCTAAGGGAAGAGACCCTGCCAGAAGGGAAAGATTGAACTGGACATTTGGATTGGGCACTACCATGCCCAGTGGGGCTGTCAAGGATCAACAGCCTTCCCTGGCAAGGAAGCCAGGAAGGACCCCTGACCGGGCAAAGTACGGACATTAAGTCAAGCAGCACAAGGAAGTAACCCAGGGAAGCTAGCAGCTTTCCTGAAGCCCCAGCACGAGGTTGCTACTTGTAGGGTCCCTGGGTTGGGTCCTAGAGTCGAGGATGGGACCAGGCCCCACCTACTAGCCATTCAATGGAGGGGCAAGAGCCCCAGCAAAGAGGCAAGAGTCTGTGAGAACCAGAAACAGAACCAGGAGCCAGCAGGGAGCAGCCATCGTAGAGAGGCTGTATTACCCTCCCACACCACTAGAGGGTGGAAGAACACTAAAGGGTGAAGCAGTTCCCTGACCTACTGCTAGAAAGGAGAGCTGTACCCACTGGGGTAGAGGAAGAGCTTTGTTACAACTGGCGTCTGGGGAGGGACTTGTGTAACAGCGCAGCGGACTAAGCACCAAAAAAAAAGGTTTGTATTTTTCTTTCATCATAATGGATGGTGTGGTGAGGGCACTAGTACGGACAACAGTGACCCAATAAGAGGTCACCAAAGCCCAGATGACCACCCAGCAGGAATCAATGCAGGTGCAACATGAGGCCAATCTTCTGACTTTTGAGGACTGCACTGCGTGAGGCCTGGCCCCAAGACCAGTGGACCAGCATTCTCCCCCCTTTTCTGTGTGGGGAAGCCCAGAAAGCCTACCATGACATGTCTGCTGAGGCCGCAGTTGACTACCCACAGCTGAAAGCAGAGATTCTGGCCCAATCAGGAGTAACAGCAGCCATGCAAGCCCTGAAGTATCATGAGTGGAGGTACCAAGAAAGCAAGCCCCCAAGGTCCCAGTTGTTTGACCTCACCCACCTTGCATGAAAGTGGCTGAAACCTGAGGTCCATAGTCCAAAAGAGATCCTGGAAGTCCCGGTCATCAACCAATACATGAGGGGACTACCACTGGACCAATGCGTATGGGTAGGCCAGAACAATCCCTCCTCCTACGATGAGGTAGTTATGCTGGTAGAAAGATGGCTGGCAGCCAGGGGGCTCTCCCAACCATGCAAGGAAAACTCATTCCAAGTCAAGCCACTGGCCTCAATCACACAGTTCGAACAACTGAGGACCTGGGAAAGATTAGGGGAAAGAAGAAAGAAGCCAGCCAGAGGCCGTGAAGGGAAGGGGTGACCTAGGGCAAAACGAATTACAGGGTCAGAATCCCTAGCCCAAAGAGAGGGCTGCCTAGGGCCACGTACCAGTTTATGCATGCGGGGGTTGGGGCATATAGCAGCCCAGTGCCCTAAGGTCGAGGAGCCCATGCAATGTATTTAGGGAGCTGGGCAGACCACTGCACTCTGAATCACCTTATGTGGGTTGCAGTGACCCCACATAAATATACAAGGCCTGTGAGGCTGAATGGGGTGGAAACCACGGCACTTGTGGACTCCAGGAGTTACACTAGTCCTGGGAAAATCAGTCAAGCGGAGTCAGATGATGCAGGCCAAATGCACAGGGGTTACTTGCATCCATGGGGCTGTTAGCTATTACCCCACCATTCCAGTAGAAATCAGGGTTCAGCGAAATGTCAACAAGGTTATTTGAGGAGTAGTCCCTCAGCTCCCATACCCTGTCCTTATAGGAAGGGATTTCCTGAGGTTTGGAAGCCTACTCTCACCAGAGGGGTTGGAAGAAAAGGGGGATACTGAAATACATTAATCCTCCTCAGCGAAAAGCCCCCTCCACCAACGTTCGCTGAGGTAGTTCAGGATCTGTTTCCTGTCCCTGGGAAGGCCAGAAACACCAAGCGGGAAAGGAGGGCTGCTAAGGCTTTAGGTACCTGTATTCTGACCCAGGGCCAAAAGATTGGCTTTGTAGGCAGACAGACTCGGGCAGTACATAGGGGGACTGTCCAGGAAGAAGAGGGACCTGAAGCTGGTCCCAGGACCAACCCCACCGAATGAGGGGGGGGGACTGAAACAGGCCCACTTGAGCTCGGACAGCTCAATCCTATGAGGGAGAGTTTTGGGCAAGACGAAGCAGAGAACCGAAGGTATGATAACACCTGGAGTTAGGTTGTGAAAATAGATGGGGTGCTCGTGGAAGGGAAAGCCTGGGGATCAGGGCCCTACTTCATAATCAAGAGGGATCTATTGTACCAGGTCAGACAGACACAGGGGCAGGAGGTGCAGCAGCTCCAGGTGCCACAAAAGCATCAGAAGACAGTGTTGAGCCCAGCCCACAGTCACCTCTTTGAGGGACACCTTGGAGTGGAGAAAACCTTGGCACAGATCCTATGCATGTTCTTCTGATCGGGAGTACACAATGAGGTCCAGCATTATTGTGCCTGTTGCCCTGAGTGCCAGCTACACAGTCCCCATCCACACTTACGGGCTCCTCTGGTTCCTCTGTCAATTATCAAGGTCCCATTTCAGCAAATAGCTATGGACCTGGTGAGGCATCAGGAGAAGACAGCGCTAGGCCACCAATACATACCTGTTGCTCTGAACTATGCCACCCAATACCCGGAGGCTATTCCCCTACAGAACATGGCCTCTATGATGATAGCAACAGAGCTAATAAAGATCTTTGCCAGAGCAGAGCTACCTAAGGA
Organism: Mesoclemmys tuberculata; assembly: GCA_007922155.1. Taxonomy (NCBI): domain Eukaryota; kingdom Metazoa; phylum Chordata; order Testudines; family Chelidae; genus Mesoclemmys; species Mesoclemmys tuberculata. The sequence goes on along the minus strand of ML675618.1, from coordinate 69,037,412 downwards.
GATCCTGACAGATCAAGGAGCCCCCTTCATGTCAAAGCTAATGAAGGACTTATGTGCCCTGTTTCACATACAGGCCCTGAGGACTTCTGTCTACCACCCACAGACTGATGGCCTGGTGGACAGGTTCAACAGGACCCTTCAAAGCTATAAAAATAGTAGTAAATCGGAACAGGAAAGACTGGGATACCCTGTTGCCTTACCTCATGTTCACCATCCAGGAGGTTCCTCAGGCCTCAACCATGTTTTCCCCCTTCGAGTTATTATATGGGCAACACCCCCGGGGCATATTAGACATCACCAAGAAGATCTGGGAGGAAGGACCAAACCCGAGGAGAAAGAGAATTGACCACATACTACAGATGAGAGACCGAATAACCCGAGTCACTCCCATTGTACGAGAACACTTAAAGATGGCCCAGGAGTCCCAGCAGACCTACTATAACCACCAAGTGAAGGTTTGGCACTTCCAGCCTGGAGACCAAATAATGGTATTGGTACCCACGACCAAAAGCAAGCTCTTGGCACAATGGCAGGGGCCTTACAAAGTAGTCAAACCTGTGGGGAAGGTAAATTACAAGCTGCGACAACCAGGTCACTGGAAACAAGAACACGTCAACCTCCTGAAGCATGGGCAGGCCCGAGAGGCATGTATAATTACCTCAGAGACTCTGCCTCCAGAAAACAACCCACACAAGCAGGTGAAGATATCCACAACCTAACTCCAGCCCAAAAGGTTGAGGTGGCTGAGATGGTCACTCGGAATCAAGATGTGTTTTCAACAAAGCTGGTCTGAACAACAGAGACCTATTTACCACATCACCACGAACCCCAGAGCCAAGGTAACAATAAGGCCCTAGAGAGTCCCAGAGGCAAAAAGGGAGGAAATCAAGGCCGAGGTAAAGACAATGTTAGAACTGGGAGTCAATGAAGAATCCCACAGCCAGTGATCCAGTCTGCTTGTACTGGTGCCAAACCCGACAGCATCATGAGATTTTGTAATGACTTATGCTGATTGAACATGATTTCCAAATTTGATGCATTCCCTATACCACACATAGATGAGTTAGCTGATCAATTGGGCAAGGCCCAATTACTGACCACTCTCAATTTTACGAAAGGGTATTGGCAGATTCCCCTAGCCAAAGAAGCAAAAGAAAAGACTGCCGTCTCCACACCTGAGGATCTATTCCAGTACAATGTCCTCCCCTTTGGACTACATGGGGTTCCTGCCACTTTCAAGTGCCTTATGGGCAAGTTGCTGTGCCCCCATGCCAGCTATGCCGCTGCATACCTGGACAATGTGATTATTGATACCCCAGACTGGGAAACCCACCTGGGAAACGTGGAAGCAGTACTGAATACCCTGAGGTGGGCGGCCCCTACAGCAAATCCAGCCAAGTGTGCCATAGGACTATAAGAAGTTAAATACCTCGGGTACATTGTAGGAGGCATAGTGAAGCCCCAAATGAATAAGGTGGAGGCCATCCAAAATTCATTCTGATCAAACTGGAAGAAACAGGTCTGAGCATTCCTCAGCATAGTGGGGTATTATAGGTGATTCAGCCCCCACTTCGCCACTAGAGCAAGTCCCCTGATGGACCCAATAAAGGTTCAGGGCCCTGAAATGGAAAAATGGACCAATGAGTTGGAGGAGGTCTTCATGGACCTATGGACAGACCTCTGCAGTAACCCCATACTCATGGCCCCGGATTTACAAAATCATTTATACTACAGACAGATGCATCCAAGGTAGAGTTAGGGGCTGTTCTATCTATCTGTGGTGGTAGAAGATGAATAACCCCAACCTCTAGCTCAGCAGAAAGCTCCTGCCAAGGGAACAGAAATATGCAGTGGTGGAGAAGGAGTGCCTTGCTGTCAAGTGGGCCATGGAAACTCTCAGGTATTATCTGCTAGGCTGAAAATATACCTTTGTGACCGACCATGCTCCCCCTCCAATGGATGCAGCGGGACAAGGAGAAGAATGCAAGGGTGACCAGGTGGTTCCTGTCCCTCCAACCATTCCAATTTAGCATCCAACACAGGGCTGGGAGCCACCATGGCAATGCGGATGGCCTATCATGGGTGCACTGTCTAGCAACCCAAACTGCTCAACACTGTGGTGTTGGGCAGGGAGGAGGGAAATGTGATGGAGTCAGACCAGATGGCTACCACAGAGCGCTAGAAGGCCAATATATAAGCCCCATGCTCAGTGAGTCCTTTTTTCCCTGGTAGCTGAGCAGGGATTACTGCAGGTTAATCAACACATCTGGAGCCAATCAAGGCCCCGCCTCGGACTTGTTAAAAGCATACCCCCCAGAGAAAAGGTGTGGCTGGAGTTGTAAGAGTGAGGCACTCAGTCCTGGATGGGAACAGAAATGGCGGTACTTCCTCTTTGTCCTGGTGGTGAAGAGGTCCATTCGGGGATTGCCCACCTTTGGAAGATTCGGGTCGATATCTCCGGATGGAAGGACCACTCGTGCTGAGACAATCCACCAAAGAGTTGTTGACCCTGGGGAAATGCACTCTTATTGGGCAAATACCATGAGTGATGCAAAGGCCCTAGAAACCCACAGCCTCCTTGCACAGGGACGGGGACCGGGTCCTGCCCGTCTATTAATATAGTACACTGAAGCCGAATTGTCTGTGAGGATCTGCACCAACTTGTGTGATAGATATGGAAGGAAAACCGTACAGGCCAGACGAATTGCCCTTAGCTCCTTGATATTGATGTGCAGAAGCCGTTCCCCTGAGATCCATATGCCTTGGGTTTATAGGAAATCCAGATGAGTGCATCCCAGGTCCGAGACATCAGAACCAGAACTACCAATGGCTGCGGCTCTTCGAAGGGTATTCCTGAGAGCACTTGGCGTGGGCTCGTCCACCAAAATATGGAGGTAAGTATTTCTGGAGTGTCCGTAAGTATCCTGTCCAGATGGTGCCTGGCCGGAGAGTATACCAATGCCAGTCACAACTGGAGGGGGCTGGGGTGCAGTCTGGCATGGGGAACCACATAGGTGCAGGCTGCCATATGTCCCAGGAGGCTCAGGCAGACTCCCACTGTCATGAACCCGAAATGCGGGTTATGATCTCTGACATTGCTAGGAACTGCTCCCTTGGGAGGACAGCTCTGGCCTTGAACAAATCCAGCATCGCCCCAATAAATTCTATCCTCTGCACAGGAAGTAATGTGGATTTTTGCTTGTTGATTAGGAGACTAGTGCCTGGCAAACACTTTGGGTAGCTGTAATGATGGCCTGAACCTGAGATCTTGACCTACCTCGATGAGCCACTCATCCAGGTAAAAGCATACCTGCACTCCTCTTCTGTGGAGGTATGCTACCACTACCAACATGTACTTGGTGAAGACCTTTGGTGCAGACAAGAGGCCAAAGGGCAGCACCGCAAACTGGTTATGGTGATCTTCCACCATAAATCTCAGGAATCTCCTGTGGCCAGAGAAGATAGCAATGTGAAAATAAGCATCCTTTAAATCAATAGCGACATACCAGACATCTGGATCCAGAGAGGGAACCATGGTGGCTAGGGAAACCAGATGAAACTTTGGCCTTCTGAGATATTTGTTGAGGCGCCTTAAGCCCAGGATAGGCCTCAGACCTTCCTTTGCTTTTGGTATTATGAGGTAACGGTTGTAAAAACATCAACCCTGTAAATCTCATGGGACCTCTTCCACTGCACCCACCTGTAGAAGTGCTTGCACCTCTTGTTCGAGGAGTTGCTCATGAGAGGGCTCTCTGAAGAGGGACGGGAAAGGAAGGTGGGAAGGCAGGAGTGAGGCAAACTGGAAGTTGTAGCTGGTGGCCACCGTGTTGAGCACCCATCTGTCTGAAGTTATGGCAGTCCAGGTTGGGAGGAAACAGGCTAGACGAGAGGAAAACAGAAGAGGGGGTGGGTCTGTAAGTGTGACTGATAGGTCGCTCTCAGGCTCACCTTCAAAAAGCCTGTTTCCTGTCTTGAATATGGCAGCTAGAGCCTGGGTGACGTTCAGCAGATGATGATCAGCTCTGGCATCTCTTATAGTCTATTTTTCTTTTTATAGGTGCCCTAGTGGGGACTGTCCCCAGAATGCTGATCCTGCTGGGGCCTGAAATGCTTCCTAGATGAAGAAGGCATACACAGGCCAAGGGACCTCAAGGTAGCCCTGAAGTCTTTCATGCCATGCAGCCTGGAGTCCATTTGCTCGGTGAAGAGGGCTGTGCCATTGAAAAAGAGGTCCTGGATGGACCTCTGATGGAAGACCTGAGGACTAGAGCCAGGATGCTCGTCTCATCAATGTTACAGAGGCCATCATCCTGGCTGCTGACTCCGCTGCATTGGAGGCTGCTTCCAGGGATGCCCTTGTCACCAATCTCCCTCTTCTAAGATGGCCTCAAACTCTTGCTTAGAGGAAGGGAACAATAAGTCTGCAAACTCATCCACCAACTGCCATTTATTGAAATGATATCTACCCAGCAATGCTTGCTGGTTCGCTACCCACAGCTGGAGACCATGGAATTTTTCGACCAAATAAGTTGTGTTTCTTTTTGTCTTTGTGTTTAGGTCTAACTTTCTCATCTATCTCTTTCATTGGCAGCTGTGACAACCAGGGATCCCGGCACGGGGTGGGTATAAAGATATTTAAACCCTTTAGCTGGTACATAATATATTCTTTCTGCCCTCTTAGAGGTGGAGGGTAGAGAAGCCAGGGTTTGCCACAGGGCCTTGGCCAGTTTGACAACCCCCTCATTGACCAGGAGGGCCATCCTGCTAGGGGCTGTTAAGGCCAAAATTCCAAAGAGCTTGTTGACCGCTCATCTAGCTCCTCTATTATGAGGCCCAAGGTGGAGGTGAGCATTTTCAACAAGTCCTTATGTGCCTTGAAGTCATCTACCAGCACCGCAGATGAGGATCCCATGACCGCCTCATCCGGAAACAATGAGGATGACACTGGCACCTGGGCGGGGGGAGAGGCCTCCGCCCTGGATATTGTGGTTCCCCCTGGGCTTGATGCATGTGAGCCATCCTGGTTAGAGTCTGAATCCAGGTGCAGTGCCGAACTCTGGGGAACGGAGGAGTGCGGCACCAATGTTCCTCTCCCGGAACCGGTTTGCAGCATCCCCATGGAAAAACCCCACCAATAAGGCCATGGACCGGGCCATTGTCCTTGTGGCCACGCTCCCATAGGCAGCACCGTCAGGAACTCCGGCATTGGGGTGGAAGCCTGCCTGGTATGAGCAACATCTTCAGTGTGTGAGGAGGAGTTGCTGTCTGTTGGACAGGGTGGTGCTGACTACGAGTATCTAACGGTGCTGTGCAGAGTTCATTGATGCACTGGTGAGAAGTGCAGAGAGCCCGAATAATGGGCATGAGGTGACCGGCTCTTATCTTTTGGCTTCCTATAAAGGCTAGGCAAGTGCAGCCCCGGTGCCAGAGAAACATGTCACAGATTGGGTGACCTTTGGTGTTCAGCCCGGTACCAGGTCTCTGGAGACCTATGGCAGGAGCCTGGTCTGGCACGATCTTGATCCAGAAAGCATGGTCTTGACTCCAGGGAGAACCTATGCATCAGCGAACAGAGTCTCGAAGACAGAGACTGTCAAGCTGATCTGTCCCTCAACATATTACACACTGATGCCGAATCATGGTGCAGTGGCCTACTGTCCCTCGGCATCAGCAGCATGGGAAGCGCCAGGAGGTCATTCATGGCCCGGAAAGCCTCCGGCATCAACAGCACCACTAAGCAGTGAAGACCTCTATCACTATCAGGAGTCGGAGGAGGACCTAGTGCCGGGGCCAATGCTCACAGCAGTGAGGGACCCTTCTGAGGAGGGAAGGAGTGGCGGCCCGACATGTGTCTTGCCTGATCTCCATTGGTTTTCTCTGCGGGGGTGCAACAGCATTCCGCACGAGTCTTCCGTCTTTTTTTCGGTACTGGAGACGGTGACCGGTTCCGAGAAAAGGAAGATGGTGCTGGAGGCACACCACGCACCAAGCCATCGTGCTCGGTGCTGAGTCCAATTTGCTGGGCTCCGACAGCAGTCTAAGTGCCAACTCCATTAGGATAGCTCAGAGGCAAATATCTCAGTCTTTCTTATTCCGTGGGCAAAAACTTCTATAGATTCTACACTTCTCACTAACATGCACTTCACCCAAACACTTTAAACAACTTTGATAAAGCTTGCTCCATAGCATAGGTTTTTTACACAAAGCACAAGGTTTAAATCCCAGGGAACGGGGCATACCCTGACACTGGAACTCTAACTAACTAACCAAAACTAAGTATAACTAAGAAATAAACTATGTATACTAGAACAGAGAATAAACCACTAGATTTAGTGAGAGAACTTGTGAAGGCAAAAGACGGTCCAGCAACTTCATTGGTGGCAAGAAGGAACTGAGAGAGAGGGAAAGCTAGAGCCGGCTCCTACAGGTACCACTAAGAGAAAAAAGTTTTCCGGCACTGGTGCATGTGGTGCGCACACACACCTAAGTTGGGAATGGACATGAGCAAGCACTCGAAGAACTGGAGAGGCACAAAGAACTAGATGCTAGCCCTCAACAGGTTCCCTAAAACACTCACTGGGTATATGTCTTCACTGCACAGCTCACCTGGGTCCTTTCCAAGGTTTAACCCAACCCCCACTGCTATAGAAACCCAAAACTGGTTTATCATAAAATCATAAAAGATTAGGGTTGGAAGGGACCTCAGAAGGTCAGTTAGCCCAATCCCCTGCTCAAAAAAGGATCAACCCAACTAAATCATCCCAGCCAGGGCTTTGTCAAGCTGGATCTTAAAAGCCTCTAAAGATGGAGATTCCACCACCGTCCTAGGTAACCCATTCCAGTGCTTCACCACCCCCCGAGAAAATATTTTTCATAATATACAACCTAGACCTCCCCCACTCCAACTAGAGATCATTGCTCGTTCTGCCATTTGCTACCACTGAGAATAGCCTAGCTCCATCCTCCTTGGCACCAGGTAGTTGAAGGCTGCTATCAAATCTCCCCTTCGTCTTCTCTTTTGCAGACTAATCAAGCCCAGTTCCCTCAGCCTCTCCTCATAAAGTCATGTGCTCTAGCCCCTAATCATTTTCGTTGCTCTCCACTGGACTCTCTCCAATTTGTCCACATCCTTTTTGTAGTGGGGGGCCCAAAACTGAACACAGTACTCTAAATGTGGCCTCACCAGTGTCAAACAGAGGAGAATCATCACTTCCCTTAATCTCCTGGCAATGCTCCTACTAATGCAGCCCTATATTCCATTAGCCTTCATGGCAATAAAGACACATTGTTGACTCATATCCAGATTCTTCCCCACTGTAACTCCCACATCCTTTCCCGCAGAACTGCTCTCTAGCCAGTCGGTCCCCAGCTTCTTGCAGTGCATGGGATTCCTTCGTCCTAAGGGCAAGACTCTGCACTTGTCCTTGTTGAACCTCATCTGATTTTTTCTGGCCCAATCCTCCAATTTGTCTAGGTTACTTTGTATTCTATCCCTTCCCTCCAGCTTATCTACCACTCCCCCTCAGTATCATCTGCATTAGTATCATCGGCAAAGTTGCTGAGGGTGCAATCCACCGCATTCTCCAGATCGTTAATGAAGATGGTGAACAAAACCAGCCGCAAGACCTACACCTGGGGCATTCAGCTTGATCTCGTCTGCTACCTAGACATTGTTCCATTGATCACTACCCATTGAGTCCAATGCTCTAGCCAGCTCTCTGTCCACCTTATAGTCCATTCATCCAACCCATAGTTCTTTAACTTGCTGCCAAGAATACCGTGAGAGATTGTATCAAAAGCTTTCCTAAAGTCAAGGTATATCACGTCCACCGCTTTCCCCACATCCACAGAGCCAGACTAACGCAATTATTGTCATGGGGGGTATTACGTCCTGTGGGGCAGCCTTTGCTTCAGTTGAGTGTGGAAGCCAGGTCATTTTCCTGGTACTCCTTGTTCCCCTACATACGTGTGATCCAAGGTGGATTCCGGGGGGGAAGGGGGATGGGGGACGGGCAGGGGCCAAATTTAACCATGCAACTACTGATTTATTTTACCACACACTGTTGTATACTTTTGGACCTGGGATTACAAATGTAACAATGCCTGCAGATGCCGAGTTATTCTTGGCAACTTTCCACATCGACCAATGATAATTCACATTAGGACTGAAATCCCAGTATCATGTCATAGCCAAAACTGCAATGGAATTTTCGAAAGACAAATTGGCCAAGATTCACTGTCACAATTGAGGAAGCCATCAATGAGATTCCACTGAAGACAGAAAATGTCAGTCATTTCACCCAGCTTACCCAAATAGTCACAAGAAAAAAAAATCTTTCATGACTATCAAAAAGGATACACCTCATGATAGAAACCAAAAACAGAAAGGCTCTTATAAAAGTACCAAAGCTTTGGTGATCCAAATACTAGAGTCACTGAAGATTGTGCACTATCAAAGATGAATCAAGACGGTTGAAGTGCTGCAGTTCACCCACTCCAGCCGCAAACCTTGGCTATTGTTGCATCAGATTTTTCCTGCAAACGCAATGAAATTTCTAAAGACTGAAGTCTCAGCTGATATGATCATAAGAATGCTCCTTTTGAATTCAAAATCACCAGGAGATAAGTATATTAAGCTCTGACAAACAAACAGTCAGCTCACTATTCGCCTCTTTGCCCATATCATTACCCTTCATTATTGAGGGGGTAAATAAGCCCTCTCATGAATGAAAGCTGAAGGACCTGATGATGTCTTTCAAAAATTGCTTAAAAACCTTGGAGCCCAGGGATGGAAATGGCTGTCATCATACTGTCCTATATCATTCCTCTACAAACCATACAAGCTCATGGAAAGAGTATTACTAGCAAGGATCATTCTGCTTGTGGAAGCAATATTACTGAATGAACAAACAGGTTTCTGACCAGGCTGCAGCTATACTGACCAAATATTTGCCTCGACAACACTCACTGAGGTAGGATTCCAGGAAAAACTCAAGTCTGGGGCAGCTATCTTACACTTATGTGCTGCCTACAACATGATGTGGAAGAATGGCCTCCTCCTGACAGCCAACAAAGGCCCAGGTAGGGACCATCACATTATGGAAGTAAATGCTGTGACAAGGTGGGGCGGCGGGGGGAGAGATATTCCGCCCTCTTGGGTCTCGCACTCTCCTGGCCTGGCCGGTGGTGCAGCTGGGGAAGGATCAAGGGAGAGGCTGGGACCCGCTCTGCCCCTGTGTACTGCTACCTTCCCTTCGGGGTAGTCCGTGGTCCGCTCCCTGCTTCCCCAGCCAGGTGCTCTGCCTTCCGGGGCTGCGGTAGCAACCGTGGAAGCTACAAGCCTCTGTAGGCTGCAGACCGCAGGCTGCAGCCTGCCAGCTCCAAGCTGCCAACTCCAACTGCAGGCTTTCGAGCTGCAAGCCTCCAAAGCTGTAAACTGAAACTGCGAGTTGTAACTCCAAACTATAACTATAACTCCAACCTCCGTCCTCCACACCTCCTCACTCCAAACTCCACGACCCCCACTGCCTGCCTGCCCTGGAGGCTTTTAAGTGTTTGGGGCGGGGCTCCTTGATTGGCCCCAGGCGTCCTAATTAGCTAAGCAGCCTCAGGTGGCCTAATTAGCTAAGCAGCCTCAGGTGGCCTAATTGCCTAAGCAGCCCCAGCTGAATCACCCAGGGAATAGGGCTTTGCTGAGCCTGGGGCTAATATACATGCCTTATAGTACTTTTGCATAGCCGTCTGGCCTGACCCCGTCACAATGCGTGGTTATGCAGGTGGTGTCAGAGAGAGGGCTTTGGATTCTTTGATCATGGGATGTTACTCCAGGAAGGATTACTAGGAAGAGACGGGATTCACCTAACGAAGAGAGGGAAGAGTATCTTCGCAGATAAGCTGGCTAACCTAGTGAAGGGGGCTTTAAAGTAGGTTCAATGGGGGATGGGGACGTAAGCCCAGAGGTAAGTGGGGAAGTGGGACACCAAGAGGAAGCAGAAGGAGGAGGGTGCAACAGGGGAGGCCTCCTGAATTGCACTGAGAAAGTAGGGCAATAGGCCAGTTATCTCAAGTGCCTATACACAAACACAAGAAGCCTGGGAAACATGTTCAAAGAATTGGAAGTCCTGGCACAGTCAAGAAACTATGATATGATTGGAATAAACGAGACTTGGTGGGGTAACTCAAATGGCTGGAGCACTGTCATGGATGGGTATAAACTGTTCAGGAAGAACAGGCAGGGGTGAAAGGGTGGAAGAGTTGCACTGTATGTAAGACAGCGCTATGATTGCTATGAGCTCCAGCATGAAACTGGGAAATAAGCCAGTTGAGAGTCTCTGGGTTAAGCTTAGAAGCAAGAACAATAAGGTTGATGTTGTGGTCGGTGTCTGTTATAGAACACCACATCAGGAAGACGAGGTAAATGACGCTTTCTTCCGTCAACTAGAGAAAGTTTCCAGTTCACAGGACCTGGTTCTCATGGGGGACTTCAATCACCCTGACAATTGCTAGAAGTATAGCACAGACAATCCAGGAAGTTTTTGGAGAGTGTTGTGGACAACATCCTGGGGCAAGTGGTACAACAATCTACTAGGGGCCATGCTCCTCTTGACACGCTGCTCACAAACAGGGAAGATTTGGTAAGGGAAGTAAAAGTGGGTTGCAACCTAAGCAGCAGTGATCTTGAGATGGTAGAATTCAGGATCCTGACAAAAGGAAAAAAGGAGAACAGCAGGATACGGACCATGAACTTCAGAAAAGCAGACTTCGACTCCCTCAGGGAGCTGATGGGAAGGATCCCCTGGGAGGCTAATATGATGGGGAAAGGAATCCAAGAGAGCTGTCTGCATTTTAAAGAAACCTTATTGAGGAAACAGGAATAAATCATCCCGATGTGCAGAAAGAATAGCAAATATGGTAGGCGCCCAGCTTGGCTTAACAAAGAAGTCTTTGGGGAGCTTAAACAAAAAAGAAGTTTACAAGAAGTGGAAGCTTGGTCAGATGACAAGGGAGGATTATAAAAATATTGCTCAAGCATGCAGGAATGAAATCAAGAAGGCCAAAGCACAACTGGAGCTGCAGGCAGCAAGGGACATGAAAGGGAAAAAGAAGGGTTTCTACAAGCATGTTACTAACAAGAGGAAGCTTAGGGAAAGTGTGGGCCTCTTACAGAATGGGGGAGGCAACCTAGTGACAAAGGATGTGGAGCAAGCTGAGGTACTCAGTGCCTTTTTTGCCTCTCTCTTCACAGACAAGGTCAGTTCCCAGACTACTGCACTGGACAGCACAGAATGGGAAGGAGGTGAACATCCCTCAGTGCTGAAAGAACAGATTCAGAACTATTTAGAAAGATTGGACAAATACAAGTCTATGGGGCCAGATGGAATGCATCCAAAGATGCTGAGGGAGTTGGCTCATGTGATTTCAGAGCCATTGGCTATTATCTTCTAAAGCTCATGGCAATTGGGGGAGGTCCCTGATGATTCGAAAAAGGCAAATATAGTGACCATCTTCAAGAAAGGGAAGAAAGAGGATCCAGGGAACTAAAGACCGGTCAGCCTCACCTCAAGTCCTGGAAAAATCATGGAGCAGGTCCTCAAGGAATCCATTTTAAGGCACTTAAAAGAGAGGAAGGCGATAGGGAACAATTAACAAGGGCACGTCATGCCTGACCAACCTGATTGCCCTCTATGAAGAGGTAACTGGCTCTGTGGATGTGGGGAAAGTGATGGACGTGATATACCTTGACTTTAGCAAAGCTTTTGATACAATCTCCCACAGTATTCTTATCAGCAAATTAAAGAAGTATGGGTTGGATGAATGGACTATAAAATGGATAGAAAGCTGGCTAGATCATCGGGCTCAACAGGTAGTGATCAATGGCCCCATGTCTAGCTGGCAGCCAGTAACAAGCAGGGTTGGTCCTGGGGCTGGTTTTGTTCAACATCTTCATTAATGACCTGGAGAATGGAGTAAATTGCACCCTCAGCATGTTTGCAGATGACACTAAGTGAGGGGGAGTGGTAGATACCCTAGAAGGTAGGGATAGGATACACAGAGTGACCTAGACAAATTGGAGGACTGGGCCGAAAGAAATCTGATGAGGTTCAACAAGGAAAAGTGCAGAGCCCTGCACTTAGGACGGAAGAATCCCATGCACAGCTACAAACTGGGGACCAACGAGCTAGCCAGCAGTTCTGCAGAAAAGGACCTGGGGGTTACAGTGGACAAGAAGCTGAATATGAGTCAGCAGTGTGCCCTGGTTGCCAAGAAGGAGCATTACAAGTAGATTGAGGGAAGTGATTATTCCTCTCTATTCGGCATTGGTGAGGCCACATTTGGAGTATTGTGTCCAGTTTCGGGCCCCCCACCACAAAAAGGATGTGGACAAGTTGGAGAGAGTCCAGCAGAGGGCAACAAAAATGATTAGGGGGCTGGAGCACAAGACTTATGAAGAGAAGCTGAGGGAACTAGGCTTGTTTAGTCTGCAGAAGAGAAGAATGGTGGGGGATTTGATAGCAGCCTTTAACTACCTGAAAGGGGGCTCTGGGGAGGATGGAGCTAGGCTGTTCTCAGTGGTGGGAGGTGACAGAACAAGGATCAATAGTCTCAAGTTGCAGTGGGGGAGATCTAGGTTGGACATTAGGAAAAAGTTTTTCACTAGGAGGGTGGTGAAGCACTGGAATGGGTTACCTAGGGAGGTGGTGGAACTTCCATCTTTAGAGGTTTTTAAGCTGCGGCTTGACAAAGCCCTGGCTGGGATTATTTAGCTGAGGTTAGTCCTGCTTTGAGCAGGGGGTTGGACTAGATGACCTCCTGAGGTCCCTTCCAACTCTAATGTTCTATGATATTGTTCTGGCTGCTGCATCAGCTGCAACTAGGGCTGCTTGGAGGGAGGCTCTGGCTACGGTCTTCCCTTCCTGCATCAGAGTGGAGAATACTTGCCTGAAGTCCTGTTTCAACAAGTCCTTAAACTTTGTCATGGAGTCCCAAATGTTATAATCATACCTCCCAGGCAACATTTGCTAGTTGGAAATGCAAAGCTGTAACTCACCCATAGAATACATCAGGGGTGTCAAACATCCAGCCCACGGGCCAGATACGGACCACCAACCTTTTTGGTCTGGCTCCTGGTGGCAGTGCTCACTGCCACGACATCTCACAGCGTGCTGTTGCAAGATATCGTGGCATTGTACTCTCTGGTGGCAGCGTGTGACACTACCAGAGAATACAACACTGCGAAATTTCACGGCATCACACACTGCCACGAGATCTGTGTACTCTGGCAGCAGTGTGTAGAGTGCTGTGTGCACAAGACACAGCACTCCAAAAGGCGGGAGAGGAATAGGTGGTCTGGGGTATCACACAGTACTATAACTCTTAATCATTGATTGACTCCTTTAATCGTAAAATAGTAGTAGTTGTAGAAGTGAATTTACTGCAGATTCTATATTGTTGATATCTAGCAAATAAAATATAATACTACATAAAAATGGTTGTGCCTAGTATTTCGATTTATGATATGTATGGCCCACTTGAAGTACATTTAATTCAAATCTGACCCGCCACAGCAAACGAGTTTGACACCCCTGGGATACATCTTTCTACTGAATACGTCTAGCTTCCTTAGTCCTTTTGCTTGAGGGTCACACCTTGCTCTCCTTGTCTGTCCTTCTCATTGGCTGCTGTGACCACAAAGGACCTGGGAGAATGGAGGGAATACAGGTATTCATATATGTTGGCAGAAACATAGTACTTCTCTGCTTTCTTTGAGGTGGGAAGCAGAGAAGATGGGGTCTGCCCTCGGGACCTGACTGGACCCATAATGGTCTCGCTGAGGTACAGGGCCACCTTTGATGGGGCCGCCACAGCCAAAATGTCAATGAAATCCAGTGCTTGATAAGATTGACAGAAAGGAGAACAGATTACAGGAGAAGGGAGTAGATGTGAGCAGATTCTGATGGGTTAAAAAAAACAATCAGAGCCATTTTGAACTGGAAAATGAAAATAATGTTGAACAAGTAGATTTGTTTGAAGATGGAGATGTGGTTATGCTTCTCAGGGTATCTTTAAGGTCCCCCTAAAGTTAACCACAACTAGATAACAAACATTGCTTTGTCTATACTAACTACTACATTTTTTCAGTTTAAAATATCTATTACAATTGTTTGTAATTGTTTTGCTACAGTTAATTGATTAAAAGAAATACTTATAAATACATGTTCTGATAATGGCTAGGCAGGTAGCCAGCTGTGATCACTATTACTGACCAGCTAATTTCACACATCCTATTAAATTTGTCAACTGATCCCCCCCAATACCACCTCGCCTGTTTGTCACGCTCACACTTTTTACATCATTTAGACTGTTAGTTAAAATACTGACCGTCATTTATTACTTGTTTATATAATGCCTAACACAATATGGCCTAGCCTGGTTGAGGCTTTTAGGAGGTACCAGAATATAAATGTTAAATAATAACAATAAAATGTTCCTGAGATAAAGGCACACTACTGTAGAGATAAATTAATTTATTTAGGTTAGGCTGAGAAAAATAATCTCAATAGCATCCTTCAATAATACAAATTTCAAAAACTTGAGTCTAACCAGTCCTCCTGTTCTACCTGCATTAATAACATTGTTGAACTAGCTCCAATAGCCTTGGGAAAGTCAGTTCATCAGCACAACTGTACCAGTACCTCTGAAAAGAATGTTACATTATTAAAGTTTGCATGCTGGTGCAGAGTTTCAGAAACCCCAGGAGACAGAAAGTTGCAATAGTTTCTCTCAATGAAGGAGCATTAAACCCTTTCTAAATGGGGGAAAACATCTTCGTTTCTTACTTAATTAAGCAATAAGGCACAACTATGAGTGAATTCCTTTGCCATTGGTGCATACTTTGGATGTCTTGTGAAGGCATAGCCAAAGGCTCTGTTCCCTTCAGTCACCTGAGAAGAGCATCAATGCTCCAGGAATGCTTATTACTACTCAAGTTTGCTTAAAAACAGAGGGACAAAAATGTATTTTGGAAAATACATCATTTTTCTACATGATAGTTTGCATGATAGTACCTTTCATCTATGATCTCAATATACTACTACAAACATTTAAGTAACCTCACAGTACCCAAAGAGAATTATTTTTTAATACAAATGGAGAAACCATAGTGGACCAGATCTTCAGATGGTGTAAGCTGTTGTTGCTCCATTGATTTCAATTCTGTTATGACAACTTATACATGTTGAAGATCTGGCCAAGTGAGGTTAAATGACTTGCTCCAGGTCACACAAAGCAAGGGGCACAGCCAGACATAAAACTGCAATTCCTGATTTCCAGTCCTATGTTCTAACCACTAATCCACACAGATATCACATAGATCAGAAAAAAATACTAACAAATAAAAAACATAACTTTTATATTTTGAGACATTAGAAATTAGGGATTTTATTAAGAATTTTAATTTTTAATTGTATCTATCAATATGCTTCTCTATAGAACCACTATACCTAGGACTAGATAACTAATCTCTATGGCCTTGATCCACCAAATCACGTTCTTCACTTTAAGCACGAATAGTGTCCTCGGGTTTGATTCTGCTCTCACTAAAGTCAATGGCAAACTCCTATTGGTTTTGATGCTGCAGGTCAGACCCCGAGTGAATAGTCCAATTAGCTTTAATAGGATTAACCATGTGCTTAAAGGTAAGCACATACTTAAGAGCTTTATTGGATCCAGGCCTATAATGGTTTGAGCAAATAAACAGGAGTCAAGTAACCTACATTCTATTCCTGGCTCTGCCACTGGCTTGTTCTGAGACCTTAGGCAAGTCACTTAACGGTTCCTCCTAGTGCATAATGGGAACAGTAATGTTTACTGACTTTTAAAAAGTATTTTGAGATGTTTGCATGAAAAGAATATATAAATCCAAAGAATTATTATTATGAGTAAATAACAGTTGCTGATCCAGTTGTGAGGAATCAGCAGAACAGGGAAAGGGCGGCTTGCTCAGACTACTAGGCTCCACATAGAAAAATGCTCTGTAAGGGCAAAGTACAATTATTAATTATTAGTAGTTATTTAAGATTACAAACCTTAATCTTCTTGTCTTTTTAAAGCTTATGAAACAAAGAACAAAGAACAAGCCTTTTAGTCTTTACTTTTATTAAAATCCAAGAGAACTAAAGGTGTTACCTTTTGCAAAAAATAATTGCTTCTGAAAAAAAGGACCTTTGAAGTGAACAGTGAAGGATTCTTGCCACTCCGTATGCCTCATCCTCACACTTCACTTCAATGCAGGCAGTCCCAGTTTTACTATGGAAACAAGGAATGGAGTTGTCATCAGCTGATGATCCTGAAAGAAGAAATGTGTGAATGTAGGCTAAAGGGTACAGATGAAGACTAAAAACCGAGTGAGCAATTTTGGTAATTGTACTTAAAGAACAGTAGAAAGTGGAAATTAGACAAAGGTGTAATGATTTCCAGTTTTAGTTATTTCCCATACACTATGGTTCATAGCTCTGGCATCATATCTTGGAAATTTATACAAGATTTTCCTTAGGATCTTGGTTACTAAACACATCACCAAAGAGCCCAACTGGCCAGTTACAATATTGTTTTGGACCATCTACATCCAAACAACAGAACTTTACATCTCGATAGTACCTTTCATAGGACGATCTCAAAGCACTTTGTAAATGTTAATGTTGTAATGAGCCTGACCGCTCATTATGCAATGATTTCAACACTTTAACACTGAGCCAGTAGAGGGCTCTCAGACACCCAAGAACAGAAAAAAAAACAGCCTGAAGTCAGACAGCACAGATGTAGAAGAGATTCACGGGCTGTGTGAAAGCAAGAGCTGTAGACAGACAGACATACTCCTTGACACCGTAAGAGAACACAATGTGCAGACTGCATACAGGACAGTGGTGGGTGGGTCACTATAAAGCTCTTGCCTTATTACCCTGGTACTAGACTACCCTAGGACCTGTATTAGGAACTGCTGACTTATCTTTCGTTCTAAGCATTAAAACAATTGCATCTCAGATATATGCACCTTTTATTTTCGGCAGCGTTGGTAAATGAATCGTTTGCGCAAAGTGTTTATCAGAAGCCACCAAACGCTAATGCCTGGTGTGCCTACAATACATGCCTCGAAGTGTGTAGTACAGTTCCCAAAACTTAGGGAACTGGTGTTCTGAAACACTGGGCAGCAGGGTTTTATACAATATTAACAACTCCTCTATAAGATGTATCTATTTTATAAATGGTACAGTGAAGCATAGAGGGCTGAAATCATCCCTAGGCCAAAGATGTCCTTGGCTCAGGGACCAGGGGAAGTTGAACTTCAGTGTGTCACTTCTGCATCTCCACTGTATTGGGACTTGCTAGAGACCAGTTCAACCCCCAGTGCAGGTCCAGGCAGCACTGAGAGTTAAATGCAGGTTACACCCTGAATGTCTGTGTGATAGACAACTCTGGTTCAGCAGCTCTGACCCAAACAGCCTGTCTATAACTTCATTCTGGTTTTCACCAGCCTTGGTTACAACCAACAAAGTGGACAACAACACACTCCCAGTCCTGAATCTCCCCAGACCTGTGTGATCTGCATTGTTCAGCCCTCTCCTGGACAGTTTAGAGAAATGATGTTTAATTTGTTCCTTTAAAAACACAAAACACATCACAGCTTATTAACTTAATTGGGGGTAAATAGACACTTTCCTTTAAAAACAGAACTGAGTTGGTTTATGGTAAAAATGATATAAATTTATTAACAAAATATACATAGAATTAAGTGAGTTCAAATATAAGGAATGAAGATAGAAAGACTTACAAGTAAAACAAAACAAAACAAAACATGCCTCTAGAAGTCTAAAACTTAATCTATCCAGACACAGGCTTTGTTCAAGGTAGTCTCTCAGCAATCGTTCTTCCCAGCTATGACTGACTTTCCCAGTCAGAATCTTCCATAGAAATACAATATGCTGGCTTCACTTGTCATCTTAGGTGAAAGATCTTTGCCTAACTAGATTTCTCAGTTATACTCAGCTCCAGAGACTTCAAATCCACCCACCTTCTTGGTTCAAGGACCCATCTTTCTCAGCTTGCAAGAACTCTTGTTTCTGTCCATGCTTACATCTCCCCAATTGCAATGACTTTGCTTCAAGGGTCAAGAGGACTTCAAGCTGTTCTTCCCTTCCTGTGGGCTTCCATTGTTTCAGTTCCACCATGCTTAATTTATATAGGAGACAGGTAGATAGTTGTGACATTCTCTCTTGTCCAGGCAATCTGTACAGCCTAATATCAATGAGTATCCATAATTCTCTACATACTGTTAATACATACATTTTACAATGATATTAATCACCAGTGTCTTTCAGAAAAGACCTCACTCTATATACACTTTTACAATACCATAATATAGTGTATACAAACAGTTGATTCAGCTACTTATTGCTTGAGGATCAGCACTCTCCACCCCACCCACCCCTTTCCCTTTTGCAGACCACTAACCCCTTGAAATGGATTACTGGAAAAGTAAAACCCAGACCAAGCTTCTCTCTCCTGTTGGTGTATACACCATGCTGTCTTCTCCCTCACTTGTTAGTGTGAGGTTTGTCCCTACCCCTTGTTAGCTTGATGGGTCTGTTTACTGCTTATATGTAAATTGAAGAAAACACATTCCTTTTTTAAGGACAAACCTGTTTAACAACTCTCCCAACATACAGTTTAGTTATAATTCCCACATATATTCATAACTCTTAACATCTATTGTGCACATACATCACGTAAGAATATTCATCACCAGCAAGTTACTAGTTTTCGAATTGTACCACAAGGTATGCTTCACACAAAGATTACAATAGCATGTAGGGTGTGAATATGGGGATGCTTAGTGTCAAGCTGACTAAGCCCTATGCAGACACCACTAAGTCTACAGAAGACTGCTTCCATTGACCCAGCTACCACCTCTTGGAGAGGTGGATTTACTATAGCTATGAAAGAACCTCTTCCACTGCTGTAATAACTCTACATTACAGCACTACAGCAGCTCCCAATGTTACTACCACTGTAACATTTAAAGTTTACACATTGCCCTACTTTCATGTGGCTGTCAATGGTCCTTATGGACCATTCCAATAGCTAGAAATAGCCAGCGTGCAGTAAAACCTTGGCTACACCCCTCCATCCCACAACAATCCTCCCTGTGCTGAAGGTGTAAAGGTGACTACCTTGATTGTATACATGCCAGCAACTGCCCCTATACCCAGAGAGTTTATTGGAGGACACTTATGGCAGCCTTTGGGCTCCTTTACATAAATGAGTCACGAGGCACAGTTGAATCAGGCCCAGAGTGTTTAAATGACTTGCACAAGGCCACACAATAACTAGCAGCGAGGAAGAAAACCCAGGAATCAGTGCGTGGTCTCATCATTAGGCTCACTGCTACCAATCCAAAAAGCTAAATACTAGTTTACAATAGGATGAATGGTCTTCTCAACTTGGAGCTTCAGCAATGAAGCAAGTTATTAGAAAATTTTAAGATCTCCCTTCCACAAAGTTTTTCCATCACGAGTAATGTGTGTAGGCGTTTTTTGGTGGGGTTTTTTTTTTTCCCCTTGGTAATTGCTTGGCAGCTGTAATAAATCGCCCTGTGTGTTTGACAGCCAGGCCATTGTGGAAAATCGTGGTTTTTTTCAAAAGCTAATGCTCATTTAAAAATTATCAGGAATCTTATCACACAAAAAGGCTTCTAGCATTCCTTCTTGGGAGGAAATTTAGAGATAAACTTTAAAAAAAAAAAAGCCTTGTGCTTCTCACAATGGACTAACCTTGTTAGAAATCATGCAAACTTTTGTTGCTAGCCTCTGTAGCTGTATTCCCCCACAGGCTGTATTATAGCTCTCTAACCAGTCCCACAGCATTGAATGATGTCATGGGATCTGCAGTTCAGTGAGATGAAAGGGATAAAGCAGAACCCGCTGGCACTGAGGAAAGCTTCCAACACACAATCCACAACATAGCTTGGGAACTGAAAAAGCTACAGATCCAGCCACTCAACTCTAAGCATGTAAGAATCATGTACATTCTCCTATCACAAAAAGGGGGAGGGCAGGGGAGAACTAAAGTGATCCATTTTTAAACAAAAGAATTTGAGGATTGGAAGGCAGAATTTAAGAGTACAACTACCTGCTGAAAAGAGAGTTGTTTTTCCTCTCCAAAGCACTGCCTTTGATGTATAGCAACTGATTACTGATCAGATTACAGGCATTTGGTCTCAGTGCTCCTCTGCCTTTGATCTGCATGGTTAATTTTATTTTCCTGGATTTGGAGTTTTGTCTGGACTTGTGCTGACATACTTTTTTTTTTTAAAGGAGGTAAGGTAAAAGCAGTTAATATAGAGGCTCTGGCAGTGTGAAATTGCATTACAGAAAGGTTGGCTATTGGAAAAACTTCAGCATATAGCAGGTAGTGCTTTTAGTATTTCATTATAATCTTTTATTGCAGGATTTTTCAAAAAACCAACAAAGTTAGTTTATATTAGAATGTAAAACTGAAATGTACAGTTTAAAATATACAGACCTATACTGACTGCAGTAAGTAGTTTATGTAGCATTTTTATTTGAAAAATCTATTATGCAAAGTTTTATTAAAGACAAGCAACCTAACAGATACAAAATCAGAGATCTAAACAAAATTAAATTAATTTCAACTAATATTCTTGGTGTAAATCACTTTATGCTGCAGAGATTGTAGTCTTTGTCTTTTGCTTTGTAAATGTATACGTATTTAACACAAAGGTTGTGGGACTTCAAAGTACATTACAGATTTTTTTAAATTAATGTAAAAACAGATTATATCTGTTATTATTACTAGGTCTCTTGCATACCATGCATACTTTATTCTTCCCCCAGTCTATTTGTTATCCCTGTATATTATGCATTCTCCAAGCAATACTTTTAGTTGTAATAGTTGCAGACTCAGGATAAATTCTGCAATAACAGGTATGTTTTAACTATATCATCTTGATTTGTAAATGTAATGACATTTGTAATGAAAAGTTGTTCATTTTATCATTTAAAAACTAGAACTATGTAGATTTTCTCACACACTTGTTGATACAAATAACTCCTTAGTCTGACATTAGCTTCCTTGAAGGCATTTTTAGTAAAATATTAAAAAAATCTTACGCACATCTAGAGTGAAATCCTGGCTCTAGTGAAACCAATGGGACTTTTTCCACTGAATGGAGCCAGGCTTTCACCCCTAGTGTTTTATATTCATGTTTAAATTTAATCAATTACTGTGTGTTTTTAAAGACAACCAATTCCTAGAATATGTTTGAGGACTATCCATTCATGGTACTTAAGAATTTATATAACATGTTTAAGGGCTAGAATTTTAAATAAGCTCAGGCCAAATTTTCAAATGCTCAGTTCCACAATGGAACTAGATTTGTAAACAGGAGATGAACTCTCTCTAATGCATCTAATGAAGGGCCAGATTTTCAAGAATTCAGCATCCAACTGCTGAGGTCTTTTGAGGCCCTAAATGTCTATTCATAGACCTTAATTTAAAGTTTATCCACCCTGAGTACAGCATTTTACAACAAAACTGCAGATGACAAATAGAGCCAACATAAATCATGATATACTGAACATTCAGCAAAAAGGGTGTTAAAGGACAGTAAAAGTTTATCAACCTATTAAACATGAAATAGAAATCTTTATGCTTAACTAGAAATTTATATGCAGCTACAATAATAAGCAGAAATATTTTTCCTATCCTGGATAAATTTAAGTAAGAAAAGATAAAATTATCAGTACATTTTAAAAATATGCAGTCAGGCTTCATTAATCTGTACCAGTCAACAAACTTCATTTCATTCCAAATTAAAAACAACAAGCTATTCTAGACTAATATATAAAGCACATTTTACTTTTTTCAATTATCCAGAGATTTTAATAAGTCAAACATGGATCAACCAGGCCTGATTTCAACTATAATTAACTTCCCACATAACCAATTAAATTCACATTCCTTTTAGAGAGTCCATTACATTATAAGGAAGGCAATTAGCACTAAATGATTAATACGTTGTCAAGAGAAAGTATTATTAAAGACACAGCTAGGGTAAAAATGGAGTGTATGCTGTTATTTAGAAAAAACAATTATTGTTTTAATGAATTCTTTTGAGTATGCTTAAAGATGTGTTTCCTGTTTTATTCTAATGACTAGACATCTTTTTTTTAATCATCCTTTTCCCCACCTGTTATTTTATTGACTTGTATTACCTATTACTTTTGGAAGAAACAGTTTCAAAACTTGCATCTATTTTCTGTCAAGTAGTAAGAAAGATGTACAAGAACTACAGTATTTCATTGGTTTTAGTTCACATCAGAAATCAAAAGTTATTTTAGTGTCATATGAACCAAATATAAGTAAAATATCACCATAAGGGCCTGATCCTGCAAACACTTATGCGAGTAATTTTTCTCACACGAGCAGTCCCAGAGAAGTCAACAGGACTGCTAAAGTGAGTAAAACTTACTCAACATATGTACCTTTGCAGTATTCAGGCCCTAGCATTGCATTTTGGACATCAGATTTTTCACTTCTGCCAACAGATGCCAGGGTTTTTAAGTAATCTTGTCCAATTGTTAAACACAGGTACATTTCAAGATATTTAAACTGGAAAAGAAATGCTTGCATAAAACAAAATGAGCACTAAAAAGTGAGAGCGCAGTGGGAGATATTAAAGTACAAGGGGAAAAAAACAGGCAATTTAGTTACTTTAAAAAGCAACACTATAATAGTTTCACCTTGCATGGATCTGGCTTTTAAAGATTTAATAATAAATAACAATACTTGGTATTTTTAGGGCTTTTAACATTTACAAAGGACTGTATAAACACTGATTAATCCTCAGATTTAATCTGCGCAAACAAAGAGTTCACAGTGCTTTTTTTAAGCAAATCTGGCTAGAGGAGGACTCATGTAAATACTAATTGAATAGTCTTGAGCAATTCTTGATTAACACTACTGATCCATTTCCACAGATTGTTTTAGATATCATGAACATTTTGATATCTGTAACAGTTAAGAATATCAAAAGACACTGCACGGCTATATTGACATCAGTTTCCAGCAGCTGTCATAACAAATGTAGATCTATCTGGTAGTTGAGCTGGATTGTCACTATTTCCTATTGCTGGACAATTTTACATATATGTCATGCAACTTTGTCTTATCAAAAGGGGCAACGCAAATTACTTCCCAACTGTTTCCCTTGTGTCTTCTCTACAACAGAATCTGCTCCTACAATTTTTGTTATCACTTTAGCTACTGTGCATTGAGCCTGTTTATCACCTTACATGAAAGAACTAGCATTTTTTAAAATATTGACCAAAAATCACCTCATTTAAAATGTTTCCAATTTTCAAAGTTTCACAATGTGCATTGGAATTGACTCATCCATTTTATGTTCATAGGAAAAATCAATGATATTTAAAATGTGGATGATGGGATCTGAGTATTCAACAGTATGGTCTGTGTGTTGCCCGCAATGCACATGTAACTTTCTCAATGGGAGCACCGTATAATAAGGACAGAGACTTAATACATTTTTATATGGTAATTCTCAGGGTTTATCAACTTTTTAAGATCTCTGGGATGTTTTAGCATATTTTCCAACTATATTACTTTGAAATAAATATCTGAATCTCCGGTTGTGAGGAATTACAGATGTCAACACAAAACAGATAACATACTTTTAGCAGCTGTCTGTAAATATCAGGAGGATGTAGAATTCTCAGTACACCACAACAGCTGTCACTCACAACAGATGCACCATGGTTGTACTATAGTATATTACTCTTTACAAGAATTCCAGCCTCCTACAGTGTTTCCTCTGTTAAGGGTTCTTAAAAAAAAAGTAATCTTCATTTTTCATTATTTTAATTATTTAATTTAATTTTAATTACTTTTTTAAAAAAATTAATTTTTTTAAAATTTAAATAAAAATAATTTTAATTATTTAATTTAATTTTAATTTATTATATTAATTTTAAAAATGAATATACTACTTATTCTTGTTGGAACCATTTACCTCCTATGACGAAATTGAATACGTTACATTCTCTTTTTCTTTATCAGACAGTAAAGTGCACGATTAGTGAAAGAACTCTATTTTACACCTTTATAAGCTCTAAAGTTTGAGTTCTGTGGATGAAAACTGCTAAATAAGAGCTAAGGTGGGTGAGGTAATTTCTTTTACTGGACCAACTTTTCTTGGTGAGAGAGACAGGCTTTCAAGCCACAGAGCTCTTCTTCAGGTCTGGGAAAGGAACTTGAAAGCCTGACTCTCTCCACCAACAGAAATTGGTCCGATAAAAGATACTACCTCATTCACCTTGTCTTGCTAATATCCTAGGACCAATACAGCTACAACCACACTGAATACCTAAATAAGAGTTAGGGATTAATATTACCTGTTTTGGAGGACTTGAAAAAAAATCCTTATTACTGAAATATGGTGATTAGCTATCTAAAATTCCCATTACTTATTGAATTTTTTTATTCCTAATCTCAAAATCCATTTCCAGTGAATTTATATTTACCCTCTGCTCTGTTAAATTTTAGTGATTTCATCAACTGATTCATTAGAAACAAAGAACCTTGAAATCAAGTACTAATAAAGTCTTTGGGCCTGAATCTCATCTCAGACCGTTCCATCTTAGGTGAAATGCCACTGACTACAACAGAGCTATTGATTTACCTCAGGGTAAGTGAAAGGAGAATCAGGCCCTTTCAGTTTACCTGTAAATGGAATACTGTATGCAAGGGGCTGCATTACATTTAGCACTGTAGTTTTATGTTGTTCTTCCAGTGCTGTGGTAACTAATTGAATTCAGTAGTATTTTCAATTATTATTTCATGACACCAAAAAAATAAAATAAAAACATAGGACGGAGGCAAAGGAGGTTGCACTGTGTGGAGAAAGAGCTACAAGGCAGAAACATCTTTCCCAGGTCCACTGCTCTCCTGAAGCAATGAGCATTTTTAGTGAGAAGGGACACAGTGCTTAGAAGCTGGAGATTGTACGCTAAATTAAACCAGAGCACCCAAATTCAGGGGCTGCCCCCGAAGTCTAATCACTTGATGCTAAATCAACAGGTACCAGCATGTGGTGCAGCACGTGGGAACCCTGGCTTTCGATGAGCTGGGTGAAGATACACCAGTAAGTCACCCAGCCTCATGCCAGCATGTCCCGCAGAGAACTCTGGGGAGCTCTCCCCTAGCAAAACCAGGAGGCGGGCCGAGCTCGGCCGGGGGGATCCACCCTAGGATCACTTTGCTGCCCGAGTCCCTAGCGGTTTGGTTAGACGCGCCTCCCGCCAGGCGCCAGCGTCTCTGCCCTGGAGACAGTTTCTTCGCGCCTCAGGCGGCAATGCGCCGACGGAGCCCCATAGCCAGCCGGGCCTCCCTTCAACCCAACGGCTAATCAGCCATGCGGGCGCCTCGGGACCCGGAGCGGCAGAGACCGGCCAGCACCGACTAGTCTCAGAGCCCGTCACCACAGACCGCCCCTCCCCCGCACCGCCCGGCAGGGGCGCCGGGCTCGCAGCCTGGGGCGCCTCCACGCCAAAACGAGGCGCCGCGCCAAAAGGCCCGCAGCTCGCGCGCTGCCGACGCGTCGCCCGCTCCCTGCCGCAGGGCGCGTTCTAACGGCCATGTGGAAACGGGCCCCCAAGAGGCCCCGCTCCAGCCTGGCCTGCCCCTCGCAGCTTTTCTGTCAGTTCTCCCTCCTACCTCGGCAGCGCCGGTCCCCGCTCCGGAGCGCATGCGCCTGAGGCGTCACGTGGCGCCGGGGTGGCTGATTGGCTGCCCTGGGTCGCGTGACGGTGCTCGGGTCCCGCCTGCGGGAAGGGAGGGGAAGCGGCGGGCCGTTGCCTAGGCTACGGGAGCGCTGAACCAGCGCTGGGCAGAGGCGGCGGCGGGAGCTGACTCCGTGCGGGACCCTCGCGGCGGCAGGTGTGTGAACGCGACCTGTGCGGGGAGCGGAGCGGAGCGGCGCGGCTGGGGACAGCGGGAGGCTGGGCGGGTAGGAGCAGGGACGGGGCAGCGGGGCTTGGGGCTGGGTCGGTTTGAAACTTGGAGCAGGGGCGGCCTGGGGCTGGGGGAGTGGGTTGGAGCCGGGGCAAAGGGCCGCGAGCGGAGTGTTGAGTGACTCCAGCTCCCCCAGCTCCGGGCGGCTGAGCTCTGTTGTGCGGTGGCCTTGCCCGGGCTCGGTGCTCCTGGGAGCAGTCAGTCCCCAGAGCCCCTGGCGTGCCCCGGTGCCCTCACCCTCCCCGCGCCCCTCATCGTGCTGTTGCCATGACCCTGCCTGCGCTGCTGCGCCAACAGCAGCACTTGCATGTCAAGGGGGACCGCGCTAGAAGTGATGGAAACATCCTTCCCCATGAAACGGGCTGCGTTTCTGCATTTCACGTCATCTGATCTGTCCCATAATGTATCCAGCTCTGCCCCTCCTAGCTTACATCCAAAAGCGCTTCACAATTTATGGGTAAGATGCCAAGCAAAATAAAAGGCTCATGATAGATACCGTGTAGTAGCTATGAGCTCAGCCCTGCGTGCAGATCTCAATAGCTAAGAGCAGCTTCTCGAAAGCAGACAAAGGAGGTTTTTGACCAGATGTAAATTATTTCTGAAAGGGGTCTTACTTTTCATGAGAATGTTTCATTTTAAAAGTTTAGGACATCAGTATTTACTTGAAATAATTTTGGGGTAAGGGATAATAGGACAAAAACTGGCACATTCTTTCTTGGCTGGGTGGGAGGTGGAAGTTGAAAATACAAAATAGTGTTCTTTTGAAAACTCTGGTTATTTAAGGAAGACAGGCATCATAACATTTAGCTAATCTGTCCTTCCTTATTCACTTTCTCCATACCATTCATGATTTTATAGAATAGTCCCTGTCTTTTTAATAAAAACACCCAGAGTCCTGTAGCACTTTAAAGACTAACAAATTTAATTTCTGCAGGCATCAGCTTTCATGCAGCCCACTTCATCAGATGAAAGGAATAGAAATCAGATAGGAGATGTATATATATACATCCAAGGGTAAGAAACAACAATGGGGAGGGTAGGTGTAGGAAAGCCTTGTCTTTTTAGTCTCTCTTCATATGGAAGCTGTTCTACACCCTTAACATGTCTACATTTACTGTACAGTAAATCTTTGACATGAATGGTTTTATTGCATTAACAAAAGGGCTAGTTGCATTAAATATGAACAAAACATCAGATTTATTCACATCTTTGAACAAGCTAGGTAATTACTAGGTAATCTTAGTCAAGTACAGTTTCACTTTTATCACATTTTAAGACAACCTCATATATATATAAAAACAGGAAGCTTTTCATTATATAAGCAAAATTTATAGAAGTGGAAATACATTTATTTTTGTAGGATTATTTATCTCATTTTATTTCAGAGAGTTCTACACTATTAGTAAATGATTTACTCTCTGCCAGTTTAAGAATGTTAGTAGTTTGGATTGTTGACTAAGAAGATAATTATTTAATTTTAGTGATCTTTTTCCCCTTCCATCAGTTTTTTAAGTATAACTGATTCCCTTTATTCTATATTTCCGAGTTCCAGTCCTAATACATGAGAAGGCTGATCATACTAATCCAGTCCTGTGCCATTTAAAATGTTCCATCCTATCCCAAACCTTTCAAAAATGGTCTGGTTCAAAGTAACACAGTATAAGACCTTTGGAAAGTCCAGTAATACATAAAAGCAGCTCTTGTTATTTTTTAGATAGGTACAATAATCATAAAGTTAACTATTGAGTGGTTTAACATAGAGGAATACTTCTGAAGTAATCTTGATGAAAGAGCCAGCAATATACAGTAATATAAATGGAACGTAAGAGCATCATATAGACCTTTCCATTTTTATTGTACTTGCATATTTGTACTGAAATGCATTCATACGTACCTACAATTGAAGTTCTAATATGAGATTTTACTCAGCAAAGTAATTTCTTGTAGAAATTGAAGAGTGAGATAAATTAAACATGCAGCAATATTACATGCTACAGGCCTGATCCTGAAACATGTGAGTAATAATTACTCACATAAGCAGTTCAATAGACTTCAGTGGAAATGGGATTGCTTGTCAGAGGAAGAGTCTGGCCCCATAAGTTCTCTCTTTTGATGTAGTTATAGACAAAGCGTCATCATTTTGTGCTTTTTTGACTCAAGGATTTCCTTAAAAGAATAACTGGTGTTAGTCTTAGAATTGTTTAGTTTTAGAATATAGACAATGTGCTAGTATAATAGTTTTATCAGCATGTATTTGGGTTGGCCACATCATTCACAAGTAGCAAAGCCAAGAGTGAATGATACAGTTCAGGCCCAACTCATGATGATAAAACCTTTATGCCACACCTAACCATGATGTATTCTGTAAATATGACATTACACATAGATCCTATTTTAGGAATATTTTAGAAAGTTTAAAAATTATGGCACCTTTTTAGAGGTGCCTTTGTTAAATATGAATCTAGCATACAGTGCTCAGGGGGAGAAAAATGCTTCACAATTCATGTGAAAAAACCTCTAAATATTGCCTAAAATAGCATTTTCTAGATATAATAATGTCACAATTTTAAGGTCCAATATCCCAGGCCTTTACAGAGGCAGAAGTGAATGCATGGCTGCCAAGTTCTGTGTAGCTCCATGTGTGACATTTTATGCAAAACATGTAATTAACGTTTTGTTGATTTAGTTGTAATGAATGATGTCTGATAGATACCAGATGTCTCACACATGCTTCCCTGGAGCAGAGGGGGCAGGTGTGGCCAGGCAGGACCTTATTCTTTGCTTCCTTCATAATAAGTGAGGGGAAGACTTGTGGGAAGCTAAAAGTAACCAGGGGAGTCTGGGGGAAGTGAGGCTACTGAGTGGTAGGAAACAAAGGCAGGGGGGAGGGAGAAAATTAGGCAGTGGCACAAGCTCCATTAGTCCCTTCCCTCCTGTTAGTCCTTATCCCTATCTTTTGACCATTAGTTCTTGTTCCCACAATAGGTTCTTTTTATCCCCTTGTTCCTGCCCCCACTTCCTCCTTGCTTACCTTTCCTGATTCTGCAAGGCACTGATTCTGCTAATTCCATCTCCTTCCAACTCTGTGGTTGAGAACTGGCATAGAGTAGAGAGCAATCAGAAAGGGAGGCAGAGAGGCTGCCTGCTGAGCAGATGTCATAGTGGTCTGAGGTGATGGACAGGATAAACTGCACCTCAAACTTCTTGCCCAGAGCCCAGCAGAATGCATGAAGAATAGCTTACATGTATGAGTGTTATGTGGGTATGTTTGACATATGACAAATCTGTGAATGATGGGAAGTTGGGACTCTTCCTGTTTCTATGGTATAACATCCCCTTTACCGGACTCCCCAGGCCACGAGATATCAGCTTAAAAGTAATGATACTTTTAAGCATGGAAAACCTGTTAGTGGGCCAGAACTTAATCTTGCCAATCCTGAGTTGCAGTCCGGTGTTTTGTTGCTGACATTCTACATTTAGGAGGAGGGGGAAGAAATATTTCAGTGAAATGTTAAGAGCAGAATGTTAGAATAAATTCTGGGACAAGGGATTATTGGACAGAGGCAGGTGGGACAGTGTAATGTGCATGATAAATTTATCATGTGGCTCTTTAATTTATTATATGTTATCACACTCACCACGTATGAGAAGGCATGTGCATATAATATCGGTTGTATATGGTCATAAAACCATGTTAATTAATATTTATGGGAGTTCTTTTACAAATTGAGTGCAACCTATGGCCCTTGATTTCCTAATATAGTTTGGATTAATATATCACCATGCATTTACACATGGAATTATTCTTTGACATTAGTAACATAACCCATCATTTTCAAATGTCCTTATTTTCATAAATAAAAAAACTCAATGTGGTTGATATCTAAATAGTAGTGGTGTCTAAGGGAGATGTGGAAAATCTCCAAATCTGTTGAACTAATATTTGGGTTCACTCACTCAAGACTTGGAGAAACATCCTTTAGCGACTCTTTACTTTGAATACACATATAATTATTGGCTGGTGTCCAGCTGACATCAATGTAATGCTAAGTTGTACCAAGAGAGAACAAATTTGCCCAATGGCAACCTGTTATTAAGTGCTGCAATGTCTGCTTTTTAAGCAGCTCTTTCAAGTTTGAGACAGAAACAGGAAACATGCAGCTGGCACAGTTATGTCTCTTTCAAGACTTGGTTCCAGGTGAGTCAGTTATTAGTGTACCTCAACCCCTTGGATTATTTTTATCTACATTTCAGCATGAGCAGTGAAATTTTATTACTCTCTATTCTTGTCCAGAAGTCTTATGTTGTACACTGATTGTTCTGCTTCTTACATATAAGAACTGATTTCTGTCTTGGGATTTTGTTTTAGAGGAATTGGGACATTAACTTAAATAATTGCATGACATAAAACCACAGTCTTACATGTCTGCTGAACAGATTTGAATACCTTTTGCACCTATTAAGCCTGCCTGAGTGTTGTGAAGTTTAATATCCAGATGTTCACAAGTTTCTTTTGCAAGTTCTTATATTTATGTATAGCATAAACCCAGATATCCTTTTGATGATTTATCATTTTTGAAGCTGAGAAAAACTGGAAGATTGGTTGCATCATTTATGAACTGAACAGTCAGTCAACATATGGTACAGCAAAACATGTAGATTACTTAGAAAGTCTATGATAGTTAGATGCCCATTCAAAAACACTTAGTTTTTGGAACTTAATGTTGAATTGTAACATTTTGGAACTCCTGATATTTGAAGGTGTTGGATTTGGCAACAGATTTATAAAGGTAGTGGAGGTTTTTTTCAATAGAAAATATTTCACTGTTGCAATAAGAAAAACATTTCCATACTTAAGCTAACAAAAATGTGTCATTTTAGTACAGTGTGCACCTCTATATGCTTATTTAAATTCTAAAAACCTGCAAGCAATATGCTGTAATACGATAATATTTAAAGGAACACAGTGACTCTGAAAGTTAAGATACAGGAAGGTATCAGTAATGAAAGGTTACTGTCAGTCTTTACAATACAATTTTCTGTACTGATGATTAGTCTCTGCCATCTGTTTTTAAGGATTGACATTTGTTTTTAATCCATTTGTGATTATAGTATAACATTATAATAGTCAAAATGTATATCACTGGCTTTATTTAAACACTAGTTTTAATAAATTACATGTTTGCCAACTGATTTTAACACTATTAAGGTTTCAGGTTATTGCATATTGGAAAAAATGTATAGTATGAATGGGGCTTCATTTCACAAAGTTAATATAGTTTTATTGCAGTAAAACTGTTAGCTATAGCAAGTGTTGCATCTGGTGGCTAATAAATCAAGCTGTTCTTAAATTATGGAAAACTAAAGAAGAATTTAAGTGACTTGCTCTGAAAAACTATCCAGACTGTTTAGATTATGCCACAGCTTCATATTTGGGGTCATTAGGTTTAGTACACTTCAGCAAGATCATTTATATAGGTCACTTTACGGAGAAGTGTGAAAATAGTTATCAAAACAATAATTGTACATTTTGAAACTTCTGTTTTGACATTTCACAGATCTATTTTCACAATGAAACAACATTTAGACAAAAGTATTTTCTGAAAACAATTGCTATTTTTACCTTTTTAAGGAAAAAATGTTAAATGAAAAAATCTTATTTTTTAACTTTGTGATAGTGTTGTGATTATGGAGATTACTATTTAGTGTGTTATAGATTCCTAATTATGTTCATATAGTTTTGTTTACCTCTTGTCAAATAAAATGCATTACTGAGAAATAGACAAAATGGTATAAATGCACATAATTTACTAATGAAATAATAATTGAACAGACAAATCAAAGAAATGTAAAAGCTATCAGTTTGTTTACTTCAAATTATTATTAATTGCTTTACTTAATACTTTCCTACCTTTTTAGCATTAAGGAAAATATATAACGTATTTAATTTTCTGCTCTGAGAATGTGAATTTTTGATACCAGAAAATGGACTAGAGTTAAATTCTGCTTCTATTAAAGCCAATATGAATTTTGCCATTGACTTCAGTGGGCTCACCCATATTATTGATTTCAAAGAATACAATGGTCATCTTAAAGTTTACATACTATTGTTTCCTTAATTTTTGTTTAATTTACCTATATAATAAAAAAACCCACATTCATAGAATTTCAAGGCAGATGGGACCATTAGATCATCTAGTCTGACCTATGTATCACAGGTCACTTAAATTTCATCCAGTTACCCTGTATTGAGCCCAATAACATGTTTGGCTAAACCATTTCTTCCAGAAAGGCATCCAGTCTTGATTTGAAATGTAATAATTTGTGTCTAATATGAAGTTGTCGGACTTCATGTGCCAGACGTTGATTCTTATGTCTCCTCTAAATTAAATAGTACACAGGTATTTCCCCCTGTGAAGGTACTTACACACTGTAACTAAGTCCCTCTCTCTGTGAGGAATTTGGTGGCTCTTTTCTATATGCCCTTCATTTTTCAATATCCTTTTAAAAATGTGGACACAAGAACTGTATGCAGTATTCCAATATTGATCTCACCAGTCCATATACAGAGGTAATATTACCTCCTTCACTCCTACTTGTTACTCCTCTGGTTATACATCCAAGAATCACATTTGTCTTTTTTGCCACAGCATTCACTGGGAGCTCGTGTTGAGTTGCTTATTGGCTGAAATATTACCATATTTACAAAGCTGGACCTCAAAAGTTAAATGTTTTCCCCCTCATTGTTTATATAGAAAAGCTGCATTTAACTCAAAGTTTTTGATAGAGATCCATGGATTCAACATATTTATTTTTATTACAATTTTTTTAAGAGATCATAACAGGCTTAGGCCTTAATGTATTTTGTATTAAATTCAGATTTCTTTTTAAACAAGTTTACTTTTAAAAAAGAAAAAAACAAGATAATTTAACTAATAAAATTTAAAAATCTGATTTTTACTTTTTAAATTATTTTTTTCCATCCTGCTCTACTGTCATTGTAAATTGCTATTTTTTTCAAATTAGAATGTTGTGAAGTACTAACTTAAATGTCTAAGTACATTATATCTGTCCAGTTACCTTTATCCTCCATACCTGTGATCTCATAAAAAATTTAAATAGGTTTGTTTGGCCATATTTTCCATAACACCAAGCTGACTGACATTTATAATATTCCTCTCCTTTAATGCTTTATAAATTGATTCTCATATCAGCTTTTCCATTATTTTGCCTGGAATTTATGTCAAGCTAATCAGCCTACAGTTACCTGGGTCATCCCCCGTACACATTTTGAACTTTGGCACAACATTAGCACTCTTCCAGTCTTTTGAACTTTCCCTGGCATGCCAAGATTTATTAAAAATTAATCTTGGCAGATCAGCGATTTCTTTAGCCAACTCTTTTAGAACTCTTGGGTTCAAGTTATCCAAGCCTGTTGATTTTTAAAATGTTTATCCCGCATAGATGTAAACATCCTCCTCAGTTACTAATGGACTGTAATCCTCATATCCTCTGTCGTCCTAATATGATGTATTTACCATTCTTCTTTCAAGATACAGAACAAATATTTATTAAACACGTGCCATTTCTGCATCATTAACAGTTTTACCATCTCCAACTAGTAATTAGCCTATACCATTGCTAGGATTTCTTTTGTTCCTATTATTATTTATTTATTTTAAAAAACCTCCTTCTTATTAGCCCTGCCAGCCATGCGTTTTCTCTGATTGGTTTAGCTTCCCATATTAATTTTCTACAGATCATAACTTCTCATTTATATTGCTTACTATCTATTTCCCTCTTTTTGCATTTGTGATATATTAGTCTAATTGATACCTTTGTTATAATTCAGAGCAAGTGCACTTGTATTTCCCCTCCTTACTCCCTCAAAAACATTTACTCTAGACTCCCAACTCCTCAGCTGTCATTGATTTTCGTAAATGAGCTCTTTTGAAACACCAGGTATTTATACTGGGACAGTCCTCTCTATTTGCCTGTATTGAGAGTAATCAGAGAATGATCCCTAGGCAATCACCAACTTCTAGTTCAATGATTAATTTATCTTTGTCAATCATAATGAAGTCCACAAGAGTTCTCATGTTGGATGTAATTTCTTTTGTGTTAGAAAATTAAAATCTCTACTGTTCAGAAACTTTAGTAATGTTCTACTGCTGGCTGCATGAGACTTTCAGCTTATGTCTCCCATATTGAAGTCCATCATAACACAGTTTTAGTTTCCACATATTACAGACAGGTGCTTAATGAGTAACTCATCCTAGTCTCTAGCTTAATTTAGTGGTCTCACCACTACTCCCTCCTGGGTTTTATTAGCACATTGGTACATAAGCATTCAAGATTCTGTGGTTCTGAGCTATCAATAACTCTAGAACAAGTAATGCTGTCTTTAAAGTACTGTCCCTCCCCCATCTCTTTTATCCACTCTATCCTTCCTGAACAGGTAATACCTAGTGATTTTAGCATTCCAATCATGCAAATCATCCTACCAGGTTTCAGTAATACCAATTATATCAAATTTCTTCAATGAGAATTTCCAATTTCTCTTGCCTGTTACCCAGACTCCTAATATTGGTATACAAATTACTTGTAAGGTACATACAAATTTTTTCAGATACTTTATACAATTGTGTGATCAAATTGTTTCCCCAAAAATAAAAGTTGTTTTAACTGACAGTATTAGTATTGTAACACATACTTTGCAACTATTCCTGATTTTCAAACCCCTTCATCTGTATTTTGTCCTCTCTCGTCTCATTTGTCAGTTATTTCTACTCCTACATGCAAAACCTCACTGAACTTCTCTTTACAATAATTTTGCTTTCAAACATAATTTAGTTTAACTTTGTTTTTTAAAGCTTTGTCTTAATTTCCATTTAAAATAGCTGAAGGGAATAGTGTTAGAGTACACTAGATAAGAAAAGCAAATTGGTATTAATTCTTTCTCATTTGTATTTACAGAATAACAAATTATACACAGTACATTTATAGTCTGAATCTTTGTATGCTGCAATATAGATTTTTGCACTGCAAACTCAATTTATATTTCTATTTGGCTACCAAATTCAGAAACAAAAAATTAGTTCCCAGTTGTCTTTTCAATAAATACTTTTGTGGATGTACAAATCATAAACCTGTTTTAATATCTGCTGCTAAAAGCTTAATTGCAATCCCTAGAGCCACCTGTGTCCCTGTCCTACTCTACCCCTTCCTTTCAGATTTCTATTC
This sequence comes from Mesoclemmys tuberculata, assembly GCA_007922155.1. NCBI lineage: Eukaryota > Metazoa > Chordata > Testudines > Chelidae > Mesoclemmys > Mesoclemmys tuberculata. The sequence goes on along the minus strand of ML675618.1, from coordinate 69,002,066 downwards.
CTCCAGAAAACATTCAACAAGACTTACGACTTGTCTTGCCTCGCTCTTTTTGTAATCCATTTTCTGAAACAATGGTGTACTGAAATGTAACTGATGTGACCAAATTGATCACGGATTATGAATTTTTGCAATAACAGTTACTTACAATGTGATGCAAAGTCCAGAGAAGGAATCCTGTTGACTTCAGTGAACTTTGGATGAGGACCCCAAATCAATAGACTGGTTTATTTGTCTATTTTCCATATTTACTTTGCATCTTCCAGGTATGCAGCAGACTTCAAGTCAACTTCATGCACCGGAAGACAGTTATGTCAATGTGTCATGATATTCTCCAGCCACAGTTGAACAGCAATATTATATTATTCTGTACCTATTGAAAGTGAATTGAAACATTTGCATAGAACCTTTTTCTATAAAGCCACTCATTTAAAACAAGCAAACAAACCACTGTTTGTAAATTAGGAAATATTTATTTTATTATTCATATTTTAGGAATTAAATATCTGAAACATTTGAGCAATTTTGACAAATACCTATTTCAGCACAGTAAAGTATAATAAAATGCTGAGTTTTACATAAATGGTACAGTAGAACCTCAGAGTTATGAATTGACCAGTCAACTACACTCCTCATTTGGAATTGGAAGTACATAATCAGGCAGCAGCAGAGAACAAAACAAAACAAAACAAAAAAGTACAGTACAGTACTGTGTTAAAATAAACTACTAAACAAAAAAAAAGGAAAAGCAGCATTTTTCTTCTGCATAGTAAAATTTCAAAGCTGTATTAAGTCAGTGTTCAGTTGTAAACTTTTGAAAGTGCCATAACATTTTGTTCAGAGTTATGAACAACCTCCATTCCTGTACCTCTGAGGTTCTACTGTACATTCAGAGTAAATTCATTGTTCAATGTAGCAATTAAAATTTCCTTTTTTCTTTTGATTTAGTTCTTCATAAGGGAGAGAGCTTTAACTCTAAGAAATGGACAGTAAAGGATTACAAAGACAAGATAAAATAGTGAAGGTGTTATCACTCCTATTAGTGTATTTGGTAAGTAAATAACGAGCATTTCCTTTTCTTCGTCATGAATGTTGGAAAATAATTGCATAAACTAGTGAAGTGGAGTAAGTTTTATATATTTTAATACAACTACTACTATTTAGAATACCTTATTTTGAGCATATATCAGTTTAAGGCAAAGTCAATGACAATTAGTTATACACTCTTCCAGTTTAAAAATTACTCCGTTCAAATTACTTGTGTCAATTCTTTCCATCCCATTTTTCTGCCCCCCCCTCCCCCCGCTCTCCAAAAAATCCACCGTCTATGTCTGAATATGCCCACATGAAGGAGGGTTTGATTGGACAGAATAAAATATATGTAATTTAGTTCTTGTGCAACCTGCCAGTCTACTGACTGGAAGAAGATGGAGGCAAGATCCCCAGGGTTACCCATGAGTACATCATTGATCACCCCTCAATGTGAGGTGCTGGATTTATAGCATCTGAAGTACTATATCCAGAAAGCAGCAACAGCACAGTTGGCAACAGTAACTTCCACTGCCATGTCCATGTGCCTCAGCTCTGACCCAAAGAGACAATCTGTAGGAATAAAGGTAGTTCAGTCTCCATAACAGATTCAGGCTTTGGCTTTTCTGCTGAAATGATGAAACAGGGTGATAATTTAGTGCCTATTGTGTGACTTTTGAAATGTAGATGCCCTTCCACTTGGAACTAGACTGACTACCAAAATGTGCTTTTGATTAAAGTGATTAGTGGAGCCTTAGTCATTTAATCAAAAAAGTGTGTTTATGAGTTTGAGACAGCATATTACATTTACCGAGTTTGATGCTGTAGTAGTATTCGCTCATGGAGACGCTTGCACCTCTGCAAGGTCCCATTGATTTTACTGAGACTTTGTATTGGTGTTTTTGCTTGTGGTGCAGATTGCATAATCAGAACCTTATTTTCTACTTTGGTCAGAAGCTGTACTTAGAAATCATGGAAGGTAGAAATTAATTGTGTGTGAATATTAATACAAATCAAGAGAAGTGTGTGAGTGTGTGTGTGTGTTCATCCTAAACTCTAGGTGCTATTGAAAATCTCTTTAAAAGTATATACTTAAATAGACAGATTCTAGTGTTCTTCTCAGATTACGAAACAAAAATATATAGATGGCTTAAATAACAGAAACCCACTCTTGCTATTTAGAACAAATTAGAGGTATGAAAATATCGGCCAAAATTTTCAAAAATGGGTTCCTAAAGTTAGGACCTAAATCTATAGTTAGACACCTAAATAAGTCACCTGACTTATTTTCAAAGGTACTGGTCACCCACAAGTCCCATTGAAATCAGTGGGAGCTGCTGGGTGCTCAGCACTTTTGAAAATCAGGCCACTAATTTAGTTATCTAAATATGAATTTAGGAGCCCAACGTTACACACCTATATTTGAAAATTTTGGCAATATTCTAGAAAGATATTTCCAGGGGGATGGCGTGAACTGAACAATCCTGCTTACAGAAAATACCTTTTCTTAAAGTGAATTTAAAATAAGATATGATTATTTTAATATAATTTATAAGTACTTTTAAGTAATAAGATTTGTGTTGGGTTAAAGTAGATAAGTATATATTCTATTTGAATTAATATTAAAAGATTGGATTGAAATCAGCTATTTGGCCTAGATGTAAATATCCAGATTAACTGTAAAGTGTTATTGCTATTTTTTTTATCTATTTGATTTTTTTTTTTCTTCTTTTTAAGTTGAGTAAAGTAATTTGTGAGACAGGGGATTGTAGAGAACAGGAGTTCAGGGACCATGCTGGAAACTGTATCCTCTGCAAACAGTGTGGACCTGGAATGGAGCTCTCAAAGGTATGTATGGGATATACTGTCATATGGCACTTCCTTGCTTCTTTTTTTTTCCCACAAATATGTTTACATATATGGTTAAAATAATGGATATCAGTTTAAGCATGTAAGAACATCTATAGGTTCAGCTTGTTGTAAACACATCTTTTTTAAAAAAAATGTGTAACTTTTAGTTCCTATATGTAACTCAAACTTATCTTCAGAAAATAGTGATGCCATGCAATACCCACTCAGTAGTGATTAAGGCAATTTAATCAGGAACCATCAATACTAAGTTGATTTTTTTAAAGACATTAGAATTTTTCATTTTTTTCCCCCTCCCAGCACTACAGTGTAACAGTGTTTGGGTGCCTTAACCATGCATTTCTTACCTCAACACATTTGGATTTCTTTTAAGTGTAACCTTGTGTCTGAGTTTCCTGGCTTTATAATGCTTGATTTAGGGGTAATTACAAAATCTCCATAATTTTTTTAACCTGTAAATTACTGATATATACTCAATCTAACTCCATTTTTAATATCCTTTTTATCTGGGAATTTCCTCTAGTTTTTAAATATTATTAAAAATTTAGTACAAACACTGGGCTTCTTATTTAAAGAGAATGTTACCATGTGATATTTCTAATTGATGTGAAGATACATTATATTTTTAAGCACTTTTTAAAAATTTAACTTTTAAGTCTGGATTCATCAGAACATGAAAGCAACATAAAGCGGCCACGTTGCACTAGTCAGTTCAACCATATTTATAGATGTTTTACATGATAACGCAAAGCAACTAGTTCATACTGGCGTATCTGGACCTTAATTTGCAATTGACATTGATTTAGAGCAATGTTAGTGAGACATGTGCAGTCCCTGAATCCCAGTGTCACAACGCTTTGAGTTCCCTCAGCAGTGCTCCTTCAGTTCCCCAAGCAGTGCTGCTTCAGTGCACAGTACAGCCGAGGCAGAACTGCCACGCTGAGTGTTTTAGGCACTGATACCAAGCTAGTATGTACATATGGCGTCTCTAAAGACAAAATCCGTTGGGTCCAATAATCTACTAATGAGAATTCTTACATGTGCCTAATCTCTATACAACCACCAAATCATTACAGTCAATAGAATTGTTGCATGCAAATTAGCTGTAAAGAAAAGGTGATGATTAGTTGAGTTACCTGTCACAATGTCTCCACATAAGTGTTATCTGTGCTGTTGACTGAGTCTGACTGTAGCCTTGTAATGGGGTCTATGAACCACATACTGAGCATATACAGAAGGGGGAGGACAGCCTCTTCTGTTTTCAGGCAAGAAGCTTGACCACATAGTCACCCAGCTGCCACAGCTGCCAGTCATGGAGACAGGTACCAACAGCTGCAGCCAACAGAGGAGACAAGGCCTGCTATAAAGAGGAGAGTACAGAGAAGGAAGGGGAGGTAACAAGGCCTGAGACAACAAAGGGACACCCCTGTACCAGAATGCCTCCACGAACACAGCCAAGAGACTGAAGCAGACTGCTAGACTCAGTTAGAAGTGAGGGTTCAAGAATTTCCCTGACCAGGGGCAAACTAAGGGGAGACCAGTCAGTAGCAGCAGAGACCTCTCGAAAGACCACACCAGGAGCTGGAGACAAGCCTATAATATAGTAACAGTTAAATATAATAATCAGTGACTTAGCTTAATTACAACCTAACGTATTCAACAAAATTACACACAAAATTAAATTGATTTTAACTATATGTAAAGTTTTAAGAGTCTGTGTTATTCTATTGTTAAGTTCATACAGGACAAAGAAAAGACCATCAGAGATGCTAAATTTTAAAAGGACCAAGTCTTTAGTTTTAACTCAAACTAATTAATGCATTTACTCGTAACGTCTCAGAAAATCATTCTGTATTCAAAAGGGTAAATGCTGTGAGTTTGGGAAGGATATGTTGTATTTTTCATACAAAACAAAGATTTGAATCCATTTTAAGTACAAAATACAACTGCAACTGCAATATGCCGTCACACCCTGTGCCTTTGTAATAAATTCTGTTTTTGGTGTTCTTAAATTTGTATAAATATTTTAATCCAAAAGGATCATACAGTACTTCATAGCTCAGCCATATCTGGGGTAAAATAGCACACAGCAAGACTAAATTTCAGTTTATGAAAGAAAATCAAAATATATTATCCAACTGAAGCTCAGTGAAGAAATCTTGGGGCTTGTCTAGACAAACTGTTAGTGCAGTGTTTCTCAAACTGGGAGTTGTGACCCAAAAGGAGGTCACAAGGCTATATTGCGATAACCTTTATCCTTTGGTAGGGTTACCATATTTCAAGTTCCAAAATAGAGGACACTGCCAGAGGGAGGAGGAACTGGAGGGCGGGGAGGTACAGTAGCCATTACTCTGGTTGCCCAGCTCTGACGGCAGCATCACTACCAGCAGCAACACAGATGTAATGGAGCTACCGTTACACAAGTTGACAGCAAAATTTTTCAAGTGTTTTCAATTGTCGCAGGGCACAGACACCCCATCTCCTGTAGGGGGCAGAGTATGGGCCTTGTGGCCCCACAGTTAAGTCTGGCTGGCTGCCCTCAGCCTCAGGGCAGAGTGGCCTAAGTCAATGGAGCCTCCCCTGCCTTAGGGGTGGCATGGCCTTATGGCCAGAGACACTGGAGCAGTCCCTGCCTTTGGGGCGGTGCATCCCTTATGTTCAGGGCTAGGTGGCCTAGCGGCCAGAGCTAGTGGAGCTGCCCTTGCCTTTGGGGTAGCATGGCCTAAAGATCAGAGTCAATAGCTGCCCTTTTGTTCAGGGCTAGATGGCCTACTGGCCCTAGTCAGCAAGGCCATCCCTGCCTTTGTGGCAGCATGGCCTAGTGACTAGAGCTACTAGGGGCCTCCCTGGCCTTTTAGCAGCACAATCAAAGGGCCACAGTCAATAGCATGACCTCAGTCTTCAGGGTAGCATTACCTTACAGCCAGAATGGAAGGGACTGCCACCTGAGGATGGGTGGCAGCCAGGGTAGGGGACCCAGGCCTTCTCTGCTCTACTGGATCCCAGCCCAGGGCCCTGTTAATGACCTGTGAGTGCCACTTTGTCAGCAGGGATCTGGTCAAATCATGCTGCTGCTTGATGGTCCAATAAGTAGCCCTCCCCCACGGCCACTTCCTATCCCGATTCCTGAAGTCTCTGCCCAGGCATCTTTGGGGTTTCCAGCTCCTTTGACAGGAGTAGCCACCTGTGAATCCAGCTTCCAGGGGGAGTCTGCAGGCACCTCCACCACACATCATTCTGCCTCAGTATCCCACCCAGTGTGAGCTGGGCTGCTCCCATTTATACTGAAGCAGCAGTTGGAGCATGCCCAGCCAGGGCAAAGAGGTGTTGCTTTTACTGCCAGGAGTATTGACTTAACCCCTTCGTCTCCAGTGCGGGATAAGTACATCCCGTCACATAAATGCTGAACAACCTCCTGAAAATCTCATTCAATGATGTCCCCGTTGGGGATATAAAAGAACCCAAAGGTGAACATCTCTCTGTACTCCGAGCCCAGTTTTTGAATATTTTGCTGTTTGTGACCTAACCACATTTAGCTGGCTAAGAAATCCCTTCACCTATCAATTATCTCCAAATTAAAATCTCACCATGAAAACTCAAGAGAAATTGATTGACATCTCGTGTGATTCCTTCAAGGGTTTCCCTTGAAGCAGACTATGCCCAAATTTCAACTACAGCAAGTAAAGTGCTTCTCCCAACTGCCACCACTTACCTATGCAAATCTGGTTTCTCAGCTTTAACATTCTTAAAGAATAAATACCGGGCAAAACCGATTGTGGAAGCCTATTTAAGGGTCTACCTCAGTTCCCTGGAGCTGATTGAAAAACCAGTGTGCTTCAAAACAGAAACATCCCTCACATTAGGTGTCAAGATACTCATTTGTATACAGTTGTGTACAAAGCCACAATCCTTGGACAATGCTATGATCGTTGCCACAATCATTGGAAAAGGCTTCCAGCTCCCCAAACTGTATCCTGTTGTCAATTTTTTTTTCCAGAAAATGTGTTTCTTAAATGTCTACATATTTACTACTGAAACCTTTTGCTTTTTGAGAGGTTTCAACACCTTTGTCTGTAGTGATAATGATTATTTGCTTCATTCAGTGCTCCTATGAGCATGGACAGTTATTTGCTATAATGTTTGGTAAGGGGGTCATCCCAGCCGGAAATATTTGCAAAGGGGGTCCCAGCAAAAAAAGTTAGTGTGAGGCAAGCTGGGGTGAATGTCTGCAGTACACTGATGTGCTGCTCACTCTCTGTCTTGTGAACCATGCTACTGCACTCTGAAAATTCCCTACAGAGTTTTGATCATGACTAGATTATGCAAAGCCACTGTTATTCAATTTAGATATTCCAGCAAGAGTGCAACCTAATATATCACTGATATTGTTTCCGACTCTGCACTTGATTTTCCATAGAAAAACCCCAAGACAATGGTTGTAAAGGAGTTAGAGGTGGAGGTGCACATGAAGTCAGAGATAGCTTTATTGATGATGGAGGAAACCAGGGCATACCTGTATTATGGGGGGAACTGCCCAGGTGATAACAAAAGGTTGAGGAGGAGAGAGAAGAAAGGCTCAGAGTGAGGGCAGGAGACTAATAGCCAGAACAGATGAGGCCAGGGGGGCATGTGGTAGGAGGCATAGAAGTAGAGAGATGAGCAACTTCATTGTTGGTAAGGTGGCAGTGGGAGAAGGAGGCATTAGAAGGGGAAAGGGAGGTATATTATAGTAGATCTTGTCTCTCTTCTTTAAACAAGTCAGTGAAATCCATAAGCACAAGTCAAAGGTCTCAAAGTGAATTGTAAACAAGAAATCATCGTTATGCTAGTGTGTTTCTAGGGCAGTGGTTCTCAACCTATTTACCATTGTGGGCCGCATATGCGGCCTACTATATGGTATGCGGGCCACTTCCAATGCTACTTGTATGGCCCTGGGGATGTTGCATGGGCTGCAGCTGCGTGCTGATTCAGCTGCAGGCAGCCCATGGGCCACATGTTGAGAACCATTGTTCTAGGGGGTCCTGCAGAGATTGGTTCCTGGCCCTATTCTATTTAATATTTTTATCAATAATCTGGAAGAAAATATAAAATCAGTACTAATAACGTTTGAAGGTGGCAAAAAAATTGGGGGAGTGGTAAATAAGAAAGAGGACAGGTTATTGATATGGAGTGATCTGTAAACTGGGCACAAGTAAATGAGTATTTTAATACAGCCATATATAAAATCATGCATCTAGGAATAAGGAGTGAAGGCCTTATTTACAGGATGGGGGACTCTATCCCGGGCAGCAGTGACTCTGAAAAGGAGGTAGGGATCATGATGGATAATCAGCTGAACATGAACTCCCACTGTGATGCTGGGGCCAAAAGGACTAATGTGTTCCTTAGATGAATAAATGGGAATTTCAAGTAGAGATGTTATATCCCTCTATATTTGACATTGGTGTGACTATGCTGTAAGGATCTGTGAAACCAGCAGGTCCCCAGGCAATACTCGGATTATGGCTGCCACACGGTAGCTCACCAGAACCATTGGGCTAGTGGAGCTCTAGCAAACCAAGGGGTCCACCTATAAAGTTTCTGGTTGGGGGAGACTTCTGGCTCCGCCAGTTGGCTCAGATATAGTACTCAAGCCAGAGGGAGACACAGGAAGTTTTCTAAGCAAGTAGATGAATTTCTGACTGGCTGCCACTTTGGACCTTGTCTTCTAGCCTAACTCCTGAACCCTGTCTTCCTGCCTGTTCCTGGTTCCTGCCTGTTCCCAGCCTTTTCCTGCCCTTCTTATCCCATATCCTCCTCCACTCCCAGTTCCTGCTTTCTTGCCTCACTCCATGTCCCTATTCCTACACCCTATCCGTGACTTTGACTCCGGCTTGACCTTTGTCTTGACTCCTGACTCAGGTTCTAGCTCTGAATTTGGGTTCCAGTTTCTGTCTCCTGATTCCAACTGCTAAGCCTGACTGCCTATGCCCCAGTCCTCACAGTTTTCTTGGACCACTCCAAGTCCTCAGTGTGGGCCCAGCTGAGGATGGACCCAGCAGAGTTCCCCTTACTCTAAGGGCATTGGTGCTGCCCAAGCAGGTGATCCATCTCCAGGCAAACAGCTGAGAATTGCAAGCACAGAATGTGCAGCTCGGCACTGAAAATCAGGTGTCGCAGGACATCAACTCCATACAGAGAACTCTGTGCTCTGGGCTCATCTAGTCTCATTGTCACCTGAGCGTGGACCAGCTGTCCCTCCGCCCGAGCACTTTGATGGGATCTGCTTCAAATTCCAAGGCTTCATGAATCAGTGCCGCCTCTTGTTCTTGCTTCAACTGCAGACATATTTTTCCAACCACAGCAAGGTAGGCCTGGGAGTCACTTGCTGATTGGGGAGTGGTTGGATTGGGGCTCCCTTCTGTTGAAAGCCTGAAATCTGATGACGACCAATTGGAATGCTTTCCAACAGCTGATAACAATTTCCTCAACCCCAACCATGTCCTCTCCACTAAGACCACCCTGTGGAAACTCCAACAGGGGTCAAGCACAGTTCTTATGCAGCTCACTTCTATTGTCTCATGTTGGACGCAGAATGGAATGAGATGGTTCAGTTATTTCAGTTTTGATGGGGTTTATGGGATGAGGTCAACGATGAAGACAGGATATTGGATTAGATGGCCCTTTGGTCTTACCCAGTGCAGCCATTCTTATGAACTGGCCAGAGCAGAGACCCCAATGGGTCTAGGTGCCTTCATAGATATTGCTGTTCAGATTGGTAATCATCTACATGACAGGAAGAAGGAAGAGAGGTGTCAAAACCTCACCCTCCACTATCAGATTCTGCTCCATTAGTTGAGCAGATGCAGCTAGATCTGACCCATTGGCAACTCACTCCTGAAGAGGGAGAAAGTTAGTGACATCTTAATCTGTGTTACTACTGTCTCGAGTTAATTCAAGCCATTTTCCAATTGCCACATGAGGATTCCAGCCCAGAAGATTCCAGGAAGTAAACCAGTTTAGGCTAGATGAAGGACATCCTGACAGTGTCCCCCTGAACAGACATCCTGAGTGGACCACTTGCTGGATCCTGTCAGCTCGCTACCTACGAAGTGCTAGTTGAGTTATGAATCCTGGGGGAACTCTAGCCATTCCCTCCACAGCAGGCTGTCATTGCTTCAGGCACAGGGGACAACTTTATTGGCACAGAAGCAACTGGCAATTTCAGGTTCCTTGGCAAACCATGTCTATTCCAAACCTAGTAGAGACAATCAGTGGGGCCCCTAATTTTTGGGGCCAGTGGCCACCAAAACTGTTTTTCTTGAGGTTATTGTCCAAGAACATATGTTCACCACCAGACTTTTCTCTGATCCTTGGTATCTTGTGGCTGGCCCTCCACAACTTCCTTATCCTTTGGCATGAATTAAAAGTCTGCTTTTTCTCAGAATTCTGCCAGCAGCACTGCTTGACACGAGGAGATGGGCAGCACTCAATGGTTCCCTGGCAGTTGCTCACCAAGGTTGCTGCTTTGACAGATCCATCTTCTGATCCCCATTGCTGACTACAAAGATGTCTTTGGAGAGGGGAAAAAAACCCTCAGACACCTTGCCCCTGTACAGGGACTATGATTGCCTGATTGAGCTACAACCAAGGGAAAACATTCCATTCAGGTATACATAAGACATATTCAAGCCAAGGGCTTTATTCATATATCCACCTCATTTGCTGGGGTGCTAGTCGTCTTTTAGAAACTGAGAATGGAAGCCTCCAACTACATGTGCTCTATAAAACTCTGAATCAGGTCGTCAGTACAGACCAGTACCTGTTACCATTAATCCTCAAGGTAATGGGCCATGTGATCACAAAACTAGACCTCCAGGGGACATATAGCCTATGGCACGTTAGTGCTGAGGATGAATCGAAGACTGTGTCTTTCGAATGCGTTATGATCACTTTGAATATCTCATGTTGCCCTTTGGGTTGATAAACATGCCTGCAACGTTCCAACACTTTATTAAAGATGTACTTGAATGCAACACGCCTGGATGGCATATGTACTGGACATCGCCAAACAACACACCATGCGCATCTGTTCTGTTCTGAACAAGCTACACCAACATGGCCTTTATACTAAGCTAGAAAAATGCATCTTTGATCAGTCTTCAGTTGAATTCATACTATCTCCTGCTCGAATTGAAATGAATTTGCACAAGTCAAAGGCAGCCCTTAAGTGGGCTACGCCACAGAACTTTTGAAAACTATGTTTCCTGGGGTTTGCAAACTTCTATCGGTAGTTCATTGCAAGGTTCTCTAAATGGCTCACCCTCTCAGCACCATGCTTCACAAAACCACTAGGTTCCTTTGGTCTCCTGAGTACCAGCAGGCCTTCAAACAATTAAAACTCATGTTTATTACTACTTCTATATTGGTCCACATGACACCACGCAAGCCTCTACGTTGAAATGGACTCTTCCAACTTGGTGAGTGGAATAGTGGTATCCCCAGGCCTGGTTATCAATAATTGCCACAGCCATGCGCCTTTATTTCAGGAAACTCACAACCGTGGAGCAAAATAATGACATTTTGGACAAAGTACTCCTGGCAATTAAGACTGCCTTCAAAGAGTGGAGCCACTATCTAGAAAGGATCTGGTCCCTGATGCAGGTGTACAACAATCATAAGAACCTAAAATATCTGCATAAGGCCAAGACCCTCAACCAGCAACAACTTCAGGGGGCCTTATTCTTTTTGTGCTTTGATTTCATAATCCTCTGTTGTCCAGGAACCAAAACCAACTAGGATGATGCTCTATCTGAGAAGGGTGAATATTGCACTGACCTGAATGACTCAAACTCTAAAACCTCCTACATTCTCAAACCTCATAACTTTCTGGGCATGGCTCCTTGCCAAGATCAGCTAACCCTCATGTGATCAGCCTTAGCCCATCGGATCCTTCTGACAAATAGAAAGCCATAAGCAGGGAACCCCACTACATCTAAGATGGGATAACCTACATGAAATGGCATATATGTTCTTCCCTGGCCACCCAGGACTATAACTTTACAAGTATGTTGACTTTCCCCAGAAGAACATTTTGGCTACTTTAAAATTCAGTGCCTAGTCTCTTGTCTTTTTTTTTTCTGGTGGCCTTGCATGAAGGACACAGTGCAGGCCCATGTGGCTTTTTGCAGTGTATGCGCCTGCTGCAAAGTACCACACAATAAATCCCTTGGACCCCTGAAATTCCTCAGGATTCCACCTGACCCCTGGACAGTCACTGCCCTAGAACTATATGAGTCCAGTGGGTTCATGAATATTATGACCATAGCAGATCCCCTCACAAACAGGGCATACTTCATCCCCAGAACTGGCCTACCTTTCTTCCAGGAATTTGTCTGGCTCTAGGAGAACTAAGTTGTCTACATTCATGGCCTCCCAGAGCACATCATCTCTGACTACAGTGCACAATTTTATCTCCTAGATCTGGTGAGAAGCTCTCTGGATTTTAGGCATCCTGTCTCTCCTCTGCCTACAGCCCCCAGACAAACGGTCCATTGGAAAGAACCAACCAAATACTCAATAGTAGCTTCGATGCTACATAAACTTCCACCAAAACAACTGGTTCTTGTTGGTACTTCAGGCACAGTTAACATACAATAACACAGAATTTACCTTTCTGGCTTTGCCCTCCTACTCCAGAAGTATGTGTTCCATTCTCAGTTCTACTGGGAGCTATCCACATCTTCCCACAACCCAGCAGCCCTTTACTGGACACAATGGATATATCAAACCCAGGATGACCTAAAAATCCACCTGGAGGATGCCAAGAAGAACTATAAACAATATGTGGACTGTTGATGACAGGCGATGAAACACTTACACACAAATAGCCATCTCTGAAATTGAACTATCCATCCCATCGCCCCTACTTAGTTCACTGGCAAAATAACCCACTCACTTTTGAACTCAACTTTTACTCCATTCCTCTGAAGACACCTGATTTTTTTTTCCATATATCACTCCTGAGCCCTGATTTTCAGGACCTATTTCTTCACCAGTCTCTACCACCTTTCTTCCTGACAGTATGTGTTCAAGACCACAGTGAGAATATCATTCACAAGAACCTTGAGTCCAGAATCAAATGTAGTAGACTCTGATATCACAGATATCTTACAGTCCTGAAGAACACTCCTGGGAACCTGCAGAGAATGTCCAGGCCCCTGATTTACTAAGCACCTTCCACAAAAACCTCCTTTGAAAACCAACCCACTAATGCCCAGAGGGTGTCTAGAGAAGGGGGGTGATGGAGGAATCACAGGTCTCTAAATCAGGGCCACATGCCCCAGGCCGCACTCAGACCATGGCCTTCACCTCGCAGCTCACCAAAACCAGTGGAGAAGGGGGCTAACAGAGCTTTAGTTCACCAGGGGTGCCCATTAAGCTCCTGACTAGGGGAGATGTCCAGTCCCACTGATTTGGCTCAGGCACACTCCTCAAGCCAGAAGGAGGCACAGGAAGTTGTCTGAGCAGCTAGGTGAATTCTTGGCTAGCTTCTACTTCAGAGTCTTCCTACTAGTCTGAGCCCTGTCTTCCTGCCTGTTCCTCATTCCTGCCCTCCTTATCCCAGATCCTCCTGGTTCTTGCTTTCCTGCCTCACTCCAGGTCTCTGCTCCTCCACCCTACCCTTGTCTCTGACTCCAGGCTTCAGTTTCTGGCTCTCAAATCTGATAGTAGGCTTGACTGCCCACTCCCCAGTCCTGACGTGGTACTGGATACTGTGTCCAGTTATTGAGTCCAAGAAGAATGTTGATAAATGGGAGAGGGTTCACAGAAGAGCCATGGGAATGATTAAAGGATTGCCTTTTAGAGAAAGACTCAAAGAACTTGGTCAGTTTATCTTAACAAGAGACTTTATGGTGGGATTTGGCCATAGACTATAAATTCCTATGTGAAGAACAAAAATTTGATAATAGAGGGCTCCTCAATCTAGCAAACAAAAAGTAGTAGAACAAAACCCAGTGGCTAGACGTTGAAGTGAAACAAATTCAGACTTGAAATAAGGCACACATTTTTAACAGTGAGGATAATTAACCATTGGAACAATTCACCAGGGGTTGTGGTGGATTCTCCCTCATTGGAAATTTTTTTTTGCAGATTTTTAAATCAAGATCGGATGTTTTTTTCTAAAAGATAAACTCTAGTTCAAACAGGAATTAGTCCAGGAAATTCTGTGGCTTGTGTTATACAGGAGGTCAGACTAAATGATCACAGGGATCCTGTCTGGCTTTGTAATCGATGAAAGCAAAGGGTTGAGGAGTGAATTAGAAGGGACAAATGACTGAGGATATGGAGGTGGTGTCAATGAAACTTGAAACTTAGTGTTTTTTGGCAAGGAATATGGCAAAACTGAAGGAGGTGTGAATATTTGTAATTGAGGAAGTCCATGTGCATGTGGAACTCTAAAGTGGCACAGAATGTATGCGGTTGTGGGTGAGCCAGGGCTGGGCACTGTCTAAGGTGGAAGCAATGGTCAAAAACAAGAATGGAGAGAGTGAGATGGTGGGAGTCAACAACTGAGTCAGCAGAGAAGAGAGAGAAAAGGAGAGGACTGAACTGGCTGCAGTAGAGAATTCATACATGCCCATGGATTGGAGGTCAGGGAAAGGCTGCGTGGTGGGCTGCATATAGTTGGTAATAAAGGAGATTGGAATGGGGGAACACACAAGTGGATGTGTCTCAAAGTAGCTGTGTTTAGTGAATTCAAGTGTGAGTGCCTAACTGAGTGGCTGTTTTGGTAAGTGTCAAAACTGATCCAGAGTTCAAGAACAAACAAAGAGATAAGGGCAAGGAAGTGGGGAAGCTAGGTCATTTGGGTCCTTAATGTGGAAGCTGAAGTCATTGAGGATGAGGGTGGGGGATTGCCAGGAGAGAGAAAGTGGGAAGATAAGAGTCATATGGAGGAAAAAAATTGTAGCGAGGTAGTAGATGACATCTAATGAGAAGTGTGTTTAGAAGAATGAATTTATTACATAATAAATGGTTTAATTTTAAACTCTGTAAAAATAAACTTTTAAAAATCTCTTACCTGAGTTTCCCCGTTGCAGGGGATTTCATAATTTGGTTTTCTGTGTATGTTTGTGTTGATCAAGAAATGGAGAATTAGTCTTTAAAATTTACTGGAACCTATCCTTCCCCTACTTTTAGAACAGTGTTTACTATGACAATCATTAAATCATGTTATGAATTCATTGTTCAAAATTTAATTTTAATACCCCTTTTGAAAAGGTTTTTTTACGTTTCAAGAGAAATTCTGTTACAAAAGTATATTTATTTCAGGGATTTATATTCACACTTCCATAGTGAAAATGTAAGATATTTTGACTATCATGGGCTAAATGCAGTCCTTCACCCTCACTGAAATCATGAAAAAGAGGGACAAAGAAGGACAGAATTTGACCCCTTATTCAGAAGGAGACAAATTTGATTTTCAGGTTTGTTTTTGGGGGCAAGTAATTTTATATAGTTATGAGGGGTGATTCGGTACTTTTGGTTTTTTACATTAAACAGTAATGACTAAGGCTGTTCTATAAATAAATAAATCTTACAACTTTGTGGTTTTATATTCTGTACTAGATTCATCTCTGAAAAAAATCTTAAACCACTGTGCTTTAAAGATTTCTTTCAGCAACTCTCTTCAAGATTAAGCGTTATTGGGAGATTTTAGTTTTACAGAATTATTCATGAAATATAGTTTCCCTTCTTCCTTGCCCCCATCTACCCCTTCTCTCCCCACTTCCTGATAAGGTGCATAATTTTCCAGTGCATTCAGCTGCAATATCCAGCATCTCATACTGTATTAAGGAATGCCACCCACCTGCCTCAGGTGGTGGGGGAACTTGATTAGGTCAGCCATGAAAGAGGACTCTCCCATCAGTGAGGAAGGGAGACACTGGCTGAGGGACACCAGGTAGCTCTGTCCCCTGCCCTCCTGGGCTGTGGGAAAGGGGTGCTGATTGCCAGCATTCTCTTGCTCCCAGGATTTAACCTGGAGCAGCGGCAATTTGAAGCCTTTTTCAGCTCTGTTCTGGCAGCTGTATTAAGAATTTTCTTGTATGTACAAAGCACATGAGGCAGTGCTCTTCACTGCATGGTCTTGCACATCCTTAATCATGTGAGTAGTCTTATTTAAGTAGTTAACTTGAATAGGACTTTGTGTGAGAAAATGTTTGCAGAATTGATCTCAGATTATGATCTCTTTGGATCAGGTTACTTCGTCTGTGATTTTACAGAGCCATGCGCAGATCTGACACTTTATAAACTATACTGATACATTTTTTTTTAAATCCATTATTAATGTGATCATTACTGCTTTATTTTGTATACTGCAATAGATGTGCTAACAACTTAAAAGGCAAATAAAATAGATAAATTTCTGCTGTAATGAGTGTATCATCTAATTTTTAGATTTAACAAAGAAAACTATAAACAAAAATGGGATGGCTCTGGTTTAAACAATAAACAGATAAAGTTGTATGGTTTTGTTATATATTCTTTCAAGTAGTTGCAAATGCTCAAGAGAGGCAATTCGTTTACTGATGAATAAGTTGTTATAACTATTTCTTTATGCATATGCACTATGACATTAACCCTTCACTAACTGTATCATTAAGCTTAATTAATAATCTTGTTGTAAATATATTATACATTATTATACAAATACATTAAAAGCAAGAAATAGACCAAGAATGGAGTAGGCCCATTTATCAATGAGGAGGGGAAGACATAACAGAAAATGCAGGAATGGCCTGTGTTAAATGACTCTTTTGTTTTAGTTTTCACCAGAAATGTTAGTAATGATCATGTAACCAACATAGTGAACATTAACGTAAACAGGGTAAAATCTGAGGCTAAAATGGGGAAAGAACAAGCTAAGAATTATTTAGACAAGTTAGGTGTCTTCAAGTTGGTAGGCTCTCCCGAAATGCATCCTAGAACACTAATGGAACTAGCTGAAGAGATCTCTATGCCATTAGCAGTTATCTTTAAGAACTCATGGAGGGCTAGAAAGATCCCAGAGGACTGGAACAAGGCAAATATAGTACCTATCCATAAAAAAGGAAATAAGGACAACCCAAGGAATTATAGACAAGTCATCTTAATTTTGGTACCCAAAAAGATAATGGGAGTAAATAATGAAACAATCTGTTTGTAAGAACCTAAAAGATAAAAAAGTGATAAATAATATGGATTTGTCAAGACCAAATCATGTCAAATCACCCTAATATCCTTCTTCACTTCGGTAACAAGCATTGCAGAATGGGGAAGCAGTAGATGTGATATATCTCGACTTTAGTAAGGCTTTTGATATTGTCTCACGTGATCTACTCATAAGCAAATTAGGGAAATATAGCCTAGGCAAACCTACTATAAGGTTGGTGCACATCTGGTTTGAAGACTGTACTCAGAGAGTAGTTATCAACGGTTCACAGTCCAGCTAGAAGGGCATATCAAGTGATGTCCTACAGGGATCTGTCTGGGGTCTGGTTCTATTTTCTTCATAAATTTATTTGGATGATGGCATCAAAAGTACATTTCTATAAGTTTGTGGATGATGCAAAGCTGGGAGAGGCTGGCAGACAGGATTAGAATTCAAAATGGAGAATTCACAAACTGGAGAAATGGTCTGAAATGAATAGGATGAAATTTTGTAAGTTTGTCCAGATCATTTTGAATTTTAATCCTATTCTCCAAAGCACTTGCAACCCCTCCGAGCTTGGTATGGTCCGCAAATTTTATAAGTGTACTGTCTATGCCATTATCTAAATCACTGATGAAAACATTGAACAGAACCAGACCCAGAACTTACTTATTCCAATTGATATGTCCTTCCAGCTTGACTATGAACCACTGATAACTATTCTCTGGGAATGGTTTTCCAATGATTTATGCACCCACCTTATAGTAGCTTCATCTAGGTTGTATTTCCCTAGATTGTTTATGAGAAGGTCATGCAAGACAGTATCAAAAGCCTTACTAAAGTCAAGATATACCACATCTGGCGCTTCTCTCTTATCTACAAGGCTTGTTACCCTGTATTTTTAAAGTCAGAAATATATTGATAATTTGAAAGCTGTGCAGTTATAAATTCTGTATGCAGAATATTCTGTATATTTTAACTATATATATGTATGTATGTGTGTGTCTATATATATATATATAAACTATATATATATATATTTGTATCAAAATATTATGTATAAATATTTTAAAATGTTAAAAAGCTATTGAATTTTAAGAAATGAATGTGATACTCAAATATTTTAAGCTTTGTGTAGAGAGTTTGACTTTAGATCACATAAAAAAATAAATGAGTTGTTTGTATACATAATAATTAAATACTAACACAAGACATTATTTGAAAAATATGTTAAATTGCAGTCAGTGAACTGTATTTCTTAGACATCTCCAGAGACTCGTTATATAAGTTACTTTTGGGAACTATGTCTCCAGAAGGGAAAACTCTACGGCAGAAATAGATCATTCAAATATATTGACAAAATTATTAATGGCTTCTCGAGAAAGCGTTTTGTATAAAAGTGTGAGATATTCTGGATCATTATGACAAGGTACATAAAAACCCCAGTTGTCAAAGTCAATACGCTGACATAGATTCTTCTAACCATGTGGAGTCCCGTTAACTTCAGTGGGACTCAGCTCCAGTGCATCAGCTTGTAGGATCAAGGTCTAAGATTGCAGGGGGGCGGGAAAATAGAGTGTATTGTAGATGGTAGTTGCATTATAAAGATAATGCTTTATAATCAACTTTTAATTTTTACATTTCCTGATTTTTTAGTATGAAATATATTTAAATGTTTCAATAACAAATGCTGTAGTATGTTAATTGTCCTTTTTTATTTTAAAAACTTTAAACAACCCTAGGAAAAATTAGTTGTGTTAGAGGAGCTAATAAGACCTTCAAAAAGTCTGAAAACTTCAAAATATCAGTTTCTACATTAAAACTTGCCTACAGAAATAATAGCTACATATAACAAATAGGATATTAAAGACAATGTTGACCAGAAAGCTAATAAATTTTAAATTATAGTTTAAAAACTAGTTTCAGACACTGTCTATTCAGGTAGTTGGATCACTCCTGTAACCATGATATCTGAGCATCTTCCAGAATTAGGGAGTTAAACAAGGAAAAACATGGTTACTTACCAGTAACTGTTGTTCTTCGAGATGTATTGCTCATATCCATTCCAGTACAGGTGAGTGCATGCCACAGTGCATGGGTTCCCAGAACTATTTTCCCCTTAGCAGACCCCATAGGGTTGGCTTAGGTGCCCCCTGGAGTACCGCGCTCATGCTGCAATACATAAGGCACCACCAACCCTACGGTCCCTTAGTCCCTTCTTTCTACCAACTCCGACAGCGGGGACAGAAGGTGGGTGTGGAATGGATATGAGCAACACATCTCAAAGAACAACAGTTACTGGTAAGTAACCATGTTTTCTCCTTCTAGTGATTGCTCATATCCATTCCAGTATAGGTGATTAAAAAGCAATACCTTGGAGGTGGGTAGGAGTTACCAGTGAGCTGCTCGCAGCATGGCTCTGCTGAATCCCGCATCCTCTCTCGCCTGCTGAACGATAACGTATTGGGACATAAAGATGTGTACCAACAACCAGGTGGCAGCTTTACAGATGTCCTGCAGGGGCACTTTCTCCAGGAAGGCTGTCGACGAGGCCTGTGCTCTGGTTGAGTGCACTGTGATGACCCCTGGGAATGGTATGCCCGCCAGCTCATAGCAGCACTTGATGCAGGAGGTGAACCACTTGGAGATGCGCTGGGTGAAGACGGGATCCTTTCATCTGGTCCGCCACGGTGACGAAGAGCTGCATTGTCTTCCAGAAGGGTCTCGTCCTGTCGATGTAGTAGGCCAGGGCTCACCTCACATCCAGGAATGCCACCTCTGCTTCTCCTCCAAACCATGTGTTTGGGAAAAAACACGGGGAGGAAGATATCCTGATTATAATGGAACTGGGAGACCACCGTGGGCAGGAAAGCTGGGTGGGGTCTCAGCTGCACCTTATCTCTAAAGAATACTGTGTAGGGGGCTCCAAGGTCAAAGCTCTAATCTCTTAAAAAAAAAAAAGGTGTCTCTTTTTTAAATAGAATTGTATTTCTCAGCATTAACAAATTATTACACCATGTATGCAAAACCAACTTTTTAAACTGCTTATAATTTATTTTTATTCTTGGAAACTATCAAAGTGTCTTAGTCCTTAAAGAAGAGTAGCTAGTGTGAAAATGTGAAACTGTAAAATTGGCTTTGAGATGCATGAGCAGTTAGTATCTTAAAATTTACTTGTAACAGGAAAAGTATTTTTTTCATAACTTATAAACAGCTGAATTGATTTTGCTCAAACTTTATAAAATAAATCAAGTCTGGTCTGAGCTGGAGCTTGGAAAATTTTATACCCGCAGGTGAACTTTTCAGAAATCTTTAAGGAAGGAAATTCTGCTGTTATAATAGAAATGTTGATGTACGTTAGCTGTATTATAGATTGAGAGAACAAAATCTGTCAAGACAACAGGACTAGTGAGGTTCAGAAGGCAAATCAAAAGAAATGACATAATGAAAGGTCCAAAGGAGGAGAATGAGACAGCCTGCTTTGCAGGGTTGGGGAGGATTTTCAAGACATAAGAGGTAGTATGATATAACTACATATTAGGCATGCTTTTCTTTGGTGGCATCCTTAAATGATCTTGTGGATTGCCTTTAAATGTTGAATATTCAGTACAACACTTTCATGTGTAAATTACTTAGAAATAAAATTTGAGAAACTTTTTTAAATGTGTGAACATGGTAGTCTTACTTTAAGTATATAGCAAAAATATAGTACTGTCAGTGATTCTTCTTTACATGGATGATTTAAACATTTCACTGACATTTACTGATGTTCATAAGAAGATAGCTGAGTCATCCACAAAAAATATAGTGTTCTTGTTCTTGAGTTGCATTATTCCTTTTAGTTGAATTTACAAATCTGTAAATTATATTTTTTGACTGTTAAACCTTTCTTCCTGAAATTACTTTCCATTAGTTGTTACAAAAAGGAGAAGTTTTCAAAAGTTCATGATAATAGGGTTAGTAAATCAAAGACTGGGGGAAAAAAACAGGAACTCAAAAGAGATCACAATGGAGATGAAGACTGGTTTGCAGATGAATCCTGTGATTTGCAAATAAATTTCCTGATGACTTGGGCAATTATTAGTGTGAGGTATAAGTAAAGATTATGTTTATACTATATATATACTGTATTTATTTTTGCTTTTTGGGGGTTAAAATAAGTGTCACATTCCACTAATTTTTCCCTGTATGTCTGTCAAATAACGTGGCAACTGATAATTGTTATTACCAAGAAGTTTTTAGGTAGGCCTTCTCAGACCAAGTTTACTAATCTCCATTAAGTCACTAGAAGCAAATTTGCATCAGATATCCCGTATTTCCTTCCATCTCTTCTCAGCTCCCTTTTCTGTGCCTACTGCTATAGTTAAACCAGCACTCCCACTCCCACTCCAGTATTTGAGTGGGATTTTCAAAAGCACTCAGCATTGGCCCAACTCTGATCCCATTGAAAATAATGGGAGTTTGACTTAATTAGGAGCAGTGTTAGGCCAACACTGAGTGCTGTTGACAATCTCAAGTGATTGCAAGTGTCCATTAGGCTGTAGGTACATGCACAGCCAGTGCATGGACGGATTCAGTGCACTGAGCATGCACATACCGCCAATGAAATGGGCATGTGCAACACATCTTGAAGAACAACAGTTACAGAACAGGTATGAAACTGGGGGTTTTTTAGGAGGAAGGGTGGGTTTTTTTAGTATTGTGCATTTACAATATCTGTTTCTCTCAAAATCGTTTGGGTCTTAGTTATGTCTTTGGAACTTGTATATGGAGAGAGCACTCTCTTCATGGTCTCCCATGCCTGAGTAGAAAAGGTGGTGTTTGGGAAAGCATCGCCTGAGCAGTATAGTAGTCACTGTCCGTTTGCAGGGTTGAGGAAGTATACATGTGTGGGTAAGAGGGTGTGACTGGTTGGGGTGGAACAATTTCATTTTACTGATTGATTTTACATAAAACAGCACAGAATCCATTCAAGTTATCTAGTGGCTCCACTGAAGATCTCAGAACAAAACTTAATGTTGTGAAACCCTCATTCTCCACTACTCCCCTTTGGGAGGACTGCTGCCCACAAAGAAGTGGGGAGAGCCACAAAAAATTGTGGATAACGGCATCGAGCCATCCCTCCCTGACCATCTAGGAGGGAGGCCACACCCTCTCACAATGGTGCCTTTGTGAGGACAAAGATCTAAGGGGGAAATTATTGTTTATGGACTCTGGCTCCTCAGGCAGGGCCACAGCTGGCAAGCAGCCTGTGGGATCTGGCCCTTCAAGCAGAGGCAGAGCCAGCAAGCATGCCTCCTGGCCTATGATGAGTAAGCTGTCATCCCAGGGGTGGAGTTGGTGGCAGGGGAGGGACTCCTACTCCACTGGGTCCTAGCTCAGGACCTTAACAATAGCAGAGGGTTCCTCTACTGCGTCAGCGGGGTCCCAACCAAAGCACACTGACATACTATGAGGCCATAATACAACCAGACTACTATCTGGTTTTCCTGGTTTTCCTACATTCCCTCCCTGGGGTACCTCGACCTCAGCATCATTATCCATCTCCCTGGGGTAGACAATGAGTGGCAATCCTAACAACCCCTCGGCATCCCAGATGGCAAGTAGCTCCAGCAGCTCCTCAGCATCCCAAGCAGCAGGCAATTCTTCCAGGTCCTCGGCACTGCAGTGGTCAGGTTGGGCACCAGCGACGGGGGAGAGACTTCATCCTCTGGCAGCTCCAGCTCAAATGAGCTAGAGGGCTTGCCTTTTATACTTCCCCTGCCTGTTCTGCCCTTCTACCTCTGGCCGGGCAGGTATGGGTTTCCTGGCTCCCTGTCCATCTCCAAGGGAGGCCATGCCCCCTTGCTACAAGATTAATCAATTAATTAATTATTAATAAAATGTTATTATATAGGAATATAGAAATAGAATATAGAAATTGTCATATCAGTTCAGACCTGTAATCTGTACTGTTCACTGCCCTATCTCCAACAGTGGTCAGTACCACATGCTTCTGAAGATGGTTTAAAACACATAATGCACAGTTTTACAATAACATGCCTGTGAAAGAAGTGTCTTCCTAACTTGAGGCAATTAGAGCTTTATGTCCTAAAGAATGAGGCTTATTATGCCACATACATAGTTATCCTAGCTCATGTAATCAGTTATTTTTATATCAATATCAAATCCTTTCAAAAAATTTGAACAAGGTGTCTACCTTGGTAATGTCTTGAGAGTGAGTTCCACAGATTAATCCTTCATTGTTTTAATAAATTATTTCCTTTTACCAGGTTCCATTTGTTGCCTTTCAGTTTTGCTTAGGCTTGGTCTACACTAGAGAGCTGACTTTTGTTGACAAAATTATATTGGTGTACATACTACAATCACCCCCCACCGACAAAACTGCCCTGTTTTTTTGACAAAATAAAACCACCTTGATGAGAGGCTTTTGCTGGCAGAGTGAAAGCAACACAATGTCAGTGTAGACACTGCATTCCCTTATAGTGGTGAAGGGGCTGTCATTCTGTCACCGCTAGAAATTGACAAGAAAGCTGGGACACACTCCTGGCAGGGAGCAGGGCAAGAAGCCCCGGCTGCTGCAAGCCCAGGCAGCTATTTCCTAACTCCCAGCTGCGAGTCGGGACCAAGCAGAACGTGGCAGTGGGCAGCTGCCACACACTGAGAGCTGGGATGCAAGCGGCTGAAGTCCAGATCCAGCCTTGGAGCTGGGAGCCGGGTGGGATGCGATGGTGGGCAGCTGCTGCCTGTTGCAAACCAGGACGCAGGCATCTGACACCAAGCTCCCCAGCATGAGCTGGGAGAAGGTGGGATGTGGCAAATGCACTCCTGGCTGGGACCAGGAAGTGGGGAGCAACCCACAGGGGTCCTGGGAGCCCACAGCTCCCCCCACATTGCCTCTTATATTGTGGAAGTGCTCCTGGTGAGGACACACTCCACCGAACTAAGGGGAATAGTGTGGACATCAGCCACCGCTATAATTATAGTGATGGCTGGAAGTCAACATAATATATGTCGACAAATTTTCCGAGTGCAGACAAAGCCTAAGTGTCCTTTTCATCTTGTGTCATGGAAGAGGAAAATAGGCACATCCAAATGGCCTTCTCTTTACTCCTAATCATATACACTTCATAATGTCACTGCTTGCTCATCTCCTCTTCATATTTAAGTAGTACTAATCTTTTAAATCTCTCCTCATATAGAAGTAATTCCGTAATTCTCATATTGAATTATTTAATAATTCTCGAGACTTTTTCTACTTCTCTTATATTAGACATTTTCATATCATTTTTATGATTGTATCTCTACCCTCTCAAAAATTATGGAAATTAAAAACTATTTTCTTTTCACAAATTAAAGCTGGATAAGTGACCAGCTCTTCAATATTCATATTTATTAAATATCATCATCTTCTCCTCATTCACAGAAGTATTGCAGCTTTTCCAGCGATCTAAGGACTGTGTTGGAAACTACTGGTTAAATTATTAAAATTCTAGTGTATAATCAACATTTCAAGCCCTTGTTCTCGGTTGGTCATTAACCAGCTGCATGTTGTATTTGGTAACAAAGCTTTTAAACCTTTGAAGATCTGTCTGCTCTCTTCAGCAATTAACTTTGTTCACCTTAGCTATAAACTTAATATCAAAGTGTTCCTTTGCTGTTTTTGTAAATGAATAAGTGCCCAAATACAGCACTCCTCTCAGGTTCTGCTCATTCACATGACTAGCTTAATTAAAAAACAGACAGCTCAATAATTCTACCATAAGCTGCAAGTAATGAAGCAGTAGGAGTTCCCGAAGCCCTTTTATCATTCAAATGCTCAGTGGTTTCTCGAATAAAGTGGATGACTCAGTATTACTTATAGAAGTAAGGGAGATTATTAGCAGTGGAAGACACATTTGAACTTGCTGAAAAGATGGCTTTTGTCTCTAGAAAGACCAGCTCTCAGTAATAATTACACTCGGTCATCATTTTATCCCAGCAGTCTCTCCTTATTCACACATTCAATGTCTGAATAGTTTGCTATTGCTTGTTAATCCCTGCAGGAATGCGGATTTGGATATGGGGAGGATGCACAGTGCTTGACATGCAGGCTAAACAGATTCAAAGAGGACTGGGGCTTTCAGAAGTGCAAACCTTGTCTGGACTGTGCAGTAGTTAACCGATTTCAGAAGGCCAACTGTTCTGCCACCAGCAATGCAGTATGTGGAGACTGCTTACCAGGGTGAGTCAATTTCTGTGGAAGAAACTTGAAAACAATTTGCATTAACATTTGCTTGTTTGTGTGGTTTGGAGACATGAGTATATAATTGAGGGCCAAAACGTCCAGAGTACTAATTCTGGTTCTACCAACAATTTAGTGTATGGCCCTGAACAAATCACTTCGCTTAGCTATTTGTTTTCCCACTTGTAAGATGGGGATAAAAATACTTACCCATCTACCTCACAAGAATCATGTGAAGAGTAGCTTATCAATGTCTGTACAGTGCTTTGAATACATAAAGTGCTATAAAATGCTTATTATTATTATTGGTGGGTTATTTATTAAAGAACTCAGCATCTGATTAGACATTTCCAAACTGCAAATAAGTTCCAATTTGACTTCTTCCCCTTACCTTTCCAAACCAATTTAAAATTTTAAAAGGATTATAAATGTGTTATCACCCTAACACTAAAGTCAAAATATTTTCTAAATTCTGATGAAGCCTCTTTAATCAAGAAACTTTACTCGTGGATTATCCCATGCACTGCTAGAGTCTGGGGACTGACTGGCTAGGCAGAAGTTTGGCAGAAAAAGACTTGCAGGTTACAGCGGACAAGAAACTGGATATGAGTCAACAGTGTGCCCTTATTGCCAAAAAGGCTAATGGCATATTGGGCTGCATTAATAGGAGCATTGTCAGCAGATTGAGGGAAGTGATAATTCCCCTCTATTTGGCACTGGTGAGGTCTCATTTGGAGTACTTTGTCCAGTTTGGGGCCCCCCAGTACAGAAAGGATATGGACAAATTGGAAAGAGTCCAGCAAAGGGCAATGAAAAAGATTAGGGGACTGGAGCACATGACTTATGAGGAAGGACTGAGGGAAGTAGGCTAGTTTAGTCTGCAGAAGAGCAGAATGAGAGGGGATTTGATAGCAGCCTTCAAGTACCTGAAGTGCGGTTCCAAAGAGGATGGAGCTACGCTGTTCTCACTGGT
The DNA here is from genome assembly GCA_007922155.1 of Mesoclemmys tuberculata. NCBI lineage: Eukaryota > Metazoa > Chordata > Testudines > Chelidae > Mesoclemmys > Mesoclemmys tuberculata. Next base: position 68,975,798 of record ML675618.1, on the reverse strand, counting down.
AATAGGTGACAGAACTAAGAGCAATGGTCTCAAGTTGCAGTGGGGGAGGTCTAGGTTCGATATTCGGAAAATGTTTTTCACTAGGAGGGTGGTGAAGCATTGGAATGGGTTACCTAGGGAAGTGGTGGAATCTCCATGCTTAGCGGTTTTTAAGGTGGGCTTGACAAAGCCCTGGCAGGAATGATTTTGTTGTGGTTGGTCCTGCTTTGAGCAGGAGGCTGGACTAGATGACTTCCTGAGGTCCCTTCCAACCCTAATATTCTACACTTTTCATTATCACTGTTATATTTCTGCATATATTTTCTTCTGAAAAATATTAAATATGTTTAATATCAGCTATTTTACATCCTAAGATTTGGTAATAGAGCTAAATTCAGTGCTCAGTGTGCATGCTGTGTTCCTTACTTTGAATGGGATGTCATCCACAACTGAAGTCATAATTAGGTCCTACGAACATGTATAACCAAACTGATATTGGTATCATTTACACAGTGTACTTTGAATTACCTGGAATGATTTAATGTAAGTGAGAAAGAACTAGACTTTATATTTTCTCCTCCTGGCAGAAAGTTGAAACTCATTTTTAGTTCTAATTCCCATAGGAATAGGATTTCTGTAGGATTTGAATAGGTTGTGTTACTCAGCTAGAGCACCTATTTGAAAATCTTACAAAGAGGGAATAAAACTTACTATTTATATGTATAGCACCATATCTATGCATGGTGATTTACAAAGTAATAAAGCTACAGATTCCCTGCCCCAAGGAGTTTTCAGTCTACATGAGGCATAATGCAGCAAAGAATGAAAAAATGAGGAAGTGTTGAAGAATAATGGCTACAACAGTGAGAGACTGAATTATGCTTATAAGACCTGATCCTTTGAAATCTGTTGAAAGAGTCCTGGTAACTTCAATGACTTGGATTGGGGGCATAGTTACTTATACATCAAGTTTGTGCCTGATTTCCCCCCTCCTCAATATAGTACCACTTGAGGCAATGTCTTGAGTGAGGTTTGATAAATTATAAGTGTTCATTTCTAAATAGCAGCTCAGAAAGTTAATCATTTAGGCTCTGATCCTGCAAAGACGTGTTTACACATGTAGATTTACGCACTGTGAATAGTTCCATTGAGATCAATGTAGTTACTCAGTGTGTAAAGTTGAATGCATGTATATCTCTCTGTTGAAAATATGACATTGAGCTCTAAATATATTTGCTCTCCACGAGTTTTTATTTCTTATGTGAATAACTTATTTGGATGAGAAGGTTAAAAAATTTTCCTAAATTTATTTTAAATCTACTAACTGTACCTAGTAATTTAGATATTGTAATATTATTCTGAGAGAGAGAGGAGTCATGGTCCAATGGCTAGTGCAGTGGATGTGGATTCAGAAGTTCTGGACTCCATTCCTAGCTATGCCGCTAACCTGCAGTGTGACCTTGGGCAAGTCACTTCACCTTTCTGCTTCTGTTTTCTCTCCCACACTTTGTTTTATCTATTTAGATTATAATCTCTTCAGGGCAGGGACTGTCTCTCACTATATGTTTGTACAGTGCCTAGAATAATGTTGGACCTTTTAGATATGACTGTAATAAAAATAATAACTAATATTTATAAGCTCTTCTTTCATCTTCTAGATTTTACAGGAAGACAAAGCTTGGTGGTTTTCAAGACATGGAGTGTGTTCCTTGTGGAGATCCCCCTCCTCCCTATGAACCTCACTGTAAGTACTTTTGTGTTCAATTTAGAACAGGACCAACTTTTGGCCTTTTACATTTTTTCCTGCTTTTATTTAGAAAGCTAAATGAAGTGTACTTTCACTGCTGAAACTTAGCCACATGCTTTCTCTTTAATCAAGGTTGCTACCAAGAAAATAAACATCGTTGTTGTAGTACAATTACTGTGTTATAGTAAGTTGATTCAGCCCAATCTTGCAACAAAACATGGATGACTTAATTTTTTGTCTATGTAAATATCAAATTATCCTTTGTATATATAAAAAAAAATCAAGAAGTCTTTCAAAACTGAGTAAGAAACGTAAGTACTTTGTTTGCAAAACAAATTGATAAATGTCTGAACTTTTCAATATCCCATTCTTCACATAATTTCTAGAAAAAGAAACATTGCCAGATTTCTTACATTCGTCATACTTCTATTCAGTCTAATTAAAAAACTAAAAACTGTGTAGATTTGTACCCTAAGAAAAAATACTAATTTCAGGATAATTTTTTTTAATCTTAGCATAAGTCTTTTATAAAAAAGTGAAATGCTGAATCAAGTTTACTGTGTGAATAGAGAGACAAGGTGGATGAGGTAATATCTTCTGTTGGACCAAATGCTGCTGGTGAGAGAGACACTTTTGAGCTTAAGCATGCTGTTCTTGAGGTGTGGGAAATGTACTCACAGAATGTCACAAATACAAGGTGTAATAGATTGTTTTGCATAAGTAGTTAAAACTTATTTCAAGGGACCATTCAAGGTGAAATGACCAGGGTATCACCTCTACAGTCAAGGGAGGAAAGCAGAAAAAAACAGCAGGGAGTGGGGAGGTTTAGTGGGTTATAGATTGTTGTAATAAGCTATAATAAGCCTGGTGTCTGTGTTCAGCCTGTGATTTTTAGTGTCTAGCAGTTATGAATTTAAGCTCCCAAGCTCATCTCTTGAAGCTGTTGTGCAGGCTTCCTTTGAAGATGAGGACAGAGATCACATATAGATTGATCACTTCATGAAAATTTTCCAAATGAATTATGTTGCCATTCTAATTTTAGTGGTTTTTGTTGTAAAATGTGTATTCTAGGTCATTTTTCCTCACTAAACCAGAAATTTAGGCAGTTTTGAATGCAAAAATTTTCAAAATCTAACTTCTGGATTTCTGCAATGGATTCAGAGAAGTATATTACATGACTCTGAGTCAGAATAATTCAAATTTTATTCAAGATTGCAAAATTTGACACTATTAAGTCAGATTTCCACAATAAGAAGAAATTAAGCAAGTTATTATAGTTGTTGCAATAATTCTCCTCCAGTTATGGTGTATGTCTAGAAAGGAAATTACATTTTTCAGCTAGTTTGGTATGTTGAGCATTTTATATGTTAACATTTTTGCAGCAAAATACAGTCTTTCATAAGAACAAAACTAGGTGTACAGTTTTGACACCAAGGACTAAATTCTGCTCTGACTTACCTGGAATAACCACTTGGAACTCAGTGGGGTGCACAGAATATTTCAAGGTATAATTTGGTCCCAATTGAGCAATTTGGTAGATAACCTTTTTATTTCAAGGAAACAGAGGCCAGAATTAAAACTGACCCCTCAACTGATTTTGTGATGTGCCCTTGTGATACAGAAGAAAAACATTAAAGCTTTCTGAAATGAGGCGTACAACAGTATTAACTTCCCAGCTGAGTACCCCTACCTGCAGCACTCACGTTATGCAATCTTTCCTCTCTTCCTATCTATTCCATTCCTGTAAGAAAGCATGATACTGAAAGAAGAATTGTGCTTTCTGAAGAGCTGTAGGCAGGTGAGAGAAATGGATAGCTCAGCAATGGCCTCCAAACTCAGATGCCCTTAGAGCTACAAGGAAACCTCTTAAAGGGTCTTGAGATCTGTTATCCAGACTTTCTACATATTTTGTAGAAATTTGTGCTGACAGGAGTAATATTAGCTTTGGAGGTAAGATGCCATGTGTATCTACTGATGAAAAGCGCAGTAAGAGTTAAGTATTATCATTATTATTTGTCTGGCTGAATTTGTCAAGCTTTATCTTCCAGGAACTGGATTTTGTCCTAACTATCTGTTAGACAGCCATCTATTATCAGAAATCTTCTCCCCATGTAGGTACTTACAAACTGTGATAGTCATCTCAGTCTTCTCTTGGATAAACTAAATAGAATGAGATTCTTAAGTGCCTCACTGAATCATGTTTTTCCAGTCTTTGATTTATTCTTGTCTAGCCCTTTTAAGAGTATAAGAATGGCCATCCTGGGTCATATCAATGGTCATTCTAAGCCTAGTATCCTGTTTTCCGACAGTGTTCAGTACCAGATGCTAATAGCCATTGATGGACCTATCCTCCATGAACTTAGTTAATTCTTTTTTTTAACCCAGTTATAGTTTTGGCCTTCACAACATCCCCTGTCAATGAGTTCTAGGGGTTGATTGTGCATTGAGTGCATTACTGTTGATACCACTGTCAGAACTGAGCTGTTGGCAGTAACTTGGGAAATTCTAGCAAATTTTAGTTTAGATGCATAATCAATTATATTTAATAGTATTATAATGAGCACAGAATGCTTGTGCAGATATCATGTATTTTTTCTTTATAAAATCAAAGAAATGTTCAAAAAATAATATCCATAGCTACATATCATGATTTGAAACCAGGACTAAGTCTATACTAGTGCACAATTCTTAGGACAATTTTTTTTTAGCGCGTTTCAATTTTAACTTTGTCTATATATGTGTAATATAAAAAGGCCAGTTATTTAATGGAAATTCTTTACGCAGTGCAACATTTTTGGTATGATATGTGGCCTAAGGGCTTGAGTACTCTGATCTTCAGCAATCTCTGACATGAGGGACTGATCAAGGATACTCAAAGAAGGAGTGAATAAACTGATGTCTTGTAGGGTTCATTTAACATCAAAGGGAAAAAAGTTTCTCTTTTGAGTCTTAACTGGAAAACATACTTATACTGGGAAATGTAAATGGCAAAACATGAAAATATGCTTTTTCCCCCCTAATGCTAAATACTGATAGCTTTTAGAAGCATAATCATGATAATTTTGTTTTTGACTTATGTTCATTGAAACTACATGGAGACAAAGCATTAGAAATGTGTGAACATTTTTCTTAATGATAAGAGCTGAATTCTAATGCTCTACCTTTCCTCATTCCCTTTCTTCTTTCAGTGTGAAATAGGATGACAAATATTTGTGCAGCTAACACTATTGAGCTATTATAGATGAAAAGGAAAAGTTTAAATGTCTTGCTCCAATAAATTAACTGTCTTGTGAGGTGCTTTGGCAAGTTTTTATTTGCTTATGAACAGTATCATAAGGGCATGAACTTCATGGGCTAAAGGTTCATAGTAAGTCTGAGCCATTGATGAGGACTTCTGTGTATGGGGAGCAGTTGATTATTACCTAGTTAGCTATAAATCTAAGTTCTTTTATGTTCTGTCTTTCTACAGACATTTTAAAACAGAAATTTGGTTTAAATATTTACTCATGGAATAAACAGGTTGTGGATTGTTCAAGATGAAGTTGAAAGGGTTCTATAATGAACAAGTAAAGAGTGTTAAAGGCCAGGAGAATTATCACCTTTCTGTAAACTTTAAAGGTTAAACAATGAATTCTCTGTGTAATTTGGCAGAATAGAAAATTAAATATATGTAGATATAACTATATTTTAAAATATCGAGTTAAAATAAATTATAAGTAACCCCCTCCCACACACACACATTTTGGTGCAGCAGTCAAACATTAGATTAGGTGTGCTTGGTTTATTTATGCTATGGCTATGCACATTCACTTTCCAAACTGAAGTGCAAACACGGTTACAGTGTATTCCTGGAAACTAAGTGAATGACAATGGTACTTTTCATCTATCTATGCTAGAAACCTAGTGTTAAACACAAATAAACAACACTATAGGCTGTGAAGAGAAAAGTAAATGCAAAGCTAACCCTGACTGGTCTATGTCCAGCAGAGAAATTATGACACGGCAAGTGAGATATTTTCAGCGAGTCTAGTTCTCATCAGATAGGAGGGTGAAATAAAGGAAAAACCAAGAAAATAAATTGTATCAAATAAAGCAGACAACTAAACAATCCTACTGAAGTCTTCCGATTCAAAGAAGAGCTGTCAGACGGGGGCAGACTTGAAAAACAGAACTTTTAACAAAAAGGCATTTTACTTTGCTACCCATTTTTTTCCATCCATGACAGCAAACTTGTTTGAATAAGAGCTTTCTTCTTTGCAAACCCAGCTTTATCTGCTTTGTATTACAGTCAAGTTTTTAGAAATAATTTGTGAATACCACATTTATCACAACTTTATCCCAGGATCATGAGAAGATTTCCTTGTATTGTTTAGCAAAGGGTAGGATTGATTGAAGATGAAAGTTTGGTAATTAACATGTAAAAACAAAGCTATGCAAAAACATTTATTTCTATTTCTTATTTCTTTTCAAAGGATAAAGTTTTGCCTTTGGCAACTTCATTGTGTTTGAGTTTCTAAACAGCTTTCAGAATAGCACTGTATAGGCAACCACAATCCAACTTTGAGAGATATGAAACACATACATACTTATTTAAAATCACCTACTGTATTTTAGTGTTAGTGAAAAACTACTCAGAGAGAGTCAGTTCTGAAGGATCTCTCATCTCCTAGGAAGTCAGTCATCCTCATATTTGGGTTGATGGGGCCAGTAAGAGGTGTGTGAAGAAGTATGAGTCAAGATGTCTTCTGTATGCTAATGCCATTCAAATCTAAATATTCATTATTTACACTGTGCTGCTGTAGTGAAATAGTATACCAGTGTTTTGTATAGATCTGGTCATGGATGAGGACTAGTTGTCTGAGGCTCAGCTGAAACAAGATATTGTCTACAGGATGGAGAAAGTGTCATTACAGTAAATGAAAATGGAGGGCACTTTCAGGTGCTTGTATGTTATCCAAGTCTAGGAAATTAGCTGATGCTTTAGAAACAGCTCTTTAGTGGAAACACAAGTATACACCTTTTAGGCTTCAGTAGAATCAAAGAATCATAGAAATGTGGGTCTGGAAAGGCTCTCAAGAGGTCATTTAATTCAGTGTTTCTCTAACTTTTTGGTATCAGGGATCAGCTTCCTGCCTTCCTAAACTGTATTAGGGAGGTTTCAGGGACTGGTACTGGTCCAGACTGGTTGTTGAGAAACACTGATCTAGTTCATTCTCACCCCCTACCCTGCCCCAGCATACTTAGACCATCCCTGACATCCCATGTCTAACTTTTTCTTAAAAACTTCCAGTGACAGGGATCCACAACCTCCCTTGGTAACTTATGACAGTACTTAACTATCTCTACAGTTAGAATGTTTTTCCTAATATCTAAACTCAGTCTCTCTTTCTGCAGCTTAAGGTGATTACTTATCTTGCCTTCAGTGGACATAGAGAACAATTGATCACCATCCTCCTTTATGACAGGCCTCAACATATTTGAAGACTGTTATCAGGTTGTCACTCTTCACCTCCCCCTGCAGTCTTCTTTTCTCAAGACTAATAGTGCCCAGGTTTTTTAAATCTTTCCTCATAGGTCAGGTTTTCTAAATGTAATCATTTTCGTTGCTCTCCTCTGAACTCTAATTTGTTCATACCTTTCTTAAAAGTGTGATGCCCAAAACTAGCTACAGTACTGCAGCTGAGGCCTCGCCAGTGCCAAGCAGAGCAAGCAGAACAGTTACCTCCCACATCTTAGATACAACACTTCCATTGATGCAACACTGAATAATATTAGCTTTTTTTGCAGTTGCATCACATGGTTGACTCATATTCAATTTGCGGTCTGATATAACTCCTAGATTCTTTTCTGTACTACTTCATAGCCAGTTTTTCTCTGTTCTGTATTGATGCATTTGATTTTTCTTTTCTAAATGTAGTACTTTGCACTTGTCTTTATTGAATTTCATATTTAAATATTTAGAATTGAGAGAAAGCCAGTAAACAAAAGAACAATTTTGAAAAAATTGAAAACAGTGTTTTCTCCGCTAATATTAATGCATTTACCAATGAAGAAGCTGATCACAGTGGTCCATTCTGGCCTTGGAATCTATGAATCTATATATTTCAAGCTTTATTATTTAAGAGTTTTCAAATAGTAAAACTAACTGTGAAGAATTTGATTGATTACAATTGAGGAACTAAAATCTAATTTGGATGAGGATTATAAAAGAAGAGGAAATACTGTAAGAGATCCAGTCTCTGGAGAATAGCAAAAGTACAGAATTGAATACATAGCCATCTAATTCTGGAAAGAGCATAAAGATGCAATAATACTCCTCTATGAATTTATATATTGGGCTTTATTTTTATTATTAATTTATTTTGTATTGCAGTAGAGACCCAATGAGGGCCCAGTGTACGCTGTACAAAAGAATAATAAAATGACTTGAGGAGCTTTCAGTGTAATTTAAGGCAAAATTCAAGTGGATGTGAAAGTCAGAATAAAGAGACGAGGAACAGGAGACATGGTTATATAGATTAGATACATGCACCACTTGAAAGTTTCAAATCAATTTATTCTAGTTTTTTTTAAGTTATAAGATACAAATGCATTAATTAGATATAAAAAAACTTAATGGCCGTTTACTGATCTGTTATATTTGTTAGTAATATCTTGTCTACTGGCCCAAGAAGTAATTTACTTCAGTAATTCTGAAGCCAATGGAATATCAGATGGCTGTACAAACTGCAGTCCAATCTCATTACTGTAGAATGTAAAGTTTAGCTAAAATTTTAACAATAGTTTTGAAATTGTTTGAATTATATTTGGGAAAATTAATTCTAAGGCAGAGATTTGCATAACTGCCAGTGAGATTATTAGTCTCTGAGTTAAAAGGGCACAAAGACAGACACTCCTTCTGCTTCCCCATATATATAGCTCTTAAAGCTTTACACTCTACCAGAGCTCTTAAACAATTGAGATAAAAGTAGGCGGTAAGGAATATAAAAGACACATGTTCCACATGCTCATAAGACATATCCTCTCCTATCCTGATAATACGGTTTATATATCATCGTTTATTATGCATAGATCCTTAATTACAAGTTCTTCTTCGAGTGATGTTCCCTATGTGGATTCCAGATGTAGCTGCACATGCACATCATGTGCTCGGGCCAGAACTGTTTGTAGTAGTTCCTGTGGACCCGCATGTGTATGATGCATTGGTCACATGGCGCATCCGAGGCTTTAAGAGGCTGTGTGGATCGATGCCACTCGAGTTCCCTCTTACCACCACATGGCCAGAATCTGTTCCTGTTTTTTTGTACATAGCCTTCTAGTTGTATATACTTACCCTGTTTTTAGTTATTTAGGTTTCCCTATTGAATTTTTCCTCCCCCTTGTGGGGTGACCCCAACTCCTGTCCTCCCAGGGACTATGCCCCAACAAACTGGATTCAGAAGCTGTGCTTCATACCCACACTTCTCCTCTGTGAGCAACAAACACCAGTGTTGCCTATATTGGCTCGGAGAAGTCCACATCGTCATACACTGCTCCATCTGCCATTCGTTCCTGCCTTGCACTCAGGAAGCCAGAGAACTTCGCCTCCCCGCACAGCACTGCTTACTACTCACCAACATCTGGAATCCATATAGGGACCATCACTCGAAGAAGAAAAGGAGGTTACTTACTGTAACTGGAGGTTCTTTAATATGTGGTCCCTGTTTGGTACACTCCATCCCATCTGCTGCGGGCACTGTTGCTTGCTGAAAAGAGGGACCTGCAGCAGCATTGATCTACACAGCCTAATGCCTTAGACACACCATGTAGCCAAAACACGATGCACATGCAGGTCATCAGACACTACTACAAACAGTTCTGGCAGATGGTACGGTGCATGCATACCCATGTCTGAAATCCAAATAGGGATCACACATCTTGAAGAACCTCCAGTTACAGTAAGTAATTTCCTCTTACACTAAGAAATCTGAGATTTACCTATAACAAGAGGATGTTTCAAAACACATTTAAAAAATTATACTTCTGAGAATGTGTCATCCCTTTAAGAAAGGAGGAGTCGGGACCCAACTCTGAATCAAGTTTGAGAAGCTAGCACCTGAAGGTTCCAGGAAAATTGCATCTTTTACTTCAGTGAATCAGAAATGTTTTGTTAAATAATTCACAGTGGTGGAAGCGTCTACAACTGAAGTGTTTAGTATCACATGTATTGGATGTATACCTGCAGTTAGATCTAAAAGAGCCACTAATTTTTTTATATACAATGGTTTTACTTAAATTTTCTTTTTTACTGGTTCCAGTGGCAGTACTCATTTTAAGTATTAGGAAATATCTGTCAAATCAGTGGAATCTTTCAGAATGAAAGAATCTTTCTGCACGTTTACTCTATCTCAACTTTGGATCTTGTGCAACATGCTCTTTAAATTTTTTTTTAATCCAAAACTAATGGGGACAATAATGAGCAAAGATTAACCTGGGGAAGAATGTAATATATAACTGTGTAGGAGTTGAAAATCAGTGGAGCTCAATTCAGATAGAAGGATCCATCCTTATCATGCTCTGTTATATATGTGAGACCTGATATACTTAATGTCTTGTCTTTTCTTTTTTTTTTTCCTTTAAACCAATTATGGAATAAAATTCTGGCATATATATTGTGCCATCTGGATAACATTAAATCAGTTTTGACCTTCTAATCTAGGCACACAAGTAACCAGGATTTGTGTGCACACATCTGAAGGTCTGGTGGTTTTTTTTAAATAATTTGTGAATGTAATTTGAACATATTCAGAAATACGCACCAGAATAGTGCCAAAGGCTAAGCCTAAATTTTAAGTTAAAAAAAAATTTTTTTCTGTGTGAAACAGATATACATCATACATAAAACATAAAGAGTTAATGTAAATGAAACCTTAAGCAAGTACACCACTAAGTGTTATAAATGCAAATATAAACATTTGTATTTGATTTTTTTATCTGAGTTGTGTTGATCTGCAGACATGGTAAGCTTCTAAAGGTTAGACGTGAGAGTCAAACCACAGATCACTTCATGCAGAAGACAAATAAATTGCATAGGTTATTTAGATTATAATGAATGCATTACAATAGTGATGTGCTGATGTCTAATTTTATCCTACTGAAATGTTTCATACCTAAATGAATATCTCTGCATTTTGGCCACCTCTGTTGAGCTTTATTTCTAAGTTCATTTTTCATTTTTTCTATAGTATATTAGTTTTCTCCTGGTGTCTTAATGTTCATGCATTTGCATTCCTGATAAGTATCTAGAGCAACTGGAGTGTAGGAACCATTTTTTAATAAAGAATAGAAGTGTTAAGTTTCTTTGTGCCTGTACATTTATGCTTCTTTTATGTATGTAAATATACATAGTTAAAGGGTCTTAATGTCAAACTAAACAATGTGTGTGTCAAGCATTGATAATTTCTCGATAGTATGAGGGGTGGTTTCTGCAGAAATTTCATTTAAGCAACTTCTTTGACTGTTTCCATGGTATGTGAGGAAACAAACTGAACTATGCAATCCTGTAGAGTTATTTATCCTTTTCAAATCTAGACCTACTATCAGAGGTAAAAAGCATAGAATTCTTTTTTTGCAGTAACCAGTATTTCTGGGTTATTTAATAAATTTGTAATACAAAAATTCCATATGCTATGAACTGTGACAAGAAGTTATTTAATTTAAACATGCAAGTTGATGTCAAGTTAAATCACCATAGAGTGGAACTTACATCTATAATGTAAAAATTTACAGTGGATAAGTGGTCTAGGCCAAGATTTTTTTTAATGGGTGCCTAAAATTAGGTTCCTAATTCCATTTGCAGGTACCCAAATAAGTGGTCTTATTTTCGGGACTTTGGAGCATTTTGTATTTCAGTTGACTTTGGTGGGACATGCCAGGTGTTCAGCACTTTTGGAAATCAGGCCAACCTTATTTAGGCATCAAAATATATAATTAGGATACTCACTTTAAGTGACCAATTTTTAAAAAAATCGTAGCTGTAATAGAAATGAATTAACAGGAAAAATGGTCATGTGGGTAAAGCACAGGGCTGGAGTCAGGAGTTGTGGATTCTGTTCTCAGTGATCTACTGGGTGACCATGAGCAAATCACTTAACTCCCAGTGCCTCGGTTTCCCCATCTGTAAAATGGGAATAATGTCACTGATCTATTAATGGAAAGTGTTGTATAGGAGATATAGGTTGTATGTGTTGTATAGGAGCTAGGTATTATTACTATGGGCTCTTGGGACTTTGTTGATCTTGGCCAAGTCATGTGACCTTTCTATATCTCAGTTGCCTCATCTGTAAAATAGATGCTGTATTAATGCTGTCCCACATCGGTGTGGAGGCTTAATGATCCAGACCTTCAAAGTTATTGAAGTACCTAACTCCGAGTGATATCAAGAGGAATTAGGTGTCTCAATAACTTTGAGAATCTGGGCCAATGTTTATGAAGTATTCAGAGTTCTCCAATGGACAGCATTATTTAAGGGGAAAATCCTAGCCATCTGCAACAGAGATAGAACGCAACAAGTGCAACTAGTATAAAGAGTGGAGAATTTGGCATAAAGTTATTCACATGGATACATTTTTGCAATATTGGGACATGATGGGATCTTGAAAACTCTTGTGTGAAGTAATGGTAGTTTAAAATATGCAAGGAATGTAGACAGGTTAGGCAGCAGCACAAAGGGTAATGATCAAAACTGGAGTCCAAATGGAAAAATTACAAGGTCACATAATAAATAATTTTTAAAATAATGTTCTCTACAAAGGAAGATGCTTGCTATCTGCAGGTCTGTTCCGTTAGTGTCTATTTTTCGCACTAGACATGGAGGGAATTTCCTTTCATGTCAAACGTTTTTGTATTCCCCCCACCGATTCATATTTATAGTATTTCAACTTGAGGGTATAGTTAGGATGACATGCAATTCCATAATATTCCTTCTGTTTATACAATGGTATTTCCTTTCCTATGGTCTCATTTACTTTTAAGGTTTCAGAATTTTGTGGTTTAAATTTTATCAGCCTCCAAATGAATGTTTTTGTCAAATACCAAGTAATATACTTGGGGTTTTTTGTTTGTTTGTTTAAAAGTAAAGCCGACATGAAAAAATGTCAAGCCTTTGGAGATCAGAAAAGTTAGCAGTAGGACTTTATGCAAAATTGTATAGATAATTGTATAGATAATAGATAATTGCAGACAGTTAATGCTTCAATATGTGAAATAGCTCTGAAAGTATTTAACAGGTGAAATAATTTGAAATTTATTGCAACTTGTATGTCCATTTATTTCAGTTTTGTTCCTGATTGAGATTCTGTTACCACTATCCTCTTTTCGTTATCCATTTTACCATCTTGGAGAAATGTGGCAGAAAGAAGCTGCAACTTTCTGTAAGCCTTTCACAATGACTGATTGATTGTTACAAGTGAGGGAAATTCATAGCACCACTTCATTAACATATTCATTAGCCATTAGCACTAGTTTATTATGGAGAAACTAGTTTTCTATTATAAACTACATTTTAAAACACACACCCACACCCACCCCTACTTTTGACTGTATGAAATCAGCCCATCTGATATCTTCCGTGTGTGACCTGATGCCAAAGTAAAAAAATTCAGAAAATCTGCAACAAATTTGACGAGGTATTTCAGAGATATGAGAATTGTTTATCACCTTTTATAAAGCTTTCTGACTCTATTTTATTTCTTTTACTCATCATAGGATGTATCCTATCCCTAACATCCAGGATATCTACCACTCTCCCTAGCTTAGTGTCATCTGCAAACTTGCTGAGGGTGCAGTCTACCCATCCTACAGACCGTTAATGAAGATGTTGAACAAACCGGCCCCAGGACCGACCCCTGGGGCACTCCACTTGTTACCGGCTGCCATCTAGACATTGAGCCACTGTTCACTACCCATTGAGCCCAATGATCTAGCCAGCTCTCTATCTATTTTATAGTCCATTCATCCAACCCATATTTCATTAATTTGCTGATAAAAATACTGTGGAGACTGTATCAAAAGCTTTGCTAAAGTCAAGATATATCACGTCCACTGTTTTCCCCACATCCACAGAGCCAGTCATCTCTTCATAGAAGGCAATCAGGTTGGTCAGGCATGACTTGCCCTTGGTAAATCCATGCTGACTGTTCCTGATCACCTTCCTCTCTTCCAAGCGACTTAAAATGGATTCCTTGAGGACCTGCTCCATGATTTTTCCAGGGATTGAGGTGAGGCTGACCAGTCTGTAGTTCCCTGGATCCTCTTTCTTCCCTTTCTTGAAGATGGGTACTATATTTGCCTTTTTCCAATCATCAGGGACCTCCCCCAATTGCCATGAGCTTTCAAAGATAATAACCAGTGGCTCTGAAATCACATCAGCCAACTCCTTCAGCACCCTCGGATGCATTGCATCTGACACCATGGACTTGTGTATGTCCAATCTTTCTAAATAGTCCAGAACCTGTTCCTTCAGCACTGAGGGATATTCACCTCCTCCCCATTCTGTGCTGCCCAGTGCAGTAGTCTGGGAGTTAACCTTGTCTGTGAAGACAGAGGCAAAAAAGGCATGGAGTACATCAGCTTTCTCCACATACTCCATCACTAGGTTGCCTCCCCCATTCTGTAAGGGGCCCACACTTTCTCTAATCTTCCTCTTGTTGGTAACATACCTGTAGAAACCCTTCTTGTTCCCCTTCACGCCCCTTGCTAGCTGCAACTCCAGTTGCGCAGTTGCGCTTTGGCCTTCCTTATTTCATTCCTGCATGTTCAAGCAATATTTTTATGATCCTCCCTAGTCATCTGACCAAGCTTCCACATCTTGTAAGCTTCTTTTTTGTATTTAAGCTCCCCAAAGACTTCTTTGTTAAGCCAAGCTGGGCACCTACTGTATTTGCTATTCTTTCTGCACATCGGGATGGTTTATTCCTGTGCCCTCAGAAAGCTTTCTTTAAAATACAGCCAGTTCTCTTGGATTCCTTCCCCCCCTCATGTTAGCCTCCCAGGGGATCCTGCCCATCAGCTCCCTGAGGGAGTCAAAGTCTGCATTTCTGAAGTCCATGCTCCGTATCCTGCTGTTCTCCTTTCTTCCTTCTGCCTAGGTTGCCAGCCACTTCTACTTCCCTTACCAAATCTTCCCTGTTTGTGAGCAGCAGGTCAAGAGGAACACGATCCCTAGTTGGTTGCTCCAGCACTTGCACCAGGAAGTTGTCTGTAACACTCTCCAAAAACTTCCTGGATTGTCTGTGCTCTGCTGTATTGCTCTTCCAGCAGATGTCAGGGTGATTGAAGTCCCTCATGAGAATCAGGTCCTGTGAACTGGAAACCTTCCCTAGTTGACTGAAGAAAGCCTCATCTACCTTGTCCTCAGTTAGTGTACAGTAAGCTGTAGTGTAAATCTATAGCATTCCAGTTTGCCACATGTTGTCAGAGTCCATGTGGATTCTGCTTCTATGCACTAAAAATTTCCTAATGCATACTGATGTGCTCTGAAATCATCGTGTACTAGGGAATTTATAGTGTGCAGCAGCACGTCTTGTCATTTTGCCATGTCCAAATGATAAATTAGTGCATGCCCTGAGACGTGATGATGAATAACTTGATGTTAAGCTCAGATGGGCTTTTCAAAAGTTCTTAGTATTGGCCTATTTCTGTTTATTGATGTCAATGGGAGCAGAGTTAGGCCTGTGCTGAGTGTTTATGAAAATCCCTTTCTCATTGCAGATGGACTTCCTGATGGGATTTTCAGAAATGCCTAAAGTGAGTTAGGAGCAAAAATCTCATTGACTTTCATTCACCATAGAGGTAAAACCAGAAGTCCCTGTCAATACAGAGCACTAAGTCCATATTTAATATCACATTAGTTACCATGACATCTCAATATCACATTCTAATATAATGCAATTGTCCACCCTAGACAAATTCTTAAGGTAACTAAATCTTTCACCTGCACTACTTAAGTCTCTCATCCAAAAGCAAGAGAGAGATCTAAAGATTAAAATCAAGAGACAATGCTCCTATTTGTTAAGTAAAACGTAAGACACCTTATAATATTTTATACATTTATATTTACTGGTGAAAAATGAAAAAATGAAAGTGATGTCATTCAGGAAGAAATAAGTGTTTGGAGTGATTTGAAAGTAAAGCTTTAGCTGTGAACTAGTGAAGGACAAACTTCTATGAGGTTTAGTATTTCAGTTTAAATGCCCCACTTGCTGCTATATTCTCTTGTAGGAAGTGAGGGTAGAGTAGGTCACTGTGGAGGTAGCCAGACTGTCTGCTTCTTCCCAAATAATCCCTTCAGTCTTTTTCATTGAGTAAATCTATCTTTCTCTTCCCCTCACCCCTTTCTACTCTAGGTGCAGCAAGACTAAGCAGTAACTCCTAAGCTATGTCTGCTGATCTCATCTTTTTAAAAGGCTCAAGTGTCCGGCACAGCCGATGCTCAAGAGTATATCAAAAGATGGGCAGGGAGAAAGGAGAAAGCAAGCAAGATATTTCCTTCAACCTATTCCAATGGAAATAGATAATCTCACAGGTAGAGAGGAAAAGAGATAGACTAGAGCAGTCCAAGAATATGGGTATAAATAATGAAACAAATGCAAACTTACGGGGAGTATCAGAGATGCATTTCTAAAAGTAATATCTGTTGGACAGAAATAAATTCCAAAAGGAAATCTTTGATGCTTAATTACTTACTATGCTATATTGAATTACCCTGACCGTATGAAACAATCATGCGTAACCCAGGGGATGAACAACAAGATTTTCCATTCCTAATTTTCAGTAGGTGGCTGGATATGACCAAGATCATATATTAGAAAATATATCAGAAGATTTTTAATGACTAGATTGCAGCCAGATATATCTGCCTGGTCCTAGAAAGTATGAGGGGAGGGAGACAAAATATCCTGTTGAAATGTAGAGCGTCTCTTCGAAGTACTTCTGCACTAGGGTGCATGCTTTTTGCTTTTTGTCAACGTGTCATTTAAACATTGACATTTGAAAATCACTGTTATTAAAATATTGTAAAATTTCCTTAAAATGAACATAGAAGACTGTAGTGATACATGCCAGCTAAACTTATATTTCAGTAGAACAGACCTTGCCAATGGAATTGAGCAGATAAAGACATCAAACAAAATGTGGTCTTTGTAATTTTTCTTTATACTTCTCTTTCTATACAATCTACTGAAGGATGTGCTTCTACTTTCCTGCCTTCCTGTTTTGTTTTTCAAAGAAATTGAAAAATCCTGCTTTTTACCACATATAGTAATTACATATGTGATTTTTAGCAAAACAAGATTGATTAGATTAATTCCTTACACACAACCATGATTAGAATTGTATTAGCATTTCCCCCTTATTTTTCAGAGGTTTTAGAGATCAACTGTGGAAGTTCATTCTGGACTGAAATGTGTCTTAGAAAATTGTAGTGTATGGAGGTTTTTGTATTTATAAAAAATACGATCACTTAAAGGGATGTTACCCAATTGATTAGGCCCAAAATATTATCTTTGGTGATTGTCCTCTAAATTCTAAATTTCAATAAATAAGCAATATCACAGCATCACTCTGGCGCTGCAGAATTAAAAGAGCAACTCTTATCTCCAGACCCACATGAACATTTTGTGTTCTTGGTATGGGCCCAGAAGCAGCATTGAATATACACTTTTCCTAAAGTATTGTTGATTTTATTGATTTACAAACAAACAAGTAAATCAGAAAGCACCTTTTTTAAATTTTAACATGCTATTTAAATACACTTATTCCACTTTCCTCTAGAATCATGTTTTACTGTGACTCTGCAAGAATCGCCCCAGTGCCCACTTCCATCCAGGCAAGAGACTAATAGCTCTTTTCCATCTCTAGTTTCTGTAATCCTGTGATTTAACACAGATGGGATTCTGTCAGAAGCCTGCCTTTTCCAGAACTAGTGGGTTTGAATCCCACCCGTTATGCTGATTGACCCTTGCAGATGTGCTTGAGGCCATACTAAACTGTAGATAGAGAAGGAGCTGTTTCTTGCTGACAGCAACCCCTCTGGAACTTTTCAGACTTTTCCTGTCACTCTATTCCCATCATTTAAATTCCAGTATTATCTCAGTTTGGCTGAATTTGGTTTGTTGTGTTGAACACCTGTCAGGATCATTTGATAGTTATTATAATTAGGTGATTGTTGAATATATCAACCCTTTATTAAATGTACTAATGTATTAAATCATTATACTGATCTTTACTTTTGCAGTTGAGAAGGAATTTTTCCTCCTGGCAGGTTATCTTTTTTTTTTTTTTTTTTTTTGAGGAAGGTATTTTTTCTTCCTCTGGAGCATTTTGCAAGGAATCGCGATCATTTGGTAACTGCAGTTTACCTTTCCTCCTCATCATTTGTGGTTTGCTTTCATTGTACAGGTGATGTGATGGCCAGCGATGTAGATTGTGCAAGGGTTTTCAAGGCATTATCTTCACAGATAACATTGACTCTTTGTGCATTTAAATCAGTGAACCTTATTCTCCTTAAATTGCAGAATATACTGTACATTGTACATGTATTGCACTTTTCACCAATAAATTCAAAGCACTTTACACAGTTGTAATATTGGTGGGCTTGAGGTCTCTTTTATGCAGAGAAAGACATAAAGATGCCCATGTGTCTTCTAGGCCTACAGCTGTTGATAGGAGTGCAAGGACTGAGGATTTTGGTTTGTGTTTAACTGTGTGATTTTTGAAAGATTTAATTAAGATGGTATCATTGGCCACTGGAAGTGGTTGTAGTTGTTGGTTGTTAAAAACAGGGTAAAGAGCATTGTAAATTCAGATTTTATCATGAATCTCATTATTTGGTGATGTTCTTAAAGTTCCAGCTTCTGGAGTCATGTAATTAGATGATTTTTAAGGTACATTTTTAGTCTTTACGGTTATGGAGAAAAGCTAAAAAGATTGAACACTAACAGCTCAAAAACCAGAAGACAAATAAAAAGACCCATAATTTATTCTTTTTTAGAATCTCATAGTTTTTAAACTACCATCTATCTGCAAAGAAACAACGGAAATATTTTAATATGAAAACTCGATTAAATTACTGTAAACTTTCCTTTCCCTGTTATTACTAATTACCATGGTATTTGTTAGAAAAAAATAACATACCATCATTCAGTGATTTTCAGATCTAGAATATGAGACATCAGTTGCTTCCACAGTACAAACTGTGAAATCCTGGAATAAATTAGAAAAGAGAAGATGTTGTTTTATAAAGTATTTCTGTTTATACACATAAATCAAAGTAATCAGGAATGATAGGAAAAGATGTATGTATATGAAATGTAGATGATGATAGCTTAATTAGATTTTAAGTAAATTCTATAAACATGAGCTGAAAAAATTTAACTGCACTGGTAAGTGTTCCCTGTATGAAACTGATACTGATTACATGTAATCCACTTTTATCTGCCTTACTAATGTGTTTATTCATTAACTTATTTAATAAAGAACACAGACCTCCTAAGCAAATCCATTTGAAAGAACTTCATTGAAAATACTTACTCAGAAATAACAATAACTTTATAAATTATGATTCATGATGAAATTGAAATGTCAACAAATCTTAAAATAAATTGAGTCAGATTCTGTTTGCTTCACGGATGTCCAGTACAAGCTTCTGTGCTGTTGATGGGAGTTTACATAAGTGGTGCTTGTCTGGCATTCGAAAGGTTAAAGCGAGTCAGTGCATAGTAATGTATAGGGCAAGAGCCCAAGTTTCATATCTTTGTTCTAACTCCCAGATGGCAATCCTGTCTGTTAATCCCAGTGGAAACTTCAGTTTGAAATACAAAACTATTTTTGAGCTTGCGTATCCTTCCCTGCAGATGTTTGGGGCCTTAATTATGTGTTTCTTTTATGATTCCTTTTAAATCCTTGGAACTGAAGTGTAGAAGCCTCTCTATGCAGTGAATCTTTAAATATCCATTTTTAATACCATGTTTTGTTTAAATAAATAAATAAATAAATAGAGCTGAGAGTGACCAAAAATACTTTGTAAGCCTCTATATATAATTCTGTTTTTGCAATATAAAAACCCAGGAAGTTCATTCTTTTCTTTGGTTAAGAATTTTTTGGCAACCAGCAAGACTTTGTAATTACAGTGTACATTTCTAATTTATGTTCATTTATAAAAATATAGCGGTATACAGATATTTTAGTTTTATATCTTGAAATGGGTAAATACAGTTGCAAAATGAAATGCTCAGCTTATCTACCAAGTATGAGAATTTCAATATTTTTCCAAACAGGTTACTGTACTTCTGTATCTAGCAGTGACTTGTGCAACCTTTCATCTCATGAGTCAATCCTATAATTAGTATTCCTCTTTGCCAGAGGCATTCTGAATGTTTGTTTTAGGTATAGTGTGTCTGCAAGAAATTTAACTTAATCATTACTCTTTAATGGTGAAGATGGTTGGCTCAATTACACTTGCTTTAAGTGAACTTGAAATTCCTTAGTTACAGAGAAGGGGCCAGTGATTGACCAGTATTGAATAACTACCAATGCCTGTGTTCTTTCTTATATGCTTACTTATTAACATACCCTTCAGTCCACCTACAGAATTCCTATTAATTAATGTATTCTATAGTGAAAGCACTTCTATATAGTATTTGTTCTTAATTTGTGAGCAATCTTACACTAGATAAAAGTTATTAAACAAACTGATTGCAGGTATTGGATCTACATGTTTATTATTTATTTTGGTTTTCATGTTGATCAAAATTAACTCTACCATGAATCACAATAAAATAAAGAGATTTTTTAGTACAGTTTTGGTGGTTAGTGTTTTATTTGGGGTTATCTGGAAAAATATCTGGTCATAATGCTGGAGTTAAGGTTCTGTACAGTTTCTGTATAGCAATGCCTAATTTCAGAAGTTTGACTCATTGAAAAAATTTTGATGTAATTTTTCAATTTTGTGTTTAGCCTGAGAGTATTAGTTTTAACCAACCACATATTAAGGCCCCATTTATAATAAGGGAATTAAAGGAAAAATTCCACTATCCAGGAATAAAAAGAGATAAGCATTGTTAATGGAACAAATAGGGAACCAGAAAATCCTGATTTCTCATGTCAGCTATAATGCTGATCTACTGTCTGGTATTAGGTGAGTCACTTCACTTCTCTGCCTCAGTTTCTTGGTCTGTAAAGTGAAGATAATTTTTACTTACTTTAGTGGAGTGTTGTGTGGATTACTTAGTTTTTTAATCTCTATTGATATAATATGATTGCATATAGTAAGCTTAAACTGGTTGTGTTATTAGCTTCTTATTGTAAAAATATATAATAAAAGCAGAGCTCTTTCTTTAGTAGACAGTACCATGAGTAAGTTTGCATAAACAGGTGAGCCCAGTTTTGTGTCCTGAAGATTGCTAAAAATGAGGCCTGGGGTTCACTGGAATTAGTTCCACCCACAAAGGCTCTCTAAAGATTTCTTCCTGAACAGACAAGCATAATTGCAGAGTAGAATCTATGTAATAGGACATAATACTAGACATTGAAGGTCAGATTGTGGGGCCATTTCTAACAGCAGTGTGCAGTTATTCACGAGTGGGACTAATGAGCAATATGAATCCAGGCTCCACAATCTGGCCCTGAAAATTTAAATAATAATGCTCAAGCTACTGATAAAGGCCAATGCTGTCTGAGAATTTCAATATGGGACTATTAAGATTTACTGAAATAGCAGAAGGTGGTGGTCTCTATTATTGAACACTAAGTTAACCAAGACATTTGACTTTATTTTGAAAATCACAAAAGCATTTTATATTCCTATGAAATTTATATTAAAAATTCCTCAAAAGCCCCTGTGGTATGTAAAGATCACATTGATTGTCACTTTGATTGTGTCCTTTTGCTTTATTGGGGAGAAAAGGAAAAAATCATTTCAGAGATTTGGGGGGGAGGGATACTTTTCCAGAAGGTTACATATTTTAAGACGTTAAAAGCTCTCTTGCTAGATTTCAGTTTCTTCATATCCGATTCAGACAAGTCTTTGATAGGAAATTCCATTATCTGTTTGTTCCAATATCTTTTTTTTTTTTAAAACAGCTTGAATTTGAACCTGCAAGCACTCTCACTTTTTCTACTCTTCATTGTTGTTACAAATCATCTCCCTTTAGAACAGTGGTTCTCAACCTTTCTAATGCCGTGACCCCGCAATACAGTTCCTCATATTGCGGTGACCCCAAACCAAAAAATAATTTTGGTGGCTACTTCAAAACTGATGAC
>ML675618.1:68888309-68953374 GCA_007922155.1 Mesoclemmys tuberculata | reverse complement strand
GACTGTGGAGCGTTCCCCCCGCTTCCCCCGCCCCTTAGGCCCCGGACGGATGATGCAATCACGTCTGCGCATGCGCGCAGGCATTCAGTTTGGAACGCGCATCCATAACGGTGTGCGTTCCAGCTGAATAGCGCTGCTACAGATGGTAGCGCGACTTCTCAGCGGCTAAAGCCATCGGAAATATGTATTTTCCGATGGCTTTAGGCGACCCCTGTGTTTTGGTCGTTCGACCCCCGCCGGGGTCGCGACCCACAGGTTGAGAACCGCTGCTTTAGAAGATATTATTGCTCTAATATGTGCATTTAAATTTTGGAAATTATTGTGAATGTGAGATGAAGTGCTAGTTTACTTAACTTTTGCCTTTTACCATGTTAGTTATCCATGTTTTCTGTGAGGACCGTATTGGGTGTAATCTGTTGTGACTATAATAATATTCTATGAATTTTTATGTTAATACAGAAAAGGCAGCTTTTATTACAAAAAGAAATGGGGCAAATTTTCAAAAAGTAGCCTATATAATCTTACATGCACAAAACTAATGTAAGCACATTTTTATAATTATAATAGAAATATATATAAATATATGATGTGGAAATGCAGAGACTGATTTGAGGCAGATTGCAAATTTGACACCCAGTAATTTTATTTATTGCTCTTTCTTATACCAAGGCTGGGTCTACACTGACGGTGGCAAATTTGCCACTGTCACATCGATTGCTCTGGATCAACTGAGCGGTCTGTATAGACGCGCTCAGTCAATCCAGGAAGCGACGCAGGAAAACCACCCCGTAAGTGGTGTAGCACTGTGTTAAAGGGAGCATTGTTCCCTTCGACACAGCGCAGTATGGACGCCATGCAGGGGAGACACTTGCGTATCTCCCGTCGACTGCCGCTGAATCGCAAAGGTAAGTGTAGACCGGGCCTTAGTCTTCTTCATCCCTTATACTTTAATTTACCTTATTTATTCCTTGACACTAAATTGTAGGAGATTGAGGATTTTTAAGAGAGAAAATAATTTTTGTAGTATTGATTATTTTTCTTTTTCTATTCAACCCACTTAGCAAATAAACTGTCCAGGATTATTTGATGAAATGGTTATTACGTACAAAATTAAACTACATTCAAAGAACACTAAGATTGTGAAGTCAAGCACATCAGAGTTAGGAAATGAATACTCAGGTTGCCCATGGACCGTTAATTTGGCTCCCTTGTGCATATGCATTATGATTATCACATGCTCTTCTTCCACAGGACCTCTGCCTCATTTAGTGCACAGGATGGGCAGAGCACACAGAATAGTTTGTAATTAAATATTTCTTTTTATTTTCATCATTCATGCTTGGCCTTAGGCTTCATTTGCCAAACTCCATACGAACATTGCACAGAATACAAAATGAATAACTTCTTTATGGGCTTTTCTATGGTGCTTTCACCAAAATATGTAAGTGCTTCAAAATCATTAATGAATTTATCTTCACAACATCCTGCAGATGAAACAAACCCATTTCTCTTTATAGGCCTAATGTGGTATTGTCGGTTTTTGTATATTATGTGATGCTGTTGTCTGAATTTCTTATTTGTATTGTGTGTTTTGATAATCTTTGAAAAATACAAAAGGAGTGGGAAGGAATGACTTAGCTGCTTGTGTACAGAGAAAAAACATTTCTTAATTCAGTCAAAATTAAGGATGCCATTAATGATGGTGATGTAGGGTGCCTAGGTACAAAACTTTGGATAATAGCAGTATTAGATGGATCTGATTCCTCTTAGCGATGTAACTAATCCACTTTGTTTCTAGAATCATAGAGATGTAGGGCTGGAAGAGGCCTTAAGAAGTAACATCAAGTCCAGCCCACTGCACTGTGCAGGACTGAGTAAACCTATATCACCTCAGGCAAATATTTGTCCAACCTCTTTTTAACAATGTCTTATGATGGGGATTCTGCAGCTTCCCTTGCAAGCTACTCCAGAACTTAATTACCCTTATAGTTAGTTTTTCCTAATATCTAACATAAATCTCCTTTGCTGCAGATTAAGTACATTACTGCTTGTCTTACCTTCAGTGGACATGGAGAACAATTGATCACCTCTTTATAAGAGCCCTTAACATATTTGAAGACTATCAGGTCTCCCCTCGTCTTCTTTTCTCAAGATTAAACATGTCCAGTTTTAAACTTTTCCTCCAAGGTCAGGTTTTCTGAAGCTTTTTATCATTTTTGTTGCTCTCCTCAGGACTTTGTCCAATTTGTCCACATCTTTCCTAAAGTTTGGTGCTCAAAATTGGACACAATACTCCAGAGGGCACCTCAGCCATGCTGAGTTGTGTGACAATTGCTTCCCATGTCTTACATACTACACTCTTCTTAATACACTGCAGAATTATATGAGCCTTTTTCAGCTGCATAACATTGTTGACTCATATTCAATTTGTGATCCACTATAATCCCCAAATCCTTTTCAGCAGCATTACCACCTAGCCATTTATTCCCCATTTTGAAGTTGTGCAGTTGATTTCAGACCATTTCTCCAATTTATCAAGGTTGTTTTGAATTCTAATCCTGTCTTTCAAAGTACACAACCCCTCCCATCTTGGTGTTACCTGCAGATTTTATAAGCATACTGTCCACGCCATTGTCTAAGACTTAAGTAATTAATGAAAAAATTGAATAGTACCAGAACTGACCTTTGCAGGACCCCGTTTAAGTTTAACAGTAAACCGTTGAAAACTACTCATTGAGTACAGACTTTCAACCGGTTGTGCACCCGCCTTATAGTTATTTCATTCACATCCTATTTCCCTAGTTTGTTTATAAGAATGACATGTGGAACTGTTTCAAAACTCTTACTAAAATCAAGATTTATTGCATATACTGCTTCCTCCCTAGGCCAGTAACCCTGTCAAAGAAAGAAATTAGGTTGGTTTAGCATGATTTGTTCTTGATAAATCCATGCTGGCTATTCCTTAAAACTCTTATTATCCTCCAGGTGCTTACAAATGTTTTTTTAATAATTTGTTCCAGTATCTTTCCAGGTATCAAGTTAATCTGACTGATCTATAATTCCGCAAAACCTCTTTGTTCTCTTTTTTAAAAATAGGTACTATGATTGCCCTTCTTCAGTCTTCTAGATCCTCACCCATCCTCCAGGAGTTCTCAGAGATAATTGCTAATGGTTTTGAGATTACTTTGGCTAGTTCCTTGATTACCTTAGGATGCATTTCATTAGGCTCTACCAACTTGAAATACATCTGTCTTATATTAATATTCTGTAACATGTTCTTCCCCTATTTTGACTTGCATTCCTTTCCCCATGTTGTTAATATTGTGTTTAGTATCTGGTCACTGTTAACCTTTTTAATAGGCATTAAACATCTCAGCTTTCTTGATGTCATCAGTGATTAACTCTCCTTCCCAGTTAAGTAGAGGATCTATACTCTTCTTCATCTTTTTTTTGCTCCTAATGTATTAAAAGAGCCTATTATTGCTTTTATATCCCTTGCTAAGTGTAACTCATTTTGTGCTTTAGGCTTTCAGATTTTGTTTCTACATGCTTGTGCTATTCTTTTGTACTCCTCCTTAGCAATTTGTCTACATTTCCACTTTTTGTATGATTCCTTTTTGATTTTTCAGGTCATTAAAAAGTTCCTGATGGAGCCATACTGGCCTCTTACTATTCTTCCTTAGATTCATCAGCTATCAGGCCTCTGTATCCACCAGATAACAAGTAAAAATTTGACCATCAAAAGAGGTGTAGGTATATGCATGTGTGAGGTCAACAAGAGGGTGCCATATGGTGGCAGGTGTTTTATGTGTTTTTGTTTATTTTTACATTCAAATTCATTTGAAAATAAATCTGAAAATTGCTTGATTTATGTATCCTATTTTTGCTATCTTCTCTTAACTCAAAAGTGACTAATCTATCTCTTAAATTTTCATGTGATCCTTCCTCACAGTGTCTAACTTTTGTCTTAAAAAAATTAAATGCCTCCAGCAAGTTTATTTTGATCACTCTTTTTTAATTATTCTAATTTTACAAATAATCTAGTTGTGCCTATCTGGTGAATTTCAGGTAGCATGGAAAGAAATCTTAATTTAAGTGCAGCCCAAGAAGGAAAGAGGGATGTTGCAAAAAATGTTTAAAGCAATACAATAAAAGCATTGGTCCCTTTTTAAAGTAAGTTTTCCTCTTTCCGGGATGAGTACTGACTAGAACATTAGTGATAGTTGTTAATCTAATTGTTACAAACCTTTGCATTCAACAATATTGGGGTGCAGTTCTGCAACCCTTGTGAGTAATCTTTATAGGCTTAGCTTTGTGGGCTTAATCATGAGCCATACTACACCCATGCAAGCTTTGGCTCCATCCTTCCCCTTTATATGCCCACCAGTACAACTGAGCCAGTTCAAAGGAGGAGATAGCTGTGCCAGGAAAAGTCTGGCACATCAAGTTGCCAATCTAGCCCTATGATGCAAGCAACCCTACTGATTTTGCATGAGGATAACTCACTTGAGTAAGAAATACAGGATCAGGCCCTCCCATCATGTACAGTTTATTTAGTTTATACTGTACTCTTTTCTTTTTGTAGAAAATTCTTTTCTAATTAAAACTGTAACAAACGTGTACATTTTTATCAACCAAAATAAATATTTGTGATTTCTGAAGGCCTTTCAGTCTATAGTTTTGTAAGAACTTTGAATCTATGAGTCTGAGTCTATTCATGTCCTATTGATCAGAGTTCTAGAAGTAATAATACCTTATCTCCTTTGTGTGTGCAGTTTATTGATTAAAGTGATATTTTTGGAACTAAATATTTGATTTAGCTGATCTTTTCTCAGAACATAGAAAACTTATCCAATAGCAAGTCTAACAGCCCAGCATTCTTAAATGCTGAAGAAAAGGCTTCAAGAAATAAGCCTCTCTCAGACAGTCATATTGTCTAGCAAATTACTTGAAATTGAATCTCTCAGTAGTGTGATCATTTAACTAAATGCACATAGATGATAATACAAGCAAACGTAGAAATATACATGGGCATTACAGATCTCTGTGAAATAAGAACTTTGAAGTGCAGGATCTGAATCTGTTATCCTACCATGAAACAGAGAACTCAAGGAAAAGGTGAATATTCTGAAATTTGAGTGTGGAGTGTGACCCTCTGATTTCTATCTTGGCTCCAGCCAAATTTTAGATTGTTAATATTTAACCTATTCTAGGTACATTCAATTTTTAAATAGTTAAACTAAAAACTAGTAAAAATACATTTCCTAATATCAGAGTAAAAGAAATAGAGTACGATGCCAAGCTTTTCAAAGGAAGGAGTTATTGGATACATTGAATACATTTTGAAAAGGATTTACATAAGCTTTAAGTCTATGGTTCATATTTGTATCTGAATGGAAAACCATCCCAAAATACTCCATCCTTGCTCACAAAAATTTTTCAAAAAAGAATTTGGCCCAAAGCACAAATCAAATCTGATTATGAAGTAGAAAAATAACTTTTTCTGCTCTGTATTGCATCCTCCCAAGTCATCATGCAAACATGGCATAACTTTGATTCAAGGGATGGCAGCCCTGCAAGAAAATGAAGGAAAAATGGCAGTGCCTGAAGAAATAGATGGACATTAAACATCCTCAGATATCAGAAGATACATAATGAGCCACTAGAAACAAAAAATCCCAAACAAGTCATTCTCCTTTAATACTTAGGTGAACGGTTGGCCATAACGACCGTTCGTCATTTGGTCCATTCCTGTGTGGCCCAAGGGGTTGACAGGCCCAGACTCCAACATCGGAACAGACTTGATGTATCCATGCAATAGGAGGTCTACCTCTTGGCTAACTTCACTTCTTGGTTTGGGAATTTATTCCTGGATGTTACAAGCTACCCGGAGAACAGCATTCCCTGGAATTTCTTGTGGCATTCTCACTACATGTCTAAAAAATCTGTGATGCCATCTGCAGACAATGATGATTGGTTAATTGGAAAAAGGCAAATATAGTGCCCATCTTCAAAAAAGGGAAGAAGGAGGATCCAGGGAACTACAAACCAGTCAGCCTCACCTCAGTCCCTGGAAAAATTGTGAAGCAGGTCCTCAAGGAATCTATTTTGAGGCACTTGGAAGAGAGGAAGGTGATCAGGAACAGTCAGCATGGATTCACCAAGGGCAAGTCATGCCTCACCAACTGGATTGCCTTCTATGATGAAACAACTGGCTCTGTGGGTGTGGGGAAAGCGGTGGACGTGATATACCTTGACTTTAGCAAAGCTTTTGATACAGTCTCCCACAGTATTCTTATCAGCAAGTTAAAGTAGTATGGGTTGCATGAATGGACTATAGGATGCATAGAAAGCTGGCTAGATCATCAGGCTCAACAGGTCGTGATCAACAACTCGATGTCTAGTTGGCAGTCAGTAGCAAGTGATGTGCCCCATGTGTCAGTGCTGGGGCAGGTTTTGTCAACATCTTCATTAATGATCCAGAGAATGGGGTGGATTGCACCCTCAGCAAGTTTGCAGATGACATTAAGATGGTGGGAGTGGTAGATAACCTGGAAGGTAGGGATTGGATACAGACTGACCTAGACAAATTGGAGGAATGGGTCAGAAAAAAATTGATGAGGTTCAACAAGGACAAGTGCAAAGTCTTGCACTTTGGACAGAAGACTCCCATACACAGCTATAGACGGGAGACCACCTGTCTAGGCAGCAGTTCTGCAGAAAAGGACCTGGGGGTTACAATGGACAAGAAGCTGGGTATGAGTCAATAGTGTGCCCTTATTGCCAAGAAGGCTAATAGCATATTGGGTTTCATTAATAAGAGCATTGTCAGCAGATTGAGGAAAGTGATTATTCCCCTCTATTTGGCACTGGTGAGGCCACATGTGGAGTATTGTGTTGTTTTGGGTCCCCCCACTACAGAAAGGATGTGGCAAATTGGAGAGAGTCCAGCAGAGGGCAACAAAAATCATTAGGGAGCTGGAGCACATGATTTATCAGGAAAGGCTGAGGGAACTAGGCTTGTTTAGTCCGCAGAAGAGAAGAATGAGGGGGGAATTGATCGCAGCCTTTAACTACCTGAAAGAGGGTTCCAGGGAGGATGGAGCTAGGCTGTTCTCAGTAGTAGTAGATGACAAAACTAAAAAAATGATCTCAAGTTGCAGTGGGAGATGTCTAGGTTCGATATTAGGAAAACTTTTTCACTAGGAGGGTGGTGAAGCACTGGAATGGGTTACCTAGGGAGGTGGTGGAATCTTCATGCTTAGAGGTTTTTAAGGTATGGTTTGGCAAAGCCCTGGCTGGGATGATTTAGTTGGGGTTGGTCCTGCTATGACCTGAGGTCCCTTCCAACTCCCATCTTTTATGATTCTTATTGCCCCAGTAGTCTGTAGACCTGAACAAACGTAAACATCTGCATTACAAATGAAGTCATTCCTATTTATGCCCAATATACAACATTGGTATTTTGTATGGAAAGCCTCCAACTTTGCCCAGTGTGAACGGTATAGCATCCATGTTTTGCAACTGTACAACAGTAAAGAGAATATACAGCTTGAATAGATCCTGAACTCCTTGTCATGCCAAGATTATGTTGATTCCATATTCATTGTAAATAACCCATGGCATACACTGTGATGCCAATCTAATGGAGACTTTCCATGTGAGAATTGGAGGAACTGGTGAGTATAGAACCCAAACAGCAGTGCTGGAGACCTATTCGATAGTTTCATTTTTCAAAGAGATTGGAGTCACGGGTGGATCTGTTCCTAGATTTTGAAGCTTTGTCTTTGAAAACACATCATTCCTACCAACATTATACACAAATTAACAATTATATAGTCTCTTTGCCACTGGATTTTTCTGGATGTTCAAGATTTACATGTGGAGAGACATATTTTTGTGTCCTTATTTCAGTTTAGGTAGGTTAAGTGTATAAAGCCTTTTTAAAAAAAATCTTTTAATATTCAAGTAGTACCTAAGAAGATGTTGTTTATGATCTGTACACTGACTCTGAACAACTGGAGTTATTTAAAAATTTGTATTGTGGTAGAAGTGGGCTTGAAAAAGAAAAAAATGAAGTTCTGAAGCTTTCTAGTTATAAACAAGTATTGCAAGATTTCTCAACAAAAGATGAATACTTGTATAGTTGTATTTCCACACTCCACCCCCCCAAGGGTTATTAGTACATTTCTTTGAAAAACTATGTGGAGCACCAACTTGGAAACAAAATGCTTCAAAGTCAGCAGTTGGAGCATATTTGAAAAATGTGGTCTGACATGATGAACTTTTGGATCTAGTCCATGCACGCAAATGGCTGTCCTTTTGCAGATGTAAGGAGACAGTCTTTCCAGTGTTTACCACAGTCTCTGATGGCCATGTTTAATAATGTTTCTTACCTCTTACTCAAAGATCAAGAGAAAGCAGTCAACCTTTTATTTGTGGGAAGGTTCAGAAATATGATCAGGATGGTT
Organism: Mesoclemmys tuberculata; assembly: GCA_007922155.1. NCBI lineage: Eukaryota > Metazoa > Chordata > Testudines > Chelidae > Mesoclemmys > Mesoclemmys tuberculata. The sequence goes on along the minus strand of ML675618.1, from coordinate 68,944,903 downwards.
TCTTTTTTCCAAAGATGTTAACCTTTTGTAGTACTTGTAATGTCTTATCAATTTTGTGTTTTTTCTGTCTGGCAGACAGTAGTGCAGGAGACTTGTTTTGTTTGTTCTCCTTTAAATGAGCATACTCAAGTTTTAAACTGTTTGGAAATTAAATTCTTTTCAAACTGAAGTTGTTAGCACTCACTTGAACCAAACATAGAATGAACAGGAAAAGAAGAAACTTTTATTTACAGATATGCCAATGTTTCTGTCTTGCCCAGCAACACTTTTACTATTCCAGTATGTGGACTAAGACCTTTGAATTCATTTTCATCTGTGGTCTACTCAGGGTTTGAACCAAAACATTAGGATGTAGCACTTCACCCACTATGGCACTTAGCTCTAAATGAAGCCAAAATTAACAGCATTTTAATCCATAAAACTCATATTAGTTAACATTAATTTGGCCCAATATGTATGAGAGTAAAGGAATTAACTGCATAGAATTCTGAAACTTAATACCCATAATGCTGACAATTATTACTATATCTGTTGAAGGCACATAAAATGGTCAAGTCCTGAATTCTAGTTTGAAATGGTTAATCTATAGAAAACTTTGTTTTAGTCATTCCAACTAAGTTTAAAGTGAATGATAAAGGATGTGTTTTTACTTTTTGTCCAGTGTCTAGTTGCTTGGTATAAATTGGCTGAAAAATTCAACTTTTTTGTTTATTGGCAGACCTTTTAGTGATACAGCTGGAATTCACATGTTTAGTGTTACCACAGATATTGCTGTTTAACCATTTTGGATTAACAAAAAGGTTGTTTTTAAGACCACCACCTCTACCTAAATTGCATTACTCGTTAAGCAAGGGAAGAATTTTTATTTAGTCTTACTTCAAGAAATCAGTACAGGATGCACTCTTAATATTGTGGGAAATTCTTGTTTACCTCTGTCCTAGAATATACTGGAACTGAGAGTTTGAAAACAAAATGCAGTATAATTTTTTCTGAAATAAAATGCCATTTTTGAATGTTTATTTTTAATAATATACAATATTATGCATCCTTTCCAGAATCTCACTAAAGGGTTACTCCCCTTCTCTCCCAGATTATTTGTTTTTTTAACTGCATATTCGCCCTATTCAGTAAAGCACTTCAGTATGTGCTTAACTTTAAGCATGTGATTAAATCCATCCCTATCCCAGAAAGCATTTAACCATGTGCTTCAGTTTGCGGATCTGAAATAAGAGTGTAAGAACATAAGAATGGCCACACTCACTCAGACCAATGGTCCGTCTAGGCCAGTATCCTGTCTTCCAACAGTGGCCAATGCCAGATGCTTCAAAGGAAATGAATAGAACAGGGCAATCATCAAGTGATCCATCCCCTGTCGTCCAGTCCCAGCATCTGGAAGTCAGAGGTTTAGGGACATTCAGAGCATGGGGTCACATCCCTGACCATCTTGGGTAATAGCCATTGATGGACTAGTCTTCCATGACCTTATCTAATTCTTTTTTTTTAATCCAGGTATAGTTTAGGTCTTCACAACATCCCCTGGCAATGAGTTCCACAGATAAATTGTATGTTGCATGAAGAAGTACTTCCTTTTGTTTTAAACCTGCTGCCTATTAATTTTATTGGGTGACCCTGGTTCTTTTGTTTATGTGAAGGGGTAAATAACACTTCCTTATTTACTTTCTCCACACCATTCATGATTTTATAAACCTCTATCATATCCCCCCTTAGTTGTCTCTTTTCCAAGATGAATAGTCCCTCTTTTTAATGTCGCCTCAGATGAAAGCTGTTCTATAGCCTTAATCATTTTTGTTGCCCTTCTCTGTACCTTTTCCATTTCTAATATATGTTTTTTGAGATGGGACGACTAGAACTGCACACCATATTCAAAGTGTGGGAGTACCATGGCTTTATATAGTGGCATTCTGATATTTTATGTCTTATTATTTATCCCTTTCCTAATGGTTCCTAACATTTTGTTAGCTTTTCTGACTGCCACTGCACATTGAGCAGATGTTTTCAGAGAACTATCCACTTTGACTCCAAGATCTCTTTCCTGAGTGACAATAGCTAATTTAGATCCAATCATTTCACATGTATAGTTGGAATTACGTTCTCCAATGTGCACTACTTTACCTTTGTCAGCATTGAGTGTCACCAGCCATTTTGTTGCCCAGTCACCCAGTTTTGTGAAATTCCTTTGTAACTCTTTGCAGTCTGCTTTAGATTTAACTATCTTAAGTAGTTTGTATCCTCTGCACCACCTCACTTTTTAACTCCTTTTTCCAGATCATTTATGAATATGTTGAACAGTACTGGTCCCCATAAAGGTCCCTGGGGGACACCATTATTTACCTTTCTCCATTCTGAAAACTGACCATATATTCCTACCCTTTATTTCCTACTTTTAACCAGTTACTGATCCATGAGAGGACCTTCCCTCCAATCCTATGACTTCTTATTTTGCTTAAGAATCTTTGGTGAGGGATCTTGTCAAAAGCTTTCTGAAAGTCCAAGTGTGTATGCATTTATGAACGTATGGTTCTACTATGGCCAATAGGTCAATTTTACTGTAAATATGACATAAATCCCTTTTTAAAATGTTATTCACTGTGGAAGAAGATAATTATCATTGCAATAGTAGCTACATCACAATGAACTGTAGGCTGGAACTGTTTGAAAAGCACCATAAAGATAAAGATTGCCTTATAAGTGATAGATGTTATTAGGGGCAAAAAATTAATTATTCGTGTAAAAATTTCTATAAATGACTTTTGAATAGCTAATAGTTGTTTGTTTGGTTTTTTGCTACCACAAGAATACTTTAAAAGAGATCCTTTCCTTATTTCTATAACTGGGAAGAATTGGATGCTAGTTTCATTTAATACTAATGGAAGTATGGAAAGCTGTTGATTTATAAGTTCACTAAAAATGTGGATATTTATTCTTCAGCTGTGCATTCCTAGAGGCAAATGTAAGTTACAGTTATGGTTGTAAATAAATACAAATGACAAAAGACATTATAGGGGATGCCCCTTGTAGGCAGACACATAAATAAAACAGCCTCAGCCCAAATCTCCTCATTCCTTCATTAATCTTAAAAACTAACCAAGATTTTTATTTCACACTATGCATAAAGGCTTAAATTCTCAAAAGCAGCCAGTAATTTTAGGTGCCCACCTTGACTCACCTTAAAAAGAGGCCTGATTATCAGTGGGCAGGTGATCACAACTCCAAAAACTGAGACACTGACAATTTGTGAAAATACTTGACCCAGAATGTCATTATCAAAGACTAAACCAGAGAACTGATCCAAAAAAACGGTTAGCAAATGCTGCTACAAGTTTGACTACAGAGAACTTTTTCAGAAGTCAGCTGATAACTGCTGAATTCTTTGCTGGAGCTCTTCAGACCAGGTAAGAATTATTGCCATCTGTTAAAACTGAAGACACAAAGCTAATAAAATGTGCTGCAGAAATTACAGAGACTGAGTGAGAGTCTCCTCTATATAGCATTTAAGGCTTCTGGCAGCAGAAATTTCCAAGGGATCCAATAAAGATTATAGTGTTTTATAATAAAATTAAAGACTTGGAAAATAGATCGTGATGCTAAAGCTAAGAATAATAGGCATTGCATAGGAAGCTGATGGGAGTGATATGATTAGATTTGTAACCCTCCTCTAAACTAAATAAAGGGAAATGCCTTTATCCCATCATCTGAAATCTAAAGACTAGGCAGACCACATTCATAATAATGGAAATGCCACGATTTCAGTACAAGGAAAAAGTTTCAACCTTTAATATAAGTAAGCATGGAAAATTCATGGAGTAGCATTCCTTGAACATCTTCATAGACATGAGTTTTGAGACATGACACTAAAAAAAAAAACTTACTTTTTGGCAAGACACAATGGTATAAGAAAGATCCTTACTTTTTGGCTTATCGTTTTGCATAGGGATCCACTAGCATGGACCCTGCTCCTCTGCAGAGTCCCATAGATTTCATCAAGACTTTACATGGGTACACAGATCCATGCTAGCAGAGCCTAATGCAGCCTTGAGACCTACTAGAATGTTGTCATTTAAATTAAAATAATTGAAAGACTGGAAATTAATAGCTAATCTGCCACAAAGAGACTTGCTTCTGCTCCAGGAGCCCTGACCTGACCCCCTGCTCACTCTGACCAAATCCTCTCACTCTCCCTGACCAGGACCCACTAAAAGACTCCCATAACCACCAGAAAATGGTCACTCCTTAAGGAATATTTAAAATTTGGGATTAACCATTTGGTTAGAGTTCAATGTTTTCTTAGTCAAAAAGCATGTTCTCTGCAGGCTTGCAATTGGTCAGAATGAACATAACCTTTAATAGTAATAGATTTTTTTATGAACAATAAAATTGTTAATGTGACTAGACTAAGAGGACTTTTTTTTTAAATACTTGGTGCCCAGATACCTTGTTGATGTGTACTTTACTCAGGTCATGTCTACACTATGGGCTCCAAAGCAGCACAGCTATGTTGCCATAGATATGCAGTTTAGGTGCTCCCTACAGCGACAGAAAGGGTAGATAATCCACCTTCTCGAGCAGCGGTAGTTTGGTCAACCAGAAGCATTCTTCCATCAAATTAGCTGTATTTTCATCTGGGGCTTAGGTTGGCATAGCTATGGTGCTCAGGGGTGTAAAAAACTCACCCCCCCCAAGGACAATCGCTATGCTGACATAGCTTTTAAGTGTGGACCAGTCCTTAGTATAGAAAAATATGTTTTAATTGTTTGAACTAACTAAAGGATCCTGTTCTCTCTTCTTATTATGTTGTAGACTTAGGATAACAACCTATTACATGTAAGATTTGATTAGTGATTTTACCATATTCTGGCAGGACTTGACCTCCCAACTGAAAATTATGACTGTATGGATCATTTCTCAGGAAATTACAGTCTTTCAGTTTTAACCAAGGATATTTGCAGGACTAAGCACATTCTACATGTTTTCACAAGTTAATAAAATGTGGTTTCTTGGGCTTTTTTAAAACTAGCAGTCAGATAAAAGCTCAAATATCTGTTTTTTTCCTCATGAAAGTTTATGGAATTAATATATATTCTAGTGTGCATTGAAACTGATAAACTGATCTGCATTGAGCTACAGTGAGAACTCATTTTTAAGCAGTATAAGAAAGCATTTAATGAAAATGAAAACAATAATTGGCACATCCTCAATATGTAATGTACCTCCCATATGTAAAATGTAAAACCTCTTTGACCCTAGTCAGCTCCCAGTCTCTTTGACATGTAAAAATAGTCATTTTCCCCAAAAATAAAAAAGATGGCTGCAGTTGTTAGTATGATGGCTATAAGAATTGTAATCTATGTATAACAAACCATCATGATGTGTTCAAAAAGTCCCACCACAGTTGAAAATCCTGGATTTGATCCTTTTGACAGCCATGGAGTCTGTGTGCATATGCATCCTAGGCCCGGTCTACACTTACCTTTGGGATTCGGCAGCAGTCGATGATAGATACGCAAGTGACATAAATCACTTGCGTATCTTCCGTCGACTTTGCTTCATCTGTTCCGCGCGCTGTCTACATTGCGCTGCGTCGAAGGGAACAGCGTTCCCTTTGATGCAGCGCTATGTCACTTACCGGGGTGGTTTTCCTGCGTCGATTGCTGGATCGACTGAGCGGGTCTACGCAGACCGCTCAGTCAATCCAGAGCAATTGATCTGACGACGGCGAATTTGCTGCCATCAGTGTGGATCCAGTCCTAGCTTATGACAAAATGGGCCTCCAATGGCCTGAACTCCTGTGAACCTCTAACTCACAACAAACTTCTTTAACAGTGGAGCGTGCAAAAAAAGGTGTACTGTATGACTGTGACTCCTACTAGTGGGTGGTCCCTTTAACTATACAATTCTTCCCATATCTAGAAGAATTTTCCTGTAGCTCATGTAGCAAAGGCCTGTGATTTGGTGCTAAAGATCCTGTTCAAGTCCTCACTGACAACCAGTGTCTATTTGTATGCAGCCACAGTTCATTATATGCCCATTTAAAAGATTGTGCTATTTTATAAATGTCTGCATGTGACAGCATCATTGAGGATAAATAACACAATTGAGGATAAGCAATATTAATATTTAGTTATACAACATAGCTGTTGATACATTAGTCAATACAAAGTCCTTTTTTTCTGTGCTAAGAGCCTGTTCTAGTTATATTTCTTGGATTTTCCATTTATCTAAACTGTCCACACCGGATGCCTTACCTATGTCTTCTATTATATTTTAGGTACTACCAAAGTGAATCTTGTGAAGATCCCATCAACAGCTTCCAGTCCTCGGGATACTGCTCTAGCAGCTGTTATATGCAGTGCACTGGCCACAGTGCTCTTAGCTCTTCTCATCCTTTGTGTTATTTACTGTAAGAGACAGTTTATGGAGAAGAAGCCAAGCTGTAAGTTTCCAACTATTATTTTTTGTTTTGTTTTAGGAGTAAAAAAATTGTGGAGCACAACAGATCGCTTTACAGGGTCAGGGCCTTCGGGAATACAATGTGAATATAAGCCTGTTTAAAATAGTACAAAATATACGACAGAATTGTCATTTTAAAATTATAGTACTAATACTTTTATATTAATGAAGATAAAAATCCCAAGTTTGTCACTAAGGATTATCCATGTTTATAGACAAATTCAAGATGAATTAAATGCTCTGAACCTTTAGGTTTTTTTCATTAATAATTTTGTCAACATTTCATCCATATTTTCAGATTGCTTAAAATTAACATTAAGATAAGAGCAAATTTAAAGCATGATATTTTCCCCCTGATCTTAAAAAATAACCTTAATTAAGATAGCTTAATGATTTTAAATGATCCTTAGATGCATTAAGAGGAAAATATCAGGTAGGAGTAGGGAAATATTACCTCTGCGTATGGTATTGGTGAGGCCACTCATTGAAAAATTGTAGAAGGTTCATGGAAGAGCTGCAAGTATTAATTGAGGGCTGATCTGACAATGAGTTTTAAGGAGTTCAATATATTGAATTTATTGTAATGAAATTTAAAAGCTGACTTGATCATGGTCCATAAGTACCTACGTGGGGTTAAAGATTGTTGATAGTAGAGGGCTCTTTAATCTAGCAAATAAAGATAACCAAAATAAATATCCAGTGGCTGAAGCTAAAAAAATTCAAACTTGAATTACTGCATACATTTTTACTAGTGAGGTTAGCTAACCATTGGAAAATCTTACTAAAGAACATGGTGGATTCTTAATCACTTGAAGTCTTTAAATCAAGATCAGAGATCTTTCTAGAAGAAATTCTAGTTGAACCACAATTTCTTGGGCACAGTGCAAGAATACTATGGCCTGTGTTATGCAAGAGATCAGACCATATGATCAAAATGGCCCCTTCTGGTCCTAAAATCTATGAAACTACAAATGTAAACATTTTGTGAACTTTAAAATTCAAATATTCCATAAATATAAAAAACTGTGAACAAAAACAAATAGAGCATACTGATATATTTTCTCTTCAATTTTACTCAAAGGGTCTGTGAGATCACAGGATATTCATTACAATGGTTCTGAACTGTCATGTTTTGATAGACCCCGGATTAATGAATATGCTCACAGAACATGTTGTCAGTGTCAACGAGATGCATCACAGACATGTGGTAAGTTAGGTCTCCATAAGGCTTTATGGGAACAAGAAGTCTAAACATCAGGAACACGTGGAATGCTGTGCATTCATCTAACAGTTGAGTTGCTTTGGTTGGTTTCCTAGCTAAAACATGGTAATTTGACATTATCAGTCTTCTTAAGGTTAGTGTTAAAAGAAAGTGGCCTTCTCATTATAGGCCTAGAATTTTCTAGTAGCTGTTTAGGTAGGCTTTGTTTTGTTTTTTGGGGGTCAATTGATCCTTCATGTAAATAATCTGCCAGTTAAGACATGTGAGAGACAAGGTGGGTGAGGTAGTATCTATTACTGGACCAGCTTCTATTAGCGAAAGAAACATGCCTTTGAGCTTATACAGAACTCTTCTTCAGGTCTGTTCAGGCATGTTTGTTTCCTGCTGCTCCTAAAAAGTACTGTTAGCTCAAGCTTTGAGATTTAAATTGATGAGTGTTATATGTCAACCTGAACTTTAGCATTTTCACAGTGAACCTAATCCCAAGGTTACATTATGGGTATGTCTACACTGCAATTAAACCCCCACAGCTGGCCCATGCTAGCTGACTAGGGCTTACAGGGCTTGAGCTGCAACCTGAGCTCTGGGATCCTCACTAAAGCTCAAATGGCTTCACTGCAATTAAGCAGCCCCTTAGCCTGATACCCACGAGCCTGAGTCAGCTGTCCTGGGCCAGCTGCGGGTTCTTAATTATAATGTAAACATACCCTAAGAGGTTGAATATTCAAAGTTTTTCAAATGAGATAAGCTAATATCAGTACAGACACAGTTAAAATCAACACATGGTACTGATTGGTTATATCAACTAACTCAGTACTAAGAGATCTGTTGTTCTATGTGCATTTGTAATTAATATTATAATTATATCAGCAAAAACTTTAGTTACAGTTGCATAATAATTTCCTTTCCTATTCCCTGTTTCTAGTGGCTCAGAGTTTTCTAAAACCTTCACTTTTAGACTGAAATATTGCAGAGATTGGTCTCTGCCCATGGATGAATATGGTTTTTTTTTAAAAAGCGCAGCGTTTCCAGGATTGCTTCATATGGGTGGTAATTTATTGTTAGCCTGTACCAACAGTAAATTGCTACCCACGGCATGCCAGCTCAGTTCTCTGCCTCTTTACTGCATGAATAACCTTAACTGTGTCCCATTGCACGTATGCAGTACAATAGTCTTTCATGATCACGTGCTGTTTCCCAAAGGATGGGTGCAAAAGACTAGCTGAGAGTCATGGGCAGTCCTACAGTTGTTCTCCAGAGACTCACTTTTTTCTTAAATGAAAGCAAAGTCTCTCAGTTATTTTATTGTTAATGTTATTGTTGTGGCGAAAACCCTCAAAATAAAACCTACAACAATAGCTATGAGGAAAGGACTGCCCATTCATTTCTAGGGGTGCTAACTCAGATGCCAGTGATGACAATTTAAATGTCAACATTCTAAGTTATTTTACACCTCAATAAAGTGTGTAAGAAAGGAGAGGAAGTATAATTTTATTAAGATCTAAACTAATGATAGGTGGTAGGCCCGTAATATCACAGCTTGGGACGGAAGGAGGGCACAAATGCTTTCATTTTCCGAAGGGGCAGCTCAGCTTTTAAAAGTTTGGGTAACACTGGTTTTAAAGGAATAATAAAAAGACCCGTTTTTACCATGACATCTCACACCTTCCTGAATTAATTTATGTAAAATTGGAAAAATAAGCATTAATTTACAAGAATACAGACTTTAAACTTACGGCCCTGTTGTGAATTAACTGAGGAAACGTTTTTACCTCTATTAAAATAAAGTTTTATTCTGTAGGCCCAGTTCATTTGATTCCATCACTGTGCTGTGATGAGACCTGTAGCATGGAGCACAGCAGTCACAGCTGCATTTTCCACTCTCAGACTACACTTTATCAAAGGTAACTTAGTTTTTAGAGTTGTATCAAGCATTAACTAGTTTGCATGCTAATCAAATTAATATTTATACAGGCTACACCAGTTCCAGTGGAGCTGAATGCAAAACTTTGAACTGCTTTTTTTTTTTTTGAACCCTTTTGCCAGAATCATGAAAAATTCGTGTTATTATGAAACAAATGCTGTATTTTCACCCAGAAGAAAAACTGTGCAGGATCTAAGCCTTAAGTTTGGACACTTGTAACATAAAATAAGATAATTTTTTCACTGGGAGAGTGTCCTAATTTCCTCCTCCGATGGATTTTCCTCCCCTTTCTCAATCCTGCTTTAGCCTTTTGGTGACCCTCTATTCCCTGGTGCGCTAGCAGGATGTTGTGTAATCTCATTCTGGCCTCTGGTTTGTCTGGAATAGTTACTGCAGTGAACTAGAATTCTTGAAGCTAGTGTATGGCTTGTAATCTCCATGAACTCAGTTTAAATCTTTTGGTTCAAAAACTTTAAATTGCTCTCCGAATTGGATGATTTGCTCTAGTATTTTTGAGATTACTATGAGATTTTGTTTAATCATTTATGTACAAATGCCCAGTACTGGAAAAACGTGATTTTAATGTGTCCCATAGTCCTAACTATTCATTTACTCTTCATCAATGGCTGAATATAAATACAGCAGTGGTATAGTTATTTATACATCACAAATTCTATGTAATGTGGGCAAATAGAAAGCTTTTGATGTCATCTGATATTTCCTAACTAAAGATTTTAACACCAAATATTTTTTTAACCAGAATTTTTTTCCTATATAAGGTTTAAACTTCTAGCTGTTTTGTTCCTTTGGTCAGTTGTGACTAAAAATTTAGAAGTGGTTACAAATAGCTGTCCCTTATACAATATGGTTTAGTGGTTTAAGCATCAAATTGCAAATATGTAGGCACACTGCAGCTACTTGTTTTAATGCCAGCAAGGTTGACTCAGTCCCTTTATCCTTCCAATGCTGACCAATTGAGGTCCATGCAATTTGTGTGGGGTCTTTGGTTAAGACTAAAAATAAAAGTCCTGTCCACTCTGTAGAGGATAGGAAAGATCACAGGGTGTTTTCCATAAGAGTAGGGGTTTGCCCCTGTTTCTTTTCCCAAAAAGTCTCTTTCTTTCAACTATGGTGCAGTGTCCTGGCTACTCTCTTTCGTCTGTCAGGATTTTGCAGTGGTGCTGCATGTATATCCCAGAATCAGGAAAGCACTTTTCCATATTTTTGGGAGGAATGGGGCTATATAAATATTATCAGCATTATTTATGTGCTGTATGTTTTGGTCATACACATTCTTAGTGTACACCAGAAATAAACAACATAATATTTTGATAGTTCCACAAATAATTTAACAGATTATTAGAAATAATACATTTTAATGTATTTTTCCTGTAATTATTATTGGCTTTGGTGATTTACACCAAGATCCAACCATTGCTGTAATCTCAATAAAGGTATTGATGCACTGTGCACTTTGGCACTTAGGATATGTATATACTGCAAAAAGAAAAACTGTGGCATTGAGTTTCAGAGCCCAGGTCAACTGTTTAATCTTACTAGATTAACTCGGAAAACTTTTTCAGACTTGTTTCTTTTCTCTTTGCAGGACTTCAAATTCTGTTGGAGAAATGATTCCTGCATTCCTCGGTTCTCTTTCACATTCTGCCTGTGGAGACCTTTCAGATGCTTGGCCTCTTATGCAAAACCCCACTTGTTGTGAGAGCATCTCTTTCTGTGAATCTTATCCAGAACCAACTGGAGGAGATACCAGTTCCTTCAATCCAGAGACTGAAATCACAGCCAATATAGATTCAGATAATGACCAGGATCTAAGTGATGTACTTATTCCAGCTAAGTCTCATGCTGGAAGCGTTGCTGAATCCACTGAACTTTGCAGACAGAGCACATGTGTGGATGCTTCATTAGTTCAGAACTCATCAGCTTCTGAAAACCTGCCAATGTCAGAGTGTGGTGAAACAGTTAATGATCCCACAGACTGATAATGAGGTAAGATATGAACAGGAAAATGTACTTTTTGTTAGAATGGTACATTCACAGAGAAACCAAGATAAGAATGTATAAGTCCTCCAACCACATTGGGACAAATATAAATAGAATTGGTGAAGTAATTTATATTATACAATTGCAAAAATCTTCAAAATTTTAAATGCATTATGTGAATTTTTAAAAAGTGTAGTATTTTCTCCCATACTATATTGTAGCAATAGTGTAAATCAGAATGGAGGGTTTAAGCCTTTGTATACAGCATAAACAAGTTTCACCGACACTGCAATGTTTTGAAATTTAAGTGCAAAAACTAGTTTAATAGTTATATAGGTGGAACTCACTGTGTAAAGGAAGTCCTGATTATGAAAGAAGCATTGCAGATCTGTTCATCTGTATAAAAGGGTACACAAAGTCTTCTCTATGAAACCACTGCAGCATAAAACAGAAACAAAGATATGAGAAATCATCAGACTTCTTTTTATGCCAGTCACATTTCTCTATTTATGGATAAAATGTTTCACCAATTTGTTTTAATCTGCATGTTTTAATATTGTGTAATGTACATAGTAAACAAGGTCAAAGGAATGGAGGGGAGAAACTGTCGTCCCTGCTAATTCAGTCTGAACACTTCTTGGTTGTATTTCTTGAATGAAAATAAAAGGGGTTTAAGGAATTAAGAATGTTCTGAAAATGTACAGAACAAATTCTGCCAAAGTCTGTTTAACTAGTTTTTAAACCTTTTGTAAATCAGATCCTACATCTCAGAAATTTAGATTTAAGTATCAGTTAAAACATATACTGAAGTGGAACAGAATGTAGAAACTGATAAGAGAAGCAAAGAGAAACAAAGAGGAATCTGTGGCCAGCAAAGTTAAGGACAGTAAGAAGTTCTTTAAATGTATTACGAACAAAAAGAATCCAAGCAATGGTATTTGGTCTATTATTAGATGGAAGTGGTAGTATTATCAATAATAATATAGAAACGGCAGAACTGTTCAATAAATATTTCTGTTCTGTGTTTGGGGAAAAAACATAATATAGTCTCATCATATGATGATGCTAACATTCTTTCCATTCCACTAGTATCGCTGAAGGATTTCAAACAAGCTACTAAATTCAGACATTTTTAAATTAGCAGAACCAGATAACTAGCATCCAAGAGTTTTGAAAGAGCTGGTGTAGGAGCTTGCTGGACCATTAATGTTGATTTTTAATAAGTCTTGGAGCACTGGGGAAGTTCCAGAAGACTGGAAGAAAGCTAATGTTATGCCAGTTTTTAAAAAGGGTAAATGGGATGACCAGGGTAATTCTAGCCTGTCAGCCTGAAATAGATCCTGGGCAGGATAATGGAGTAGCTGATCCAGAACTCAGTTACCCTCCTTTGTTTGTCAATATAATTAATGCAATTCAACATGGGTTTATGGAAAATAGATCCTGTCAAACTGACTTGATATATTTTTGTATGAGATTACAAATTTGGTTGATAAAGGTAATAGTGTTGACATAATATACTTAGACTTCTGCAAGGTGTTTGACTTGGTACCATACCACATTTTGATTAGAAAACTAATATGATATAAAAATAACATAAAACACATTAAATTGATTAAAAACTGGCTACCTGGTAGGTCTCAAAATGTATTTGTACATGGGAAATTGTCATCAAGTGGGTGTGTTTCCAGAGGGGTCTTGAAAGGACTGATTCTTGGCAAACTCCACTATTAAATATTTTTATCAGTGACCTGGAAAAAACATAAAACCATCAATGATAAATTTGCAGATGACAAAATAATTAGGGGAGTAGTAAATAATGAAGAGGACAACTCAATCTGGATCACTTGGTAAACTGGATGAAAACAAACAAACAATATGCGTTTTAATATGGTTAAATTTAAATGTGTTTACATTTAGGAACAAAGAAAATAGGCCGTACTTGCAGGATGGGGGACTTTACCCTGGGAAGCAGTGACTCTGAAAAAGATTTGGGGTTCATGTTGGATAATCAGCTGAATATGAGCTCCCACTATGATGCTATGACCAAAAGAGCTAATGTAATCCTGGGATGCACAAACAGGGGAATCTCGATTATGAATAGATAGGTTATTTTACGTCTATATTTGGCACTAACATGAGTGCTGCTGAAACACTGTCCAGTTCTGGTGCCCACCAGTCAAGAAGGATGTTGATAAATTGGAGAGGGTTAGGAAACATGCCTTACAGTGATCGACCTGAAGGAGCTCAAACTATTTAGCTCAACAAAGAGAAGTGTAAGGGGTGACCTTGATTACAGTCTACTAGTATCTACACAGGGAACGAATCTTTAATAATGGTATCTTCATTGTAGCACAGTGGTTCTCAACCAGGGGCACGTGTATCCCTGGGAGTACACAGAGATCTTCCGAGCCTACATCAACTCATCTTCTTTGCCTAGTTTTACAAAAGGCTCTAGAGCCCTGCAGCAGGACTGGGGTCCTGAAGAATCCACTGCCATAACAGCGGGAGCAGGATAAAAATTCAACAATGTTTGTGGGTATTGTGGGGACAGAAGCAAGATTTTTAAAAATACTCCCATGCCACAAATCATATGAATGCCCCAGCCAGCAGCCACCGCTTTCCAGCCGCTCAGTTCTGAAGGCAACGCCATCATCAACAGCAGTGCAGAAATAAGGGTGGCAAAGTATAGTATTGCCACCCTTATTTCTGTGCCGCTGCTGGCAGCACTGCTGCCTTCAGAGCGGGTGGCTGGAGAGTTTTTAAGTGAGGTGGAACTTGGGGTATGCAGGACAAATAAAACTCATGAAAGAGGTACATTAGTCTGGAAAGGTTGAGAACCACCGTTCTAACGGATAACGGTATAACACAATCCAATGGCTGGAAATTGAACCTAGACAAACTCAGACTGGAAATAACATTTTAATGGTCAGAGTAATTAACCATTGAAACAATTTACCCAGGGTTGTGCTGGGATCTCCATCACTGACCATTTAAAATGAAGAATGTCAATTTTTCTAAAAGATACGTTGTAGGAATTATTTTGGGGGACCATCATGATGATCTAATCTGACTTCCTGCACATTGCAGGTCACAGAACCTCGCCCACCCACTCCTATAATAGACCATAACCTCTGGCTTTGTTGCTGAAGTCCTGATCTTAAATCATGATTTAAAGACTTTAAGTTACAGAATCCACTATTTACACTAGTTTAAACCTGCAAGTGACCCATACCCCATGGGAATCAGTTGTATCCTGAGCACATAGGCAAGACCAAACAGACAGACACTTAAGAAAGAATTCTCTGTACTAAGTCAGAGCCCTCTCCATCTAGTGTCTCATCACTGGCCATTGGAGATATTTGCTGCTAGCAGTTGCAAATCACCTACTTTCCATTGTAGGCAGTCCCATCAGACCATCCCCTTCATAAACTTATCAAACTCAGTCTTGAAGCCAGTTAGGTTTTTTTGTCCCCAGTGCTCCCCTTGTAAGGCTGTTCCAGAACTTACTTCTCTGGTGGTTAGATACCTTCATCCAATTTCAAGCCTAAACTTGATGGCCAGTTTATATCCATTTGTTCTTGTGTCTACACTGGTGCTTAACTTAAATACCTCCACTCCCTCCCAGTATTTATCCCTCTTATGTATTTATCAAGAATAAACATATCACCCCTCAGTCTTTTTTTTTTTTTGGTTAGGCTAAATAAGCCAAGCTCTTTGAGTCTTATGTCATAAGGCAGGTTTTCCATTCCTTGAATCATCTTAGTAGCCGTTCTCTACACCTGTTCCAGTTTGAATTCATCTTTCTTAAACATGGGAGACCAGAATTTCACACAGTATTCCTGTTAAGGTCTCACCAGTTCCTTGTATAATGATATTAACACTTCCCTGTCTCTACTGGAAATACCTTGCCTGAAGCAGCCTAGGACTGCATTAGTCTTTTTCACAGCTGCATCACATTGATGGCTCATAGTCATCCTGTGATCAACCAATACACTCAGCTCTTTCTTGTCCTCTGTCACTTCCAACTGTTAAGTCCCCAGCTTATAGCAAAAATTCTTGTTGTTATCTCTAAGTGCCTGACCTAACACTTTGCACTGTTACATTTCAGACTAAATTATCACAATACACCCTTCTGGCTTTGGAATCTATGAAGCAACAAGAGATTTCTATAGCAGTCATATGACATCCATAGATACATTAAATAACAGCATGTTAATTGATGGCTAGCTCCTTGAAAAGTATTAATTATTTTTCTATCAATCATACCTTATTCTTTTTACCATTATATGGGATCCTTGGACAGGAGGAAGGATAGGTAAACAGAAGGTGTTAAGTGAGAACATTTACCCTAACATCTAGTGTAAAATCCTGGGTCCACTGAAGTCAATGATAGATTTGCCATTAACTTCAGTGGAGCCAGAATTTCACCTTCAGATTCCTCTGATAGCACTGATAATTTCCAACTCATCCTGATCACATATAATTACCTCTAATCTAGTATTTCTAACCTAGTGTACTGTTTTTCTAAAATCTCGCAAAGTGAACAGTCATTGATGTCTGTCATTGACTGCTCAGGTGCCTGGTATATAAGCAGTTTTCATTCTCTCTATTTGGTATATGCAAAATAACACCAAAACTAAATGATACTGTTGTTATCTGTGTGTATATATATATATAAATGTGAAAAAATGGTATGAGAACTATAATTTTGTATATAGTGTGTGATCATATTATTAAAGGCTATATAATACTGCATATGGAGAAAGGGATAGAGTTATGGTGTAATTGCAATCCTTGACATGGCTATTTCCTGGCTTTTGGGGACTTATCCTTGCAACTTTAACGTTCTTTTAATGCAGTTTTATAACAGAATATTTGGAAATGATTGTGTGTATTAGGTTATTGATTACTAAACTGAATCCTTACTTTTAAGAAGGGATGGCTAATTAATACATGTTTGTAGAGTGTTTTGAAGATGAAATGTACCGTCGAGGTCAAAGTATCTATTTACAGTTCATAGACTGTATCACAGATTGTAAACCCCTCTGATCAGAGATTGTATCTTTGGGTTTCTAAAGCCCAGTGCCTACTGGCACTTAGCAAATACTGAGTAATATCTAGGAACAACATTGTTTCCAACACCCAAAAATGTTATACTGGACATCTACCAAATTATAATTTTGGGGCATATTTATTGGTTGGTGCCAAATCAAGATGTTGTCAAAACTAAATGTATATGTATGATGGGGGACTGTCATGTAAATAGCTCCCTTTTGGAGTGAAGTCCTTGAAACCAGTTGGAAAAGATGCAGCAGACCATGTGGCAGGGTCTGCTGGGACAAAATTTCTGTGAATGGATAGCTCCATTGACTTCAAGAAAGTTTTGCCCATGTATACCAGATGAGAACTTAGCCCACCTATTTTACATAATTTGAATAAGATGTAAATGAGGGGGCTCCAAAGAGCAGAACTAGCAATCATAAGAGTTATACCAATAACTGTAAAGCCAAAACTACACCACATACTGATTTATTTACTCCTACCCTATTGTACAGAGTGAAATTTAATACTCCATTTATACACTTGAATAATATGAGCATATATGGTCTCGTGGAAATCCTTTTCGATTTTGCGTTTGGGGGTCTACATGCTTGCCAATCACATTTGTTCATATCTTCCATTTGTGTTGAGATTTGGATATTGTTGACAATAATCAAGATTAATTTGGTTAGTTGGTTGACTGTGTTTCTCTTCATCTTGCTATACCTATCAGAGATTAGACATGATATTTTATTTATCTGACAATCTTTCCATGTGCAGTCAATAGGCATTTTTTGGTTAAGGCAACCTAATAACATTTGGGAAAACAGTGCAGTCTTCTGGACAGGCCACTGGACTGGTGCTGTGACCTGAGCTGTAATCCCAGATCTACCACTGACCTGCTGAATGACCTTGGGAAAGTCATTCCAATTCACTCTTTTCCCCTTGCACCCTTTGTCTGCCTAATCTATTTAGACTGCATATTCTTTGGGGCAGGGATTGCCTTTTAGTATGTGTTTGAGTACCATGCAAAATGGGGTTCCTGTCTTGGTTGGGACTCTAGATGCTATTGCAATGCAAATAAATGATAATTAGAATAAAAGCATTTCAAATAAGAGTGATTTTTAAGAGTTTAGAATTGCGTGACTGTACAGTTAGATTACAAATGAATGTATTTAAGATACCAGGTCCATTTCCTGCCTGCTTTAGTGATGTGTTTTGTTTGTTTTTACAGTAAGTGACAATAAAATCAGCAATCAATTTTTAACATTTTGTTAGACATAGAAGTACATGCAGTTTTTACATGAGTTTGTGTAACCACTGTTGTCACTTTCTTTTAGGAAGCAAAAAGGAGTTTTTCTGCCAGCCCTAGAACTGAAGGCTACCCTAATGCCTCTGTTAATGCTTGTGAATTGAACACAGCCTGGTCCTCAGTGTTACATGGTTTCAGAAACAGCAGAAATAAATTGGCAGCATTTTAGAGTAGACCTTTCAAGAAATTGCATCTGAGCCATAGCAGCTGTAAGCCGAAACATCAAGGAGCAACTTGAGAGAAGACTGAGGTGAATTCATGATAATTTGTGTCTTTTTCTAAACAACAGCCTTCTGTGCCTCAAGGGTGCTTGAAAAGCCTAAGAAGATTATGTAAATAACACAAAAAAATTACATTAGTGAGTTTAGACTGATCTGTTAAATATGGCTACAAATGACAAAAGATGTGGGGCAGAAGTTTACCAGTTACTCTGTTTGTAAAATTAATCAGGAATTTGCCTTGGCTAGATGTAATGTTAATTCACAATTTCTTCTGTCGAATGAGTTAAAAAATAAACATGTCTATTTATGCGATGATCATCTATTGATAAACTGAGGCTTTTATTATGTATTACACTTTAGCCATTAAGCTACTCTTGGGAACTAAGGAATTTGCATGTTACAAGAATATGTGTTAATGAAGTTCTCTAAAAACAGCAGCTGTTTTTTTAAACCAGGAGATTCATCTTGATTTAGATTTATAAAAATTTGCCTTATATAGATAATAGGGCTTTTTGTTTGTGTTGTTTGGTACATTCAGTATGTGGAAGAGTCAGCATACTGGACTGGATATTTCATGTACTTTTTAGTAATAAATAATTATTACTAAAAATTACTTTTTGTAATAAATTGTCATGTCAAATTACACTAAACATACCATGAAAGTATTCATGTGAGAGCTAAACTATTACTACAGTAATCAACAATTTTCAGGGGTCATATCATGATGACCATATCATGGTTCTACTAGTTCATTTTCTTTTCTTTAATCCAAGCCACTATTCTCTCCTCATTTAAATATCGCCTTAAAATTCATTTCTTCCACAATGCCCACCAAGAAGCAAGTTCAAAATAATTATTTAAAAGTACACCTTAATTAAATCATCAAGTTATTCACATGACTAAATTGAGTAAACATAATTTTACTGCTCTAACTTCAGTCATTTCTCTCCCCCAATTTGTCACATTGCATCTTATATTGGGATTTGAAATACTTACTACCAGGAGTAGTCCCAATAAACTGCTCTGAGCACTACATTAAGCAGGATTGAGCCCATGTGGGCTTGGCCCAATAAAAGCGATCAGCAAAATGCCGTAGATTTGCAATAAATTTTCCTCCTTGTTACGGTGTCTTACAAACATTCAGTTTCCTTAAAGGAAAAACTCTCTTGCTGATGACACACACCAACAAAAGTCTTAGCCTGCAAAAGAATAATTAACTGTAGTGTTGAATGCCAATGCCACAAGATGCTTCGGCAAAAGGCAATGGGACTACTTACATGAGTAAGATCTGCACACCATGAGTAAGGATTCCAGAAGATGGCCTATGGTTACTGAAGAAATCATCTGTCTGAATATTTATACAGTAAATGCTACTATATGATTACTGACTTACTGGGCTACATACACAGTTGTGCATGCAGTATAATTGTTAATCTACATACTTGTTAAAGATTTATACAGCCCAGATAACTTTCAAAGTTCCTTTTGTTTCTTCATACATTAGAGAAAATCAAAATATTATTTTCCACTATTTACTGCACGAACAAATATTTGTATTTGTATATACTGTGTAAAAAGAAAATTCCAACGTGTATTTCATTATATTGCAAAATATATTTAGAACGTGTGGAGATAAAACATTTTAGCCATCAGGAATGCCTTTCAAAATAGTTCTGAAACTTTACTAGAATCTTTCACCAATAAGTATGTTTCTCGTTGGAATTTACACGTTGATCATTTTTGTTCAGCAGCTATACATGAAGCTCCTGTAAAGGAGAGACATGTAGATTAAGAGCAAATTGGAAAAAAAAACAACACCAGACACCAAAACAATGCAGTATAAATCTCTTAAAATATATATGTATATTGTGTATATATTTTTAATGTTTTTTCTTAATTTAACCAAATTGGTCTTGTTTATATTGTCTATGCTAGCAATGTTGTATATGCTAAATAAATAGAAAACAAATACCAACACATTTAGACTGTGCATAACATTTAGTTTTTTTTCAGGCCTGTTTTAAATATTGGAGTTTTCTTAAAAAAAAAAAAAAAAACCTTAAAAAGTCCCCTGTAAATTACAATCTTGTGTAAATTGATTTGTAATACTTTTTCTATTTGTGAATAAATTGCTGCATTAATTGTCCTTGATTTGTGGATTTCAACCAGTGAATATTACTCTTTATAATTATAGCCCGTATCAGGCTATAATCTTTTAAGCAGAATTCTCCCCCGATTTTAGTAAAGAGTGCTGCTTTAAAAAATGGCGTAATCTGGCCCAATGTTATTTTGAGGTGAATGTTACTTCAAATTAGAATTATTGATTCTCCAAGTTCCGGGAGCTTGAAGATATAACTCATTGAAATCATGATGCTTCAGATTTGGTTTTGGTCCCAGGTAGAGAGAGAATCATTTGGTGATCTCAACAGATTGATTACATAGTGTAATCTGTTTAAAAATAAATCCAAATACTTCATGTAGTTGGCTGTGACATTTAAGGGAATCCCAACACACTTACATGAGGGATAGGCACTGTTTCGGACAGTAGTGACTCAGAAAAGGACTTAGAGGTCATAGTAGATAACCAAGTGAACATGAGCTTGCAGTTGTGATGTCCTTTCCAATTTATAAGAACCCTTGTAGTACAGTCAAGGGTTGGGATGTTGGGAACTCCAGTGAGATGATTTTGACCCATGACCAAGTTCAAAACTGAAACTCATTTTTAAACTTAAAAAAAGCATGAAGTGGAGAGAGTTTATAAAGCTGCTTGACGATCCTAATAATTGCAGCTAAAGTAAAGCCAGCCTGCTTGTGTTGTGGGAGGTGGAGGTCCATTAGAGTTGTCAATATCTGAAATTGTTTTCAATGGCTAATCTCCAAATAAATTGGGAGTGGCCATGTCCCCACCATAAAAGGTGATTTGTTAATTCTGGCAAATATTAGGCTAGTCCTTTCTCATTTATTGCAGTTATTTTCTCCAGTCACTTACCTATGTGTAACCCTTTTTTTTTTCTGAGTTAGTAGGGAGCAGGCAACACTCACCTGTGTGCACAGGCACCTAAGGTTGCTGACAACAAAGAAGATCCTGAGTATCCCAGTGATGATGTAGGATAGGTGAGAATCCTCTATTCACCCTTCTGCTGCAGTCCCTTTACTCCTAAAGGAGTTTATAATTGGCACTGCCTCCACCTGGCTGGACCCTGTACATACTCAATAGCGGGCCTTGGGAGCTTCCAGGACTAAACCTATTCTAATGATAATAATAATAATCTGTGGCATGGGATTAACTCAAAAAATACCAATTATGCAAACTATACATCCAATACATTTAAATTAGAGTTAACAGGCCTTTACTTAACAAATTAAGGAAAAATGGCATAACAGACTGAAATTAAATATCACGACTATTTTAAATCCACAGGGGCAGTTGAATAAATCAATTAATAAATATATACAATAATAAATGAAACATCTAACTGGCATTTACACTGCCACTATTTACCCCACCTCTGGAGTGTACAGTCCCCTAGAGTTCAGAGCCCTGACCCCTTGGTTGCGTGAGCGCACCTGAAGATCTGAAGAAGGAGACAGCACTGTTGGTTCGATGTACCAGTTCAGCCAAGGTAGCAAGCTGAAGATACGGAGTTGGCCCAACCAAATGTCAGCAATCCTGGCCCTGGCTTGAAGAGCCTCTCTCTGCTCTTATCAGGCCCAGTCAAAGTTTTTCTTCTGTGCCCCTTCCTTTACAAGCCCTACCCCAAAACAAAAGGGGGGAGGCACTCACAGCCCCTTCACTGCAGGCCTTCTTCAGGCAGCTCCAGGCTCAATCCCTGCCCTGACTTGGGCAATGCCACCAATCTCCAAAGCTGGCGGCACGATCAAAACTCCAGCAGGCTCTCAGCAGCAGCTTTTGGATCCCCAGCAGCAGCCAGCAGCAGCTTCCAGCCTCAGCTGCGCTCCACCCCTCCTCCCACTCCCCCCAGAAAAAGATGGAGTCCACCATGCTTTTTTTTCGGAGCTCCCTGGAAGAGGATGTGTCTCTCTCTCTTTTCCCCAAGGCATCGTGGGCGTTGTAGTCTCCCAGGATCTTCTCAACTGTAAAACTCCCAAGTAAGTTCCAAGGCCGCTCAAGTACGGGGTGCCTACAGTAATCCAGTGCAGCGAACAAAATGCCAAGTGCTCATAATAGGGATGCAATCCCTTTCACCCAGACTTAGGCCTTGTTGGCACTAAAATAGTAAGTTAACATTAGATATGTTGACTTACAGCCACTGTCATAATTACAGCGGGGGCTGACGTCCACACTGCTCTCCTTGGGTCGGTGGTGCGCATCCTCACCAGGAGCATGTTCACTGACCTACGGAGCAGTGTGGGGAGCTGATAGCCCTGTCTCTCAGATCACTGCTGGGAGCCCACAGGCTCCTGGGCTCTCTGTGGGCGCTCCCCCACTCCCAGTCCCAGCCACATGTGGCCTTCTCCCCTTCCCGGCCCTAGACAGGAGCAGCTGCACGGGGACTTCTCCCTTTTCTGGTCCTAGCCAGGAACCAGACTCCAGCCACCCATGGCTTGCAACAGCCTGCATCCTGGCTCACAGTCGGGAGGCGGGCCTGCAGCAACCCGCGGCTTCCCAGTTCCTGGCTCGCAGCCAGGCGCTGGACTCCAGCCTGTGCAGCAGCTGGGACTTCTCACCCTGTTCCCAACAGGGAGTGGGAACCAGCTGCCCAGGGCTTTCTTATCAGTTTCGGAGCAGTGCCACCGACAAGAATCACAGCCCCTCCACCGATGTAAGTGGATGTACTGCCTGCACTGACAACGCGACGCCCTAGCTATGCCAATAAAGGCCTTTCATCGCTCATCGGGGTGGTTTTATTTTTGTCGAAAAAACAGGGCAGTTTTGTCAGTAGGAGGTGACTGCAGTGTGTACACCAGCACTGTTTTGTCAACAAAAGCTGACTTTTGTCACCAAAACACCAGTGTAGACCAGGCCTCGGTCTATTGAAGCAGCCAACTAAATATGAGTATGCACAGACACCCAAGCCATCATCCGACAAGTTGTGGATTTACATCTTTAATTTCTTTTATTCCTCCCTCCGCCCAGCCATCTAATAGCAGGATACCCCATCTTTTCTCTAGTTCGTCTTCCTCTTCCCCTGAATTTCCTTTTTTTCTTTGAAAAGCAGTGCCTCCTGTCTTCAGTCCTTCTCTTTCCCTATTCTCTTGTCCCACCTTTTCCTTCACTTTGTCCAGTGTTACTTTGTCTAGTCCCTTGCTCCTTGTAAGATGCAGCTTCTGAGCATGCCCCCTTTGTATCCTGGCATGCCACTGCAGATTCCTGCCTCAGTTTCCCTCTGAGTTTGGGGAATAAATCTACTCACATGCAGGGTTTTCAAAAAAATATTCCCCTGTTGTGGAGTCTAATGTCACTGGACAACAAATTTTTTCGAAAGTGTTGCTTCCTCAGAAATTTTTTTTGATTATGCTAGACTGCTTGAAGCTGAACACAAATATAATTTCAGACTACTTGTATCACGTAGGAATTTGGGGAAACAAGAAACTGACTTTTATTGAATGTAATGTGGTTAATCACATAACGATGCTGTCATTTTGCAATAGTTGAACTGAGCTAAAAATGTTTTGTTGATGATTTTTGTTTGTACTCAGTGTCTGAGGCTTCTCGTTTAAGTGTCCAACAATAATCAGCCAGCATTGATGGATTCCAGTTGCCCTGATACCATTTTTCCATGATCGCAATATCCTGGTGAAACCTTTCACCATGCTCGTCACTGACTGCACCAAGATTTGCAGGGAAGAAGTCTAAATGTGAATGCAGAAAATGAATCTTTAGTGACATGTTGCGCTTCATGGTTTTGTATGCTTGAAGCATGTTGTCAACCGGTTGCACATAGTTTGTTGCTCTGTAGTTGCCAAGAAAATTTTCAACAACATCCTTGAATGGATTTCATGCGATTTTCTCTGACCCTAGTAGAAGTTCTTCGAACTGCCTGTCATTGATGACCTGTTTGATTTGTGGACCAACAAAAATGCCTTCCTTAATCTTGGCATCAGTTATTCTGGGAAACATCTGTCTCAAATATCGAAATCCTTCACCTTCCTTGTTCATCGCTTTCACAACATTTTTGATCAGTCCGAGGTTTATGTGAAGAGGAGGCAAAAATATCTTTGTTGGGTCTACAAGGGGTTTATATGCCACATTTTTCTGCCCTGGAACCAACTGCTTATGGAGTGGCCAGTCCTTTTTAATGCAATGAGACTCTTTTTAATGTCTTTTTTAATGTAATGAGACGCTTTCGCACGGTACGTGATAGGGAAATTTCATGGTGATTTTCGTAATCAGCAGCCCAAAATCCATAAGATACACCCAGAAGTATTCAGGAAGCAAAATCTTTGTTGTCCAGTGTTTACTGCACATATTCCATCTCCCAAAAGAGAGCCCCTCCCTCACCTTTGCTTCCCCACCTTAAGTTCAGGATTTTACAATCCTCCTTTTTGGGACTGTGATTTAAATCCTGGCCTCCACAGCCTACAAATGCTCCCTTTATGTTCAAGATTCACATAGCTCTTCCTTCTCAGGGATGAGCAATTCAAGTCCTGGCCCTCCCCAACCTGCAGTTCTACCATTAAATTCAAGGATTTCACAGCCCTCCTGGGGATTGACCTAGCTGAGTTCTGCCCCTCACCAGTCCCTCCTTGACTGAGCTTGGAGCCTTCTTTTTAATTCACTCACCCAGTCATCTGTCCACTCCACTGACTGTTCCTGGGTTGACTAATAACTCAAAACACCTGTCTGGACTGAGCAAGGGAGAGAGCAGCCTTGCCCGCCCTGTCTACAAGGCTACTGGTCCTGGTTCCTTAAAAGGACGATGGCCTGGATTTTTCTAACCCTTCCCCCTCCCAGACCCTAACTATTCCCTAAACCATCTTTCCCTGAGCCGGTGTCCATTTTGAGTATTCCTTTGGCTTTCCTTCGCTTCCCTGGACACCTAAAGCAAGGTAACTGGCCTCCCAGACTGCCTCCTCTGGCTCTAAAAGGCCAGCCTTCTGTTACACGCCTCTTGTTCTGTCCTGTCTTTTTGGCTCTTTACGTTCTCGTTTCTCTGCCCTGACCCTCCCCTCTTTGTATTCAGTCCTTCTACTTCTTAGTCCTCCACCACCACAAAAAACAAAATAAAAGCGGGGAGGCCTCATCTTGCTCATCTCAACACAGTTGCTGCTGCTGCTGCTAATGGTGAGCTGGAAACGAGGGTCCTAGCTGTATTTGCCCCCAATCTGAAAATAGCCTCTGGTTCTCCTTTGTGTGATCGTCCCTACGTGTATTCCACACACGGTGCACATGCGCACCAGGCGCCTGCGTCCTGCAGCTCTTCAAAGCAGTGTCCGTCGAGCTGCACAAGCTTCGTAGCCTCCTTTGTGCTCATGAGGGAGGGTATAAGAGACAGTGTGGGTCACTGCCTTGCCAGCGCTTTCTCACTGCCTGTCAGAGTCATGTCCTCCTTCACGCCATGCGTTAGCTGTAAAGTACAATAGCTGGAACTAGTTTTTATGGCTTATGTTAGTAGTAAAAGTTAGTGCACAGAAGCATTCTCCCCCGTTCCCCCAACATTTGAGGGACATGCACCTCAGTCCCAGGACTATGCCCAGGGTCCTGAGATTAGGCCCAGTGTCCAGGACTGAAGAACTGTGGCTCCGGCCCTCACTCTTTCTCCATCACGGATGCGCAGCAATGGTGCCTGCACTGGCTGGGTGAGGCACGCATCGCTGTGACATGCAGTCCTTTCCCACTCAGAAAGCCACAGGCCCAAGAGCTCCTACTGAAAAAGTACCTGACAGAGGCAGCTATGCAGCCCCACTCTGCTGTGGACCCTGAAGTCCATCTCCCTCCCCCTCCCCCTTCTGCCCCGTACAGCTACCTGAGCTGACCAGCAATGCCCTACCAAACAAGTACCTTGGAACAGAGCCTCTAACACTAAAGGCCAAAGATTCTTCCCACAGGGCTCCCCAGGAGATTGAGGAACATTCCAGGGCATAAAGGCAGAGGACAGCCCAGAAGAACTATATTCCTCCCTGCACCAATCCAGGGTGGGTCAGACATCTTGGCTGGAACCCATGGAAAACCCCCCAGACTGGAAGGCAAAGCCCACTAACAGAGGCAGACTGCGGTACTGAAACCGGAAGGTGGATGTTTGCCAGCACCATCATGAGTGCAGGTCTGGGCTCAGCGCGTGTACTATGTTTACTCAAAGATAACATCGCTGCAACAGAAGAACCGAGTCCTTCGGGCAGTTCTGCTGGAACGCCCTGGACGCCTGGCCATTTGGCAACCTTTGTAACACCAGAGGATATATGCCTCACCTACCAGGAATTTGCACTAATTTCTGGCCCTACGCTCCTGAGGGATGTCCTTACTCCAGAGGAGGAATCATTACCAATTGTGACATTACCCAGGGTACAATCTGGACCAATGAACAGCTGTGTCCCGTCAGTTCTCCAACCTGGGATGCCTCTTAAATGGCCGTGTTGTGAGAGCTACCATTCCTGTTCTCTTCACACACAGCCTCCAGTGACTTACTCCCACTTATAGTGTATGAGTGCTATAGCCAGCCACTCATGAAATACCCTGCAGTGCAACACCAGCAATTCCCAGTTGCAGCCTTTCACCCAGAAATGTGCATCGTCTACTGCCCAGCTCTCTCCTGGACAATACAAGCTCATATAAAGGCTGTCATTTTATTAATAGAAAATGGTATGTACAAATCCTGTTATCCCAAATGGAATTTCTCAAATGCTTCAATCCACATACACTGGTTTAGCTAAAACAATTTTATTAACTACAAAAAATAGATTTTAAATGACTACAAGTAATGAGGCATAAAAGTCAGAATTGGGTTACAAGAAAAAAGGTAGAAAACAACTAATACCTAAGAACAAGCTAAATTAATTCAAAGCAAAAAGTCTCTCTCACCACATGATACAGCAGTATTGCTAGCTGAATTCCTTTCAGTCAGGATCCCCGCTCCCCAGTCGAAAGCTATTTCCTTTGTTCTTCAGGTGTTGTGGATGTCCTGGGCATACAGAAAGGAAGGAATAATTTGCAGCATCTCTTCTTTCCTCTTACAGTTCGTTCTCTTCTTTTGAGAATCGTCTCCAGCTGAGGTTCAGGACACAATGGGATCCTCGGCTGTTTTTTTGTCATGATGTAGATTTTCGCCCACATCCTCTTTCCTGCCAAAGAATGGCCACTTAACCAGGTGATAGTCCATTTGATTTTGTTGACACCTGGCTGAAGTAACATCATACATCAGAATCCTATAACTTTACATACAATGTTGCCACACATATTTTACCAGGACAATAATGATCAGTAAATTATGGGTTTTCAAATGATACTTCACAAGGAATACTGGCGTACAAGAAGGAAGATTTAGAACTGGTTCTGCTTATACCGACCATTCTGATGGAAGCTTCCTCATCATCTCCAGGTGTCCCTGTTACTCCTTCATCACCTTCTCCATCAGATGATTACCGTCAGTGCCAAGAGCTCTTACAAAGGTTTGCTAATGATCTATGGAACCCATTAGAAGAGATCCAGAACCCTCATCATTCGCTCTTGGACATTTTGCAATGGCAAGGACCAACCAGGGGGACCCTCCCAATTAACAAGGCCATATTAGAACCAGCCAGAGTGGTTTGACACACACCAGAATCTTGTGCCCCTACACCAAAAAGTGCTGAAATATGCTATTTTGTTCCTGCAAAAGGAACTGTTTTTTTGTTTTCCCATTCTGCCTCTAACTCATTGGTGGTACAGGCAGCTATGGAAAGAGCTCAGTCATACTACTTGAAACCAAGCCCAAGGGATAAGGACTCAAAAAGACTGGACCTCCTGGGTAAGAAGGTCTTCCCCTCTGTAGGTCTCCAATTTAAAAAAATAGCTAATTACCAGGCTTTAGTAGAAAAATACAATTTCAACACATATGCCAGACTTGTGGACTGTAGAGACAAACTTCCCATGGAAGTTCCAGTCCTTTATGGACAAGGAGAGGTTATTAGCAAAGGTGGTGCTCCAGGCTAAGGAAGATACTGCAAATACATCTTCCAGAACTCTAGCCACAGGACAGGTCATGCAAAGTGACTCATGGCTCCAGTCGTTGGGCTTTCCTACAGAGGTCCAAATGCCATCCAAGACCTCCCCTTCAATGAGTCCAACCTTTTTAATGAAAAGTTGGATGAGTCCCTATACTCTTTAAAGGACTCCAGTTTCACTCTGTAGTCCCTTTGTATTTACACTCCAGCCCCCAGCAGAAAACACCAGAGACAGTCCTTTTACACAGTGACCACCCTTTCACTCTCCCCATTGTACCAGTGTCCACCTAAGCCTCCATGTAAACTACCGAGGATTCGGAGGTCCCGCTTCTCAGATCCCTCTACTACCAATAACTGCCAGTTATTCCCAACTGTAGGTCACGTGCCATTTTTGACATACAGGTCAAGACCTGCACACCACCACTGATGCTACCTACTTCTTCTCCTGCCAACTTTGGAGGCCATCTTGTTTTCTTCACCCACATCTGGAACAAGATAACTACAGAGAGTTGGGTGCTGCAGATTAGCCATCTGGGTACTCCACAGCATTTCCCTTCCCACTTCACAAACCACCTCCCCGAACCCCATCAAGGTCCCACTCTCACCTCACTCAAAAAGAGGTTGAATCCCTTTTACACTGGTGGGTTAGAAACAATCCCACCTCTGTACCAAGGGAAAGGTATTTTCATATTTCCTAATCCCCCAGAAAGATGGAGAGCGGAGACCTAAATTGAATCTTTGGCAACTCAACATCTTTATTCCAAAACTGAAATTCAGGATGATTATGCTTCCATCTATAATCCCCTCCCTTCAGGAGGGAAAGCGATTCGCAGTTCTCAACATGAAATAAGCAAATTTCTATATAGATATACACCCATCTCACAGGAAGTTCCTGAACTTCATGGTTGGCCAAGAGCATGACCAGTTTCACGTCCTCCCCTTTGGGCTTGCTATGAAACTCAGGTACTCATGAAATTTTTTACTATAGTAGCAGCTCAGCAGTGAGACCAGGGCTATATGATATTTCCATGCCAGGATGACTAGCTCCTGGTAGGCCTATCTCAACAGGAAGTCATACTAGCAACAGGTTGTCTTTGGCATCTTCTTGCTACCTTAGGTGTTTGCTTTAATGCAGAGAAGTCCGTTTGGTCCCCCACAAGGATAATAATTTTTATAGGTAATATGGCTGGACTCAGTCTCTGCGAGAGCCTTTCTCCCCACAGTCAGATTTTATTTGCTGTGCAACTTGCTCTCTCACATCACTTGCAAACCATAAACTATCGAGTGCTGGGCATCTCTCTCTCTCAGGCCACATGGCCACGTGCACCTGTGTGATGCCATTCACCGGTCTTCACTTGCGGTGCCTCCAAGTTTGACTACACTCCACCTACTAACCAACCAAATGAATAGGGATTGCATTTACAAACAAAGTCATGGTGGGAACTGCCTTCAGCCATCCAGTACCAAGGGCCACCATCCTGACTGACGCCTCCCTTAGGGGTGGGGAGCTTACCTAGACTAACACATTGCTCAGGATCTCTGGACTGCCTGAGAGCCCAGGCTACATATAAACTTTCTGGAACTAAGAGTATTCCACCTTGCATGCAAAGCCTTCCTTCCCCTCCTAGGCTTGCTCCAGGTACAGGTAATAGCATATAATATCACCATAGTGGAGTATATAACAAACAGGGTGGAGTGACATTCTATTCCCTCTGCCTAGAGGCAGTCGGCCTTTGGAACTGGTGCATCAGAAACGACATTACAATACAGGCCACATACCTCCCAGGTGTACACAACTCCCTGACAGAGAAGTTGAGCAGAAGCTTCAGACCATAAATGAGAGATCCATGACACAGTTCTAGCCAACTTATTTGCACAATGGGGAACTCCACTATGAGACCTCTTTGCATCCCAGATGAATAAAAGCTTCCCATGTATTGCTCCAGGGGAGCCTTAGGCCATTATTCTCAGGGCAACACTTTCCTGATGGCCCCAAATATGCCTTTCTTCCTGTCCTCTTACTACCACAATCTCTACAGAAGATCTGTTGCGACGGAGCCATCATCATTCTCATAGCACCTTATTGGCCCAGACAATGCTGGTGCCTAACCATGTCTGTACACGCACCAGTCAGGATCCACCCATTTCAGGTTCTCCTAACTCAGGATGGGGGGAAGATGAAGCACCCCAATCTGGGCTCATTCCCTCTCACAGCCTGATATTTGGATGGGCATCAGAAATAAAATGCTCAGGAAATCCTTAACGGAAGTAGAAAGGATTCTATGAATGCCTATTACCTACATAAGAACATAAAGTAAGCACAGCTACACTGGGTCAGACCAATAGTCCATATAGCCCAATAGCCTGTCTTCTGACAGGGTCAGTGCCAGGTGGTTCAGAGGGAATGAACATCTCTGATTGTTCTAGGCAATCATCAAGTGATCCATCCCCTGCTGTACACTAACGGCTTCTGGCAAACAAAGCTTCAGGCTTTGGACACTCAGAATATGGTGTTATATCACAACCCATCCTGGCAAACAGCCATTGATGGACCTATCCTCCATGAACTTATCTAGTTCTTTTTTTACCTCTGTTATAGTTTTGGCCTTCACAACATCCACTGGGAAAGAGTTCCACAAGTTGACTGTGTGTTGTGAAGAAGTACTTCCTTTTGTTTTTTTAAACCTACTGCCTATGAATTTTATTGGGTGACCCTAGTTCTTGTGCTATGTGAAAGAGTAAATAACATTTTCTTATTCACATTCTCCATACCAATCAAGATTTTATAGACCTCTACACAAGGGTCAGCAACCTTGGCAAAGGGCTGTGCCCAATCTCCCCTCCACACCTCTCCCAGTGCCAGTGGTAGTGTTGGCAGTGGGGGTAGGCTGCAGCCCCATTCCGGTGGCAGTGTCCACAACAGGGACAGGCCTGGAGACCCTGTTCTGGTGGCTGTGTCTGTGGCGGGGGCAGGTCTGGAGGTTCCATTCCGGTGGCTGTGTCTGCAGCGGGTGCAATCTGGAGCCCCAGTTCTGGTGGCAGTGGGTGGTGAGGGTGGTCTGCAGCCCTGCTTCCGGCAGTTGTGTCGGCGGCAAGGGGTGGAGCGGCGTGGGTCTGGCCAGGGTGCTGAGTGCCGCTCAAAGCTGGCACGCGTGCCACTTTTGGCATGCATGCCACAGGTTGCCAACCCCTGCTCTATCACATTTCCCCTTAGTCATCTCTTTTCCAAGCTGAAAAGTCCTAGTCTTTCAAGTTGCTCCTCATATGGAAGCTGTTCTATACCCCTAATAATTTTTGTTGCCCTTCTCTGTATCTTTTCCAAGTCCAATATATCTTTTTTGAGATGAGGCCACCATACAATATTCAAGACAAGGATGTACCATGGATGTATACAGAGGCATTAAGCAGTCTGCTTTGTACTGGAATTAGGTTTACTGGCCTGTGCTTGCTGGGATCGCCTCTCGAGCCTTTTTTAAAATTGGCATCACATTAGCTACCCTCCTCTCATCTGCTACGGAAGCTGATTTAAAAGATAGCTTATATGCCACAGTTAGTAGGTTTGCAATTTCATATCTGAGATCCTTCAGAAGTCTTGCGTGGATACCAGCTAGTCCTGGTGACTTATTACTGTTTAATTGATCAATTTGTTCCAAAACCTCCTCTAATGACACCTCAAATCTGGGACAGTTCCTCAGATTTGTCACCTAAAAAGAATAGCTTATATACGGGAACCTCCTACTGGCTAAGATATAGAACTTTTCTGCTTGGGCATGTTGCCACCAGCAGTCTCTAGATGAGGTAGGTATTCCAGTTAGATTCCTAGACAATCTCCTCTACTTAATAACATCAGGTCTGCCCCTTAGTTCACTGCGGATACATTTAGCAGTGATTAGTGCCTTCTTCCCTCTGGTAGAAGGACATTCTCTCTTAGACACTGTGCAATTTATGAAGGACTTGATCAGGACTTTCCCACCAGTCATTAAATCTGCACCTCAATGGGATCTCAACTTTATCCTGTGAACACTCACAGGTCCACCCTTTGAACGTATGGCTACATATCTTGTGACCCACCTGTCCATGAAAGTGGCATTCTTAGTGGCCTTCACTTTGGCCAGAAGGATCTGAGGTAGGAGCCAACATGGCAGACACTCCTGGTACATATTCCACAAAGAGACTGTTTTCCTTAAGTTACACCCCAAATTCCTTCCCAAGGTTGTTTCTGAGTTTCACGTCAATCAATCAATACACTTATCTGTATTCTTCCTGAAACCCCATGCTTCTTCCAAAGACTAGAGACTTCACTCCCTTGACGTCAGGTGCACCCTGGCATTCTACTTCGCAAGAACTCAACCCATTAAACAATCTTCAAGATTCTTTGCTGCAGTAGCAGCAAGATCACGTGGACAAGCCATATCCTCACAGAGGATTTCCAAGTGGATTTCAAGATGCATCGTAGAATGCTACAAAATAGCAAAACTTCCCCCTCTTGGGGGTATTACAGTCATTTCTCATCATATGAGCAAAAGCTGCCTCCATGGCATCCTTATTGGATGTTCCACTACAGGACATTTGCAGAGAAGTTCTGTCCACATGTTCACTGCACACAATGCTCTAACTCAAGCTGCACCTGCAGATGCAGCCATAGGAATGACAGTATTACAAGCATCTTGGCTTCCTCGCACCCACCTTCATTCTGAACACTGCTTGCCAGCTAACCACTTGTGGAATACACATAGGGACTATCACGCGAAGAAGAGATGGAAGTTACTTACTGTAACTGGAGAGTCTTCGAGAAATGTGATCCCTAGCTGCATTCCACTACCTGCCCTCTTTCCCCTCTCCTTTGGATCCTGTTGGTATGCAGTAAGAAAATGAATGGGAGAGGCATCAACCCACACTGCTTCTTATACCGCTGATTGGGAGCGTGAGGGAAGTTACTGAATGTGTGTGGGTCCACAGACACTCCTTTGAAGAATTTCTGGACTAGGGCTTACGGTGCACACGTGTACCCATATGTGGAATACAGATAGGGACCACATATATCAAGGAACCTCCAGTTTCAGTAAGTAACCTCCTTTTTTTTTTCTGGGGTGTGGGTGGAAACACTGGATATACACGAGGGAAACCCCCTTTAATTCCCCCACCCACCCAAACAAAACCCACAAAGATTTTATTAAATGAAATACAAAATACAAATTATATTAATCGCTTCATAAGTATATTTATACCTCAAACACAAAACACACAATCAAAAATGTTTTTCATACAGGATCATCAAACCATCACAGTTCTGCTCTGCCACTTCAACTTCAACAGACAGTTCCATCCTATGACTCACTTAATCTTGAAGAATCTAAAGAAACCAAGTTTCTACACTTTTTGACATTGGTAGGAAACCTTTGAATTTTGTAGTCTAACAGTTCTTGACGCTGTTCACATTTTACTTAAGAAGAACACCTGCTTTCTTTCAGTCCATTCAGTGCTTATTTCCTACCACTTCCTTCAGTTTTAAGAATGCTAAATCAGATACATTTGCAGTGTTCATTAAATAGCAGCTACCTGCTAGCAGTTTTGATCAGCAGCTTTCATGGTTATAGTAGTTAAAATAAGAAACATTAACTTACTGAATTCAACACTGTGAAGAAAGAAGTGGAAAAATAAGCTGTTAACTGGTTTTATTCAGATTACATCTATACTGATGGTGGAAAATTCGCTGCCTTCAGATCGATGTCTCTGGATCGACTGAGTGGTCTGTATAGACCCACTCAGTCGATCCAGAAATCAATGTAGGAAAACCACCTCCGTAAGTGGTGTAGCGCTGCGTTCAGGGGAACGCTGTTCCCGTCGGCACAATGCAGTGTGGACTGCGCGCGGAACAGAGGCAGCGAAGTCGACGGGAGATACGCAAGTTTTTTACATCACTTGCGTATCTCCCATCAACTGCTGTGGAATCCAGAAGGTAAGGGTAGACCAGGCCATAGATCTGTGTTCTCAGATGCCCTGAGATGCCTTCTTAATAATGCACAACTCTACCCATCCACTGTGCTCTCTTCAATCAAAGACTATTCACCTCTTTTCCTTCCCTAGCTTCCTACATAGTTCTAAATTTTTCTGTTTGTATCCTGTTAGGGATAAAAAGACACTAACTAGTCTTATTAATTTCCTTATAAGTTTTTAGAACAATTAAAGTTTTCATTCACAGATTAAAAATTGAAACTTAATGCTTCTAAGCACCAAAATTTTTTCAAATATATATTATGTTCATGCAGCTACTGCAGAGCGACATAAGTTCAGAAGCTGGTGCTGAAGGAAAAGAACCCTAAGCTCCAAATAAAATCTACTGGGTTCATTTTTTTTAAAAAAAGCGAAGTTGAACGAAACACTGTGTTTTTCCCAGCCCTGTGCACATGTTGTCTCATAGCTTCCCACTCCTTTGGTGCCTTCTGCTAAATGATATATCCTTTTAGCCTCAGCAGAGAACTTGGGATTTGAATGGACTGCCCCAAAAAGTTTACAGTCTAAACTGTGGTTCTGAAGTGGGGCAGAGGGGCAAATAAAAAGGTGACAGGACAGAGACTGCTGAGAGCAGGATCAATGAAGTGCTGTAGTACTCTGGTTACATGTCTTGGTGGTGAAGTGGTGGGTTTTTTTGTAATAATATACATAAATAAAAATGGATCTAGTTGATATGTTTAGCATGCTAGGCATTCCTGTAGGAACTGGCTAATCCTTGATAAATAATTACAATTAAACATCTACCTTGTTTGACAGACATGGTAACTCCTCCCACAGCCACACAATTAGTGACAATAAAAAAGCAGAAGGTTGAATGTGGTTAGTTGCCCTGATGATAAGAAGATCCACTGAATTTTTCTACTTGAGCTCACACATTCTTCCCAGAGGACCCTAAACCTTGTGCTATTTTTATATAGGCTGTTTAAAAAGTGAATCCCTCTGTCTTGTAGGAATTCTCTTTCACACACCAAATCCTATCCAGGAGCTGCTGCAGTTGCATATTTTAAGAGATTCTTTCCCTAAAATAACCAGCTATCAGTGCACCTGTCTTGGCAGATCTGTAGGAGAGAGTCATGCATAAATCATAAAGACAGATTAGAACCCTCAGTCTATGAAGATTTAACATGTGAATGACAGTTTTTCTGGAGTACATTTTTATATACAGATTTGTAAAAGTGCTTTTGAGAAGTGTGGGCTTGGCAGCGTTGAAGTTTAAAGTCTATTTATCCAGGGAACAGTGTAGCAGTAACAATGCAAGTTTCCCCAGCTCTAACCTACTAATGTCCCTCAACGCTGCCCTGCAGACCATAGTTTAATCTCCACACTTGTTCTCTTTTCAGAGTGTGCCAAAAACAGTGCCAACCATGAGGATGTGTTTTGTTAGGTGGACTCTTGTCTAATGGTACTGGCTAACACCACTAGCTCACTTACTCAGTCAAGCATGACCTCAACTCACTCTTCTATGTCAGAAAAGAGCAAGATCTAGAAAACCTGCCTTACAGTGAGAGACTTAAAAAAATCAGTGTTTACTTAGCAAAGAGAAGGTTAAGAAGTAATTTGATCACTGCCCATCAGTACCCGCATGGGGAGAAGATTTCTGACAGTAGAGGTCTCTTTAAAGTGGGGGTTTGCAAACTGGGGGGGGTCATGATCTCTCAGGGGGTCGTGAGGTTATTATGGGGTGTTGCAAGCTGGCAGCCCCTGTGCATGCCAGTCAGGGAGGCACAGCATGGAGGGGGTCATCACTTTTGGAGGAGGAGTCATCACAGCCTGAAATATTTTCAAAGGGGGTCCCAGCAAAAAACGTTTGAGACCCCCTGCTTTAAAGTAGCAGACAAAGGTCCAGCAAGATCCAGTGGCTGTAAATTGGACCCAGATTGGAAATAAGGCACACATTTTTAACAGTGAAGGAAATTAAATACTGAAACTATTTACCTAGGAATGTGGTGGATTCTCCATGGCTGGAAATCTTTAAAACAAGACTGGGATGTCTTCCTAAAAGAGATGTTGTAGCTCAACCAGAAGTTATGGGCTTAATCCAGAAACCACTTGGTGAAATGGAAGAAGTCAGACTAGCTAATCAAATGGCCATTAAATGTAAATTAAATCTGGCCTTAAAATGTATAAATTGTAATATGCTGTTAAGTACCTCAGGTTCAATAATATGTTAGGGAACTATTGGGATGTATTTTCAATCAGAAAAAATGGAAAGGTCAGTAATTTGAGAGACCTAAATTGTGCTGTGTTTGTGTCATACTCATTATCTACCATTAAGGCTGTAGGACTTGACTCTTTTTTATTATTTGTGCTTCTGGCAGAGATTAGGGTGAGTCACACATGAGGCTTCCTAATTATCACAGGAATAGCTTAACTAAACTAACAGAAAGAGTTTATAATAGTGCCCTGTTTTCAAGATTTAACCCTTAAAAAAACTGGCCTGTTTCCAAAGGCAAGACACCAGGAAACTCACTGTTTCTAGGATTTGGATACAGAGAGCACAACATAGCCTTTTACGACAAGAGGCAGGCCAAATTGGTATGTACTCTGGATAATTCTTAACCTGCTCTATCTCCCTGCCGATGGAACCTCTATTCTTTGGTTCTCTAGTCTCGTGTTTATCTGGTGTCCTCCCCAGTGTTGTGAGGATGGGTGAGAATGGTAGTGTACTTAGTAAAGGAAGAACTTGGGAGCTCAGAGGAAGGCAAGATAGTTGTAACCTGTAGATAGAACAGGCAGATTTAGCTGAAATGCTTTTAGGGGATTGTGTTAAAAAAACACACCTAGGAGTAGAATTGGTTACTTGTGCGGAAGGATTAATAATTAGTAGAAGACAAAAATGCTTTAAGGTGTGGTGACAGGGATGGATGAGAAACTGCAGCTGAGCTCAAAGGATAAAATGAAACACACAATAATATAGTGCAGGCAATCTGTGGCACACATGCCAAAGGTGACACATGTGCCAGCTTTGAGTGGCACGTGGCACCCTGGCCGGGCCACACCGCTCCGCCCCTGCCAATGACACAGCCGTTGGAACGGGGCTGCAGACCCGCCCCACTGCTGACATTACTGCTGGTACTGGGAGAGGGGCAGGGGGAAGATTGGGCACAGCCCTTTGTTAAGGATGCTGACCCCTCATGTGTGGGTTCAGTGACATAAGGCGCATTTTGTAAGAATTCCATATATACAGAAAGATACTAGAGTGCTCAGAAAATAACTTAAATACTATGATAGGGAGGGCCATATAAAATATATATACATAGAAATCACACAAGTAATTCAATAAGCATGAACTATCTCTACATCAGTGTACACAAAACACTTGACAGAGGACGGGCATTATTTTCAAACACAGAACATAGGCCGAGCACATTCTAAGTTTCCTTTCCTTTGAAAGAATGATAGTGATTGTTCAATATTAGCCAACACCAAAGTATTCTGGACTTCAGCAGTGGAAACTCTGTTACAACTCTTTGGCACATTTGGCCCAGTTGTAGATAATATCACAGCTTCAGCTACTGCCATCCATTTAACACTTATTTTCTTGTATATAGGGATGATAAATAAAATATTTTAGCTAGCAGGCTACAGAAGACAAGATCATAACTTAGATGAGGTTGGATAGCCTTCAGTGTCTGCAAATATAGATATTCAAACAAACAGATCATTTATGCTTAACTATGAACAATAAACAGTCAGCTAACCTAGAATGAACAGTTACATCATTAGGATCCTAGAGTTCTCCTTCAATGCATGCATACAGTGCTTACATTACCAGTGAAACCAGAGTGCAAGCTCTTTTGAAAGCCAGATTAAAAAGGTTGTTTAAAAAGTTGGGTATTTTTAATGTCAGCATTGAGAGAACTGAAAGATAGCTTGAAGCCTGTAAGTTTGCAAAGCAGCAAGTGTTACTGTGGTTTTTTGTCGATTTCCCTTCCCCCACTTCTCTCTCTCTCTCTCTCTCTCTCTCTCTCACACACACACACACACACACACACACACGTTTGCTTTTGAACACTTTAGTTTGATCTGAAAAAACAACTCTAATTTTGCAAGCTGGATGCCTCAGTGATAATGGTTTTGTTACTAGTTCTAGGATAAAATAGAGAACCTCCTCCAGAAAAAACAAGAAGACTTCTTGCAAGTATTTATATTGTCTTTTTGCAGGTAAAGATGCAGCAAATCCCCAAAACAAGATAAAATGCCTGAGTAGAAAAGACTTTATAGTCATTTTGTCATTCCAAGTCCCAAACACAAATACAACAGAGACATGTCGTTAGCGATACTACATATCTATGATAGCCACATAAAATACATGTAATCAAAAAACAAACAAAAAATCCACACTCAAACTCTTTCCCCTCCTTGTGTTGCTTTTAAGCAGAATGATGTCCATTTCTTTTCTGCAAGGTAGACCAGACTATTAATCCGATACTAGTCATCTTCGCAGGAGTCTGAGATAGGGAGAATTTCCCCTTTGTTGTGGGCTCTTTGAGGGCCTTAGGTCTGCATTCCTATGAAGTCCCTCCAAGCAACAACCCCCATGCATTAAATTAATCCTCTTTCTCTCTCTCTCTCTGACTTTGGTGACTGAAGTTTAGTTTACTACCTGCAGCACATTCCATTTCAGACACTGCTTTTTTTTAAGACAATACAAAGACCCCTTATTGAAGCTTGTGTGTGCTGCTTTATCTGAGAGATGCAGGGGTTGTGTACTGCATAACAAAGCAATACAATGCACACTCTATGCTAGCAGGGTGCAATTTAATCCATATTTAGTTTAGGCATGAGTGTTGGCAAAACCTGCTTGGCCTCACAGTGCATACAAGGCATTTTGATTATGTCCTATGATGCAGTGCCTTCGATAAGATAAAATAATAGTGGATGGATTTGCCAGAGATCCTGCTGTTATTCACATCAGTGGTGAATAAATGGGATTAGGGGAAATGTTTTATAATAGTGTATTGACAGAGAGGAGTAGCTGATTGAGGGAGTACTAAGCCTCATAGTAAATGACATAACTTCTCCAATAGGGTCATTGGGATAAATTTTAGGGTTTTTTTCCCATCATTTGTTTTTTATAACTCCTTCTCCATCACAGTTGGAAATTTTTGTGTTGACCTGACAAGGGGAGAGTCAACTTTTCTAAAGTTTGTAAATGAAATTTTTCTAAGGCACTAGTAGAAACAGACTAAAAAGCATGCAGCTTTTTAGAAAGTGCTTCCCCCTATCCTGAGTCTTACTTTATAAAGTGATCTATTTCTTCTGTCTAGATTGTGCTCAGTTCTCAATTTCAGTTCATAGATGGACAAGTCAGGTGTAGTGTATTCATTTTTGTATCTCATTGGCAAAGACAAATCAATCTCCAATATGTAGCAAATAACATCTTGAAATCTGTTTATATAACCAGCAGTTTAAGGGACAGCTGGGTAAAAGCTTAGGAAAATTAGACCCTTGCAAGTGAAGAAATCACAGCTCATATTTGCCCAAGGCCAATGTAAATGGAAGTATACAATTGGTTTTAGACTTCATCTAGAATCAGTCAACCTCTCTCTCTCTTTCTCTGTGTACATTTAATTATATACACACACACACACACACATTATATATATATAAAATCACTAAATAAAATTAAAATAAGTAAAGAATAAGAGAGTACAAGATAATTTATCAGTCTGGAATTATCTCATTGCTCCTGAATAGTGAAACTATATGCAATTTACACAAGTCATGCACTGATAAAACCCTTATGCCAAACAAACACTTATTCTTATTTTGCATATGCCACAGATTACGAAAAATCGACTTTCAAAGAGTTATTTGATTTTTTTAAAAACATCTCTTTGCCACTAAAGTCAGTGGCCTTAGTTACCAGTTAGCAGGGAAGAAAAACAGTGACCAACTAAATAAAACACCTCTAAAATTGACATAAAATAGTTTTTCTATACATAAAATTATTATGATTTTAATATGATCCGATATGTGAAAGACTTCCAGGGACAGAGCAAGTACTGTGCAGCTCAGTGGGAATCTTCCACTTTTGAGCATTTCTAACTCTGCCGGCCACATACTGGAATTTTAATCGTGTTTGGGATTCTGCACTGTGTCTCAGGTATAATTTCTGATGGAAGTGAGTGGTAAAAGGGGAGTTTCACTGTTGAGGGGAAGACAGAACTTTGTTTTAGGGGCAGTCCAGGTTTAAAATGGCAGCTGTTTGACATTGCACTCAGGTTGGAATAATATTCTGGGGGCAGGGGACAGGTGAAGTGGTCACAGGTGCAGGATAAATGCTACTCATTACATGTCTATGTGATTCAGCATATGGATAGTGTAACGAAGGTGTGACACACAGAAAGCAGTCTTTGATACTGAGCTCTCTGGGCAGGGACTGTGTTTGTGTAATTTATTTGCACACTCCCTGGTACTGTGAGGCTCTGATCCTTGATTGAGGTCCTACCACAAAATAAATAATAAATAAATAATGACAAATTTAGCAACTGCACTGAATTTCCTGATCTTGTTTGCCTTAAAGTCACATGACAGAGGTCAATGACCGGCGCACTGCTACACATATCACTTTTATTATAGGCTGGTTAGTGTAAATCTGTGTCTAAAATGTAACAGAATCTGTAGCTTAGGACACAGGAATCATGTAATAGTGCTCAGCATTATTCATAAAAAAGAAACTGTAGACATCTATAGACTCTTATATCCATTTGAAACTGGAGTGGGAACATGAGCAGGCAGAATCCAATTGCCCAAGTTCTTCACAAAAGCACTGTCAGAAATGTCAGTTATCAGAATGTTCACAATAAGACTGATTTTCTACAAAGTTCGATGTGACCATTTCATGTATTGCCCTGATCAGCAGACATAATTACCATTAGCCCTGTCGGTATTAAAGGAGCAATTGTATGACAAGTGTGTGAAAATGTGAAATGGACAAATACTAATAAATTGTCTCTCAGGCATACTGCATATTATATGATAACAAAAAGGGAGGGGAGATACTTCACATTTTATGGAGCCAATTGAACTCAGAGAATCAAAAAATGGTTCAAAGGCATCATTTTCACAGGTCCTGTATTTATAGTGATGTCTTAAAAGATGGGGAATGAATCCTCTTATCCTTCACTAGTCTGAGAAAAGGGGATTATAGGCTCTAGCTATTCTTTCAATCCATATAAACTTCATGCTGGGCCACAGAGAATGTGACTGGATACTGACGCACTATAGAATAAACAATATTTACTGCATTTATTTTGTTTCTATTAATGAGTATTGCTAGGTTGTGGGGCTTTTTAATTCATTTCTGACTTACCCTTGCCATGTATGATAGCAGATCTTGGCTTGAAGGTCTGTCTTAAACACATATGTCTGTTTGGCCATTTTTAAGTTCTGAAACAAGAGAAATAAGAAGTTGACTAGCCTTAAGCTTTTTTATATTCACATAGCAAACAACAGAGGAAGGGGGGTTTTCAGTGACATTTTACAATATTTTACTCCATGTTGGAATACTGGGGAACAATTGAAGAAAACCTACCCAAATAGTTTTGAAAGCATAAATACAAAAATGTGCTTTTAGCAGGACAGCAGAATGGATGGGACACTTGTGTTGGAGAGTGGGAGAGATCATGCTACACCATTTCAACCTATTCTCACTCAATTGCTACACTCAACCTGTATCATCTCTAATCCATATAGGACTGGGCAACCTCCAAGGAAAACCCAGTTGTTACAAGAATCGGTGCTGATGAGTCAGTAGATGGAGTTGTATACCTCTCAACCTGACAAGGTCCAAAAGTGGAATAGAATGTATACTGGACACAAGAAAATTATTCATACAGGTAATGATGTGTGGTTCATTCCTGTAGTGTAAATAATTTATAAGTGCAATTTTATTAATCCTTATGTCTAATAAAAATATTTTTCAACAATAAAAATGTATTGGACACCAAACCTTTGTGGAGCGAAAGTGACTTTGGGGTGACAATGAGGAATATATACTATTGAACAGAGCTGTGTCAATACTACAAAAAAGTGTTTAATTGAATAAAATTGGCGAATTTATTTTGACAGACTTCACAACCATTTTTGTTACTTACTGAAAACGTTTATTCAAATTCTTCAATTTTATTTAAATTCTTCAAATAATTCTTGTTTGAAAGAATGTTCCTGGGAAGGTAAAAATCTGTGAGTACTCATGCAAATACAAACTCACACGAGCATTCTGATCAGAAGAGATTGTGCAGTAATCTTGGAAGGTCTCTGCAGGCTGAGAATCACACCTAACCAGCAAGCAGAAATAAAACAATATGACACAGCTGATCAATCATGCAAAGGGCATAAAGCCAATGTTGCCCACTCATCTCAGCACTTGTGTCAAACACAGCACTACTAGACTTAAGAACCAGGCCCCACATGCAGCACTGGCTCTGAGATCCTGGACATTGTACCACAGTTTGGATCAGCCAACACAATTTTCTTTGACTAAGGAATTTTCTGATAACTCAGAACAGCATCAGGATGTGATACATTAATCCCTCTCCCTGCCTTCCTATAGCTCTGTGTCAGATTTTATGAATTCTTTATTAAGCTTTATGAACTAAAGCTACAGCCATGTCTCCAACTTAGTCAAGTCAACATACATTTGCTGCAGGCACAGTTTATAAACTCCCAAAATCAATAATATTTATAAATAAATAAATAAATAAACAACAACAACTGGAAATCAATTGCATTCCAGAAACACAAAAGACACACACAACATTTAGTTTGTCAGGCAAGAACAATTTATAGCGTGGTCATAATTTTGTTCCCCTACCAGCAGAGTAAATATCATACCCCTGTGTTACCTCCCTATATGTATTGATCAGCTTTTAAATGGAAGGGTGCAGAGGAACAGCATCATGAGGCTTGCTTCTCAGGAAAGTAATATGGAGCATCTCCAGCTCGTTAGGTTAGCATTTGTCCAACATAAAATAAGAAGGTTTTTGAGGGCAAATGCCCAGACTGGCCAGAAATCTCTTGCTGGCATCTATCCTTTCAACTTAGATCCATGTAACTGCTGCAAGTGGGGAGAGATGAGGTGTAATGGTAAGAAGGGTAACATATCTTTACTCTCAACCGATCTATCTAGGCTCCTATGAGGTCACCTATTACTGTGGTATCTGAGTGTTTCCCAGGAAAACTGATGGACCAATGCATTTAAAAAATGACCCATAACATGCCATACAGACTTCATCTAACAGGCCTGAAGGAGTGGGAATAATTTTAGACCTGTCTGGCAGAGAGGATGAGGTTTAAATAGTCCTGTTTCTCTTGAGTTCAGATGACTTAAAACGCCCCAGCTGACAGGTAAGTAAATCTGGGAGGAAAGGAAAGAGAAGTCATATCTCTGGGGGTCTTGCTTTGCAGCCACTGCAGTCTAACTGGCCATGAAGCCCTTTGGCTGGTGACATCTGCTCCTTGCTGTGAATCCGTGGAGAGGCTAGGTATTTGAGCTACCTTAGAGATTCCTGGAGAGCAGAGCTGAGAAACTTGGCTCATTATTCCTGGTGGCTGTTGCCCTACCTTCTCACAAGAGGAGTGTGTTCGTCTTCTTAGGATTCCCCGGTTTATTAGTCATTCTCAACATGCTGAAAGAAAACTAGTATAAACAA
The DNA here is from genome assembly GCA_007922155.1 of Mesoclemmys tuberculata. Classification (NCBI taxonomy): domain Eukaryota; kingdom Metazoa; phylum Chordata; order Testudines; family Chelidae; genus Mesoclemmys; species Mesoclemmys tuberculata. Next base: position 68,900,940 of record ML675618.1, on the reverse strand, counting down.
TGTAAATGAGTGATAGGGCATTAGACACTGTAAAAGAGAGACAGAGGCCCACTACGTAGGAGCTGGAGGATAGCTGGGAAGTTAATAGGAGCTGGAATTGCCATCCAGAAACTCTGCTCTTTCATTGTTTGCTCTTGGTTGTCCATGCATAATGCAAGTGAAACTGCTAATTGGAGACTGACCTTATGCATTCAGAGAAATGTAGGATGATAGAACAAAGAGACATAAGTAACCTGTTAGTTCATTACATCCATCCAATCCAAAGAATGAGCCACAATTAGCTAATAAACCTAGTTTCCTAGTATCTCTTTTAGATACTTATATGAACCCTGTCATCATATGAATGTCTCACAATTTTTTACTGTATTCATCCTCATTATACACCTGTGAGGTAGGCAAGTACTACTATCTCAATTTTACAGATGGGGAATTGAGAAACTAAGTGACAGAAATCTGTGCTCTAGCTGGGAAGGTAGCCCAGGTGTCTAGAATCCCAGTGTAAAGGATCTCCAGTAGTGGGCTTTTGTCAATCTCGCTGTCAATCTCAGAGGGCGGCCACACCGCCCAGCGCCTGTGCCCTGCGGGGAGTCCAAAATAAAAGGGCCATCTCTGGCTCTTAGCATGACGAGCCTTCAGTTCAGGCCCTGCCCGTTAGGGATAATCGTCTCTAGCCCTTTAATAGGGCGAGCACACAGTTCAGGGTCCCAACCTTTAGGCAGTGTGGGCCCGCAAATGGGAACAGTCTCCAGCCCTCACAAGGCGACCAAACAGTCTAAGGCCCAGCCCTCAGCAGGATGGGCAGGCAATGGGAAACAGCCTTCAGTGCTCAGCAGGGTGAGGCAATGGTCTCAGGCCTAACCCCGGCAGGACAGGCTGGCAATGGGAAAAACAGTCTCTAGGCCCCAGAGCGGCAAGGAAACAGTCTTAGGCCCAGCCCTCTGGTAGGGCAGGCTGGCAATGAGGAAACAGTTTCTAGCCCCCAAAAGGGATGAGGAAATAGTCTCTGGCCTACCCCTCCAGCAGGGTAGGCTGTCAGTGGGGGAAAACAGTCTCTAGCCCCCAGAGAGGCGAGGAAATGGTCCATAATCCCGGCCTTTAGGCAAAGCGGAGCAGGCAGAAGGGAAGCAGTCTCTAGCCCTCAGCAGGGCAAGTAGCTAGTTCCACACCCAGCCCTTGAGCAGGGCGTGACAGGCAGCAGGGAACAGGCTCTGGCCCTGGTGATCACCTAGGTTGGGATAGGAAGGGGGGAGAGAGACGCAAGCTCACCCATCTCCACTGCGTCCCAGCCCAGGGACCTGTCAGTGACGGGGTGTCCCATCACTAGGTCAGCAGGGCTCCAGCCAAAACACTCTGCCTTAGAGCAAGCGCAAGCTTGTTATGCTTATAAAATAAACAGCAGGAACTTATTCAGGTGGATAAGGCAATAAGCCACATTTATTGTGAATACAAAGACTTCAAAAAGCAATTACCTGCAGACTTTTACACACACACACACACACACACACACACACACACACGGCTCTACAAAGATGGAATACAGTTACCAGCCTTAGTTGCTCGTGTTAGTACACTGGCCAGGTGGCTAAGAACAAGGGAGGGAACAGGGGTCTGTCAGTGTGCAGCAATGCTCCTGGAGGATGATTGTAAAACCAAATCCAAAGTTGTTGTTTTTTTATAGGGGTAAGCTCTTACACCACTTTATGGGTTTTGCTTTGGCATGCTGCATCTGCATCCTGGTGTGATTATTAATCACCCATGTTTTGCAAGCATGACTATTGTTATGTTTTATAGTTCATTTTATTTTTGTTTTTTGAGGTGAGTTATAAGTGTGGGCAGTCTTCAGCCATTTGGGTGGTAAAAGTTGTTTTTTTTTTTGAATATTGAGGCTGGCGCCTTTTTTTGTTATTTTTTTGGTTTTATGTATATACACATGACTTATTTATACTTTAATTTTTTTAATATTTATTTAAAACTTGTAACTGGAAGACACAAAGTGTTTTTTAGAAACAAATTTTTTTTTAAATTTAAAACGTATTATTACGAAACGTTTTTATTTAACACTGATTTTTTTGTTTTAGAACATTTGCTGATGTTACATTAAGCAATGATATTAAAACGTGTATTTTAATAATAGTGACAGTTTTACAGAATGATTTTTGGTAACTTTACAAACAGGATAATTAATGACCAGATATTAATTTCAGACAAACAGACTGTGGTTTCAAACAAACTTATTAATAGTGAACAGATCAGCCTACATACCTAAAATGCAAAGCCCCACAAAAACTGCTGTAGTGGTTTGTCACATACTAAAAAAATAAAAGTATTTCACATAGAATCAATATAACAGAATCAAGCTTTGGGCCTACAAGCTCAGCCGGACTGTAGTGGGTTACTTCCTCCCACCCTCTTCCTTGAGTATCTGTCTCCTGAGCCATACTCCAGTTCCTTGGGGTACTCTACCCAAGGGACGCTCCAGAAGCCCTTGGCCGTGTCACTTGATGGCGGGTCCGGGAACTGTTCAGAGTTGTCTGCGGAGGGCAGCTCCTCTAGGTCACAGGGTCCGGGTGTCCCTCCAGCTCACAGGAGGTTGGCAGCTCAGGTAGCATCTCCAGGTCCTCAGGGCTCCAGGCCATGGGTAGCTCTGGCAGCCTGTCTTCTGTGGAGCGGTCAGGTGCGGACCTAGGCTCAGGGACCAAGGAAGAGGCGTCCTTCTCCTTCAGCTGCTGGGGTTTGACTCAGAGGGCAGGCCTGGCTTTTATCTTCCTAGTCCCTCCTACCTGCTTCCAGTCAGGTGGTATACTCACGGGTTCCAACCCCCAGAGGAAGGCCACACCTCCCAGCTACACTCAGCCTAGTACTCTAACCACTAGATCATCCTTCTCTGAATCAGTTTACCAGCTCCCTACTTGGATCATCAGGAACATTTGAACTAAAGGCATGAGCTTTTACTACATGATCTAAAGCAGTACCTTTATTAGGCTCTTATGTGAACCAGCCATTAGAGGGGAACAAAGACACATTCACCCTCTGTGAATTTCATACTTCCCCTGCTTGGGAATACTTGTCCAGAGCAACTATTGTCTACTGTTACCTAGCAGCTCTGTGTTCTTGGGGAACCCGGGCACAAAACCCCTATTCTCTCTCTGGCTCACCTGAATCCCCTCCCAACCTCTGCTTGAACCAGAAACGAAAGTGATGAAAAGGCTTTGGGAGATACACCTAAAATCGTAGAATCATAGAATATTAGAGTTGGAAGGGACCTCAGGAGGTCATCTAGTCCAACCCCCTGCTCAAAGCAGGACTATCCTCAGCTAAATCATCTTGGCGAGGGTTTTGGCAAGCTGCAGTTTAAAAACCTGTAAAGATGGAGATGCCACCACCTCCCTAGGTAACCCATTCCAGTGCTTCACCACCCTCCTAGTGAAAAACCTTTTCCTAATGTCCAGCCTAGACCTCCCCCAAACCCTCCAAACAAGGGTGATAGGATTGAGACAGCTGCCCATGCCTCATCTACATAGAAGATGCAAAAAGAGGCATCTCAATTAGCACATTGAATGAAGAACTGTAGCTTCATTTACATCGAAGATGGAACAAGAATTAGCATGAAGAATGGAGAACCAAGCTCCAAAGCAGGAAATGCACTGAACTCTGGGATTGGCAAGGCAGGGACACACTGCATGATGAGAGATCTCTGCTCTTGATGTAAATGAACTCACACCTACACCCATCCAGCTCCACAGTTTTCAGACCATTTTAGTTATTGATATGCAAAATGCTGAATCTGCCTAGTTGCATTGTGAGCTCCCTCAAGGAACATTGACCACAGCTGGGAGTGATCAGCTCCTATTGTCCAGCATAGAGAAAACCACTTTGGAGTACTTCATTGAGACATTGTTTACCCACAAACAAACCTGGTTCTACAAAAAAACCCTACCCAAGTTCAAACCCCTCTTGCTCTCTTCTTCTGATGCCTGGACCCAAATGCTGCCTGCTTCCGCATTTCCTGACTGATCCTGTTGTGGGTTTTGCCTCTCTTTCAAGTGCTCCTGACCCTAAGCTGAACAGCCTATCTCCTGGGAACTTCTGAGCTGCAAGGAGTGGTGAGATTCCCCCCCATCTTTTCCCAGTTCTCTCTCTCTCTCTCTCTTTAATCCAGGTATAACTTTCTACTTTTGTAATCAAACCTGGGCTAGCCTTCTCCAGTACCCCTACTGTAATTCTGTTGTATTGCAAGTGTTAGATTGTTTTTCTAGATTGTATTGCATCACTATTAGTATCATAAGTTTTATATACATGGCAATAAATAACTATTATAATCAAGCTGGTTGCCAGTTTCTCTCTCTCTCTAAATGCATTTACTCCTTTGTGTTCTTGGCTTCCCTATCTTGCTCTGCAGCAACACTTCTTTTACCTAAGCCAAAGATCCCTGGAGTGCCCAAAATCCTATGGGGTTTGCTCATCAAGGGAGGTTACAGCTAGAACAATTGTAGAGTGAGGGGGGAGGCAGCTGAGAAGTGCTGCTCTGCTTAGCCTACGGAGTCCAGAGGCGCATAAGGGCGACAGCTGAAAGTGCTGTTTGACCCAGCCTGATTGAGTCCAGGGGGAATATAAGAGAACAGCTGAGAAGTGCTGTTTGACCCAGCCTGCTCATAAGTGTGCTCCATTCTGGTGCGGTGCAATGGGCACATGAGGGTGACAGCTGACATTGCTGTGTCACCAGCCTGCTGAGTTCAGGGACGTATAAGGGGTCAGCTGAGAGTGCTGATAGCCTGGTCTGCTCAGACGCACTCAGTTAATCTGGGATGGTTGTGTGTATCTGTGGGGGATTTATTTGAATCTGAAACCCTTAGGTCCTGCAGGATAGCTCCATTGGGAGGGGATGCATAGCCATATAAACACACAAGTAACACAAGCAGCACATTAATAGAAGCACACCCCCTCTTCCAGGAAGGTAACCCTAATAAATAAGCATACTTCAAAGTGACGGGCAAATCTGGTAACACTACCAGAATTCAAGCCCCACTTTAGATGCCACTTTTGTAATAATCCCTTGTGCAGTTTGTCAGCCAAGTTTGAACCCAGGACCTTCAGGTTTGAAAGCATGAGACTGTCACTTGAGCTAAAAGAATAAATGTACTAAGCTGGTGACTACAGTACATGCTAAAATAGGATAAAGCCACATCGTCCTGTTGTGGGATATGCCAGTTATCGTTGTCAGTGACGTCACAAAACAACCCACTAGATCAGTGGTTCTCAACCTTTCTAATGCCGTGACCCCGCAATACAGTGCCTCATATTGCGGTGACCCCAAACCAAAAAATAATTTTGGTGGCTACTTCAAAACTGTAATTTTGCTACAGTTATGATTCGGAATGTAAATACCTGATATGCATTATGTATTCTCATTGCTACAAATCAAACATGACGTCAGCAAGCGCCGGACACACATAATGCGCTGCTATGGACTGTGGAGCGTTCCCCCCGCTTCCCCCGCCCCTTAGGCCCCGGACGGATGATGCAATCACGTCTGCGCATGCGCGCAGGCATTCAGTTTGGAACGCGCATCCATAACGGTGTGCGTTCCAGCTGAATAGCGCTGCTACAGATGGTAGCGCGACTTCTCAGCGGCTAAAGCCATCGGAAATATGTATTTTCCGATGGCTTTAGGCGACCCCTGTGTTTTGGTCGTTCGACTCCCGCCGGGGTCGCGACCCACAGGTTGAGAACCGCTGCACTAGATATATATACCCATACAAAAAATCCTCTCTTTAGAAAGAAATAGTGTTTTCAGGTATTAATATTTCCCAAAGAAAATAAAAAGCAAAAGCTAAAAATCATACATAAAACTCAGTATCTTTTTTTATTACATTTTTATAGTTTGAACTATTTGTTGGTTACTTTAAAAGAGCTAAGCAATTGTAATAACCACAAGAACTGTTCCCAAGATGAGCAGTCATCCCTCCCATTTGCATCAGCAGGACTGACACACATACACAGATGGAAAATTAGACCCTGTAGATTATATAATATTTACTTTATTGTAGGTTTAAAAAGAAGATAATCCGTGGTTTCAGTGTGCTCTCGTAAATGTAAACAGCCTATTGGCATTGTGAACAAGAGCTCAAGAATGCCTTAAATTATATATTCTATGGTTTCAACAACAAATATATAATGTTCAAGTTTATACAAAGATGTTGGCAAATCCTGTAATAGGAATTCCTGCAAAAAAAAAAAAAATTCTGTCTGCCAGATGAAGTTTCCTAAAACAGAATTTTATTGATAAGTTTCTTTACATTTATAACCAGCTGTTTTCCTGTCCAGTACTTAAAAGTCTTTTTTTTTTTCCTTTTACGGTAGGTGTGGTTTTTTTGTTTTGTTTTTTGTGGTAATAACTGACAAATAGATCAGAATGAAAAAACCCCACAAAAAATGTACAGTAGCCAGACATGTCAGCAATGAGTTACAGCATGTTACATTCAAATTCTGGGAGACTAAAATGCTCAGTGCAAGTGACGCAGCTACAGAGAAATTAGAAATTGTACCTGGAGGCTGGAAATCCCATAAAGTGCAATATCACACACAGGCTGCTTATTACAATACCTCACCTACATTTTCTAAAGGAAGAAGCATTCTGTGATATTTTTGTGCAATATCAAGATGTTACCCAGAAGAGGAACTGCAAGAGTGAGTGGATACCAACTTGTACTATGTGACAGGTGTATAATTTTTTATACCTTAATCTGGTTACTGAGGCCCAGAGAACAAAATCAGTCTCTTGCCAGCACTCCTAGGGTCAGACCATATTTATAGAATTCCAAAAGAAATTGCTTTGAAGTTGAATAATAATTCATCATTGGTGTAAAATAATAATAATAAAAGACTAGCTTTAAGATAGGATGATGTGAACCATCTTCTCCTCAAAGAATTCAATTCGAGAGATATTGAGCGCAACTCATTTGTGTATTACCAGCCTTCGCTAAACCAACTGATAGGTATACAGGCAAACAACTATGAGGAAGGAAAGAGATGGCTACTTACTTACCTGTAACTGGAGATTCTTAGAGATGTGTGGTCCCTATTTGATTTCCAATTGTGGATGTGCATGCATGCCATGTGCCGGAGCTGGAAGGTTTTCGTAGCAGTGTCCGTTGACCCACATGTGCATCCATTGACCTACACGTGCATCTCCTCATGCTTCCAGCCAAGGACATAAAAGTCCATCTGGATCAATGCCTCTCCAGTGACCTTCTAACCAGTGAGCATGTCAGTCCACAGCAGAGGGGATGGTGGGTGGGTACTGGAATACAGGGACCACACTGGAATACAGGGACCACACGTCTCAAAGAACCTCCAGTTACAGGTAAGTAATCTTCTCTTCTTCTTTGAGCGATGGGCGCCATATGTATTCCAGTTGTGGGTGAGTAGCAAGCAGTAATCAGTGTAGAGGTGGGCGTGTGGTAGCAGGAGGAAAGGCAGTCTGTAATATAGTGCAGCTCATGGCTGCATCTGCAGCCACTCCTTGTGCGATGGCATAGTGGGAGGTGAAGGTGAGAGCACAACGCCATGTCACTGCACAGCAGATGTCTTGCCAGTATGCCAGGATGGTAGCTTGTGCTCACGTAGAATGTGCTGTAACTGTATCCAGTGGCTGTACATTTGGAAGTGTGTAGCATGTCCAGATGAACCCAGAGACCAATTTTGAGATCCGTTGGGAGAAGAGCGCTTGGACCGTGGACTGGTCTGCAATTGCTACAAACAGCTTTGGTGATGCCCAGAAGATTCTCTGGAGATAGATGGCTAAGGCATGGCAGACATCAAGTGAATGAAGGCTCATGTCAGCATTGGAGGCGTGTGGTTTGGGACAGAAGACAGGGAGGTGAATGGACTGAGGCAGAACTCTGACACCACCTTCAGGAGGACCTTATGGTGGAGCCACAGGGAGACTTTATTTTTGCAGAACATGATCTAAGAGGGAGGGGGGATGTCAGTTCACTGACCCATCTAGTGGAGATAATGGCTACCAAGAAGGTTACCTTTGTAAAGCATTAAGGATTCTTTCTCCAAGAATCAGGCAGCACAGACAATACTGAAGAGGTTTATTCATTACCAGGAAGTCTGATAAATCAGCTTCATATTCATGATGTTACAGTGGCCAATTATATTCCCTTTCTCATCGATTAAATAGTACATTTTAAATTCTTTATCTATTCACTTACAAATACAGACATTATCCCATCCAGAGAGAACAACAGTGGTAATGGTCGTTACATATATGCAGAGACATTTCTAATCACTTTACTTCAAGGATGCTAGGGTTACACTTGGTGGGGGGTAGGGTGGAGGAAGATAAGGGGAGGGGGTCCTTACAGATAGGTGGTAGACAAACAGAAATTCTAAAAGCAAATGTGCTGTTCTCATTTGAATTAGAATCACTAAGAGGACGTCTGGCTTCCTGAGCCATTTATATGAGATTTGACTTTCAGCTTGTTAGCTGAAAACAATCTCAAGCCTTACACCTTCATAGAGAGATAGGACAGGGAGCATTTGCCAGAGGTTTGAAGGGAGGCTTTGTGAGAGCAGATAGGATGAGGTTAAGGTCTCATAAGGATAAGGACTTAAGTACTGGGGGAAAGATGTTGAGGAGACCTCTTATGAAACAGGTAGTAGTAGGGTGGGTGAACATCAAGGTGCCATCCACTGGAGGGAGGAAGGCACTAAACACTAACAGGTAGACTAAACACTAGGAAGGCACTAAACACTAACAGGTAGACCCAGTTAGAGCTGAGGATGGCAGTGAGCCCAAGCAATGCGATGTCTCCATTTAGATTGGTAGCAGGTGCTGGTAGATGCTGTCATGCTTTGAGTATGGATGTGGCACACTGGGGTGGCGCATGCTTCAGCTACCCTCAAGCTCCATCCAAAAACCAGGACATGAGGTGAAGAAGGTCTGGATTGGGTTGCTGGGCTTGTCCCTGATGTTGTGTGAGGAGGTCTGGGAATGTTCTGAGGTGAAGAGGTGCCTGGGCAGAGTGTCGGAGGCAGTCTTGGAACCAAAACTGGCCTGGCAAATACAGGGAGCTGAGTATGATGTTAGCCTGGTCTCATTGAGTCTTACAGAGGACTTGTGGTAGTAGGAGAATGGGGAGAAAGGCGTAGCAGAGGTCTCCTGTCCAGGACAGGAGAAGCGCATCACCTTGGGCCTCCTGTGCCAGGGTTCCCATGGAACAATAAAGAAGCAATGTGCAGTTCTCGCGACTAACAAAAAGGTCCCAGCGTGGGGAGCACCAGATTCAAAAGAGGTAGCGGAAAGTGGGGTTGCGCAGTTCCCACTCATGAGGTGGAGAGCTCTGCTGAGTGCATCAGCTATGTCATTTTGGGTGCCCGGGAGTGTGATGTGATGACAGATGCACCAGTTCCACAGGTGTATGGCCTTCACGCAGAGGGAGGAAGACCTGGCACCCACTTATTTGTTGATGTAGGTGACTGCTGTGATATTGTCAGAGAGGAGCTGAATGTGGTGTATTTGGATTACAGGAAGAAATGTCTGGCAGGCTAGTCAAGCTGCTTGGAGTTCCAGATAGTTGATGTGGAGTCTGGTACCTCACAGAATCCCAATGCCCTGGGCTGTGTATTGGTGGTGGTGTGCCCCCCCAGCCCGCAAGGCAGTGTGCATTATGATGGTGCATTGTGGGGTGGGGGAAATAATAGGGGTACCAGTCATGACAATGAAAGGTTGGTCCACCAGGTGAGGGAGGCCAGAACTATCTGAGGGACCATGACCCTGGCACTATGATGATCTCTGTGGGGTCTGTATATGGAGAGGAGCCAGAGTTGTAGGCATGCATGTGGTGTCATGTACATGAAGGCCCCCATATGGCCGAGGCAGGAAAGGCAATAGTATACTGTGGTGCATGGGGCATGGCGAAGGATTGTCAGCATTGCAAATCAGTCGTGTGGGAGAAAGGCTTGAGCTACAACTGAGTTGAGCCATACACCCATGAAGTTAATCATCTGCATAGGTACAAGCATCGACTTCTCCTTGTTGATGCAGACACTGAAAGAGGCCAGGAGAGCATGAAGAATGGAAATGGCAGAGGTAAGCGCCTGTCGTAAGAGCGCAACGAAGAGCCAATCATCGAGGTAGGGGTACACTGAGTCACCAAGACGGTGCACATGCAAGCCGCCATAACCGCAAAGACCTTCTTAAGAGCTGTTTAATGCTGAAGGGGAAGACTTGGAATTGGTAGTCATCTCACTTGACCTGGCACAACTTGGGGAGGAAACATTACACTTAGAACCAGCACTCAATGGGGACTTGCGTTATGCCCATGAGGGTGCTTCCTATTCCCATGTCTGGGATTGGCCAGGATTGTCAGGTCTGAGACATGGGATGTGCTGGGAGGCGCACTCACTGCCGGTGATCGATGCTGCTCCACTGGTTCAAATGGTGCCAGAACTGAGTATGCACATGGCCTCATGGCCTCCTCCATGAGATGATTCCTGAGGCAAAGTTGTCACAGCGAGCGGCAATAAGGGCTTCTCCGAGGCAGTAGAGACAGCATTGGTGCTTGTCATTCACAGAGACTGAGTGAGGACAGGAAACACAGTTCTTAAACCTTGGATTGTGGGGCACAGTCCCCGGGAGGTGTGTGTTGGGGTGGAGGGGGTGTCAGACCCCAACTGGGGGAAACTATCACAAATGAATTATCACAACTATGTAAACCTATGGAAATCTATCTACACTACAAAAAAAAAAACCAAAGAAGAACTATACACAAGTAGAATAAAGGTTGTCTTAGTGTAAACACTGAGAAGAACAGGGGTTCTCACTCCAGCCATGTGGTGGTAAGAGGGAACTAGAGAGGTGTTGACCCACCTGGACTATTATAACCTTGTCTGGAAGTACACGGCGATGCATGACGCATGTGCGGTTCAACGGACACTGCAATGAAAGCCTTCTGTGTCTGGTGCGTGGCGTGCATTCACACTCATGATTGGAATAAATATAGGGACCACCCCTCAAAGAAGAATCTCCTTTCATCTCTCTGATTGTTTTATATCCTGAACATACCAGATTATTTTCACCTATATCCTTCTTCAAAATCTGTAATCTGATGTTGCCAAGAAGATGCATGGATCTATTACTCACAATGCTGGCATGGCAGTTTTTATCTATTCTAGCTGTTGTGTCCAACACTAGAAATTGTAAAATGCTACTTTGCACTGGGGATTTTTCTTAGGATTTCTAATCAGTTCTTGGCCATCCCGAAAACTCACCTTGTAAAGACAGTAAGCCATATTCATCTATACAAAAATGTTTAATTCCATTAACTTCAATAGGAATTGCATTCATTAATGCCAGACTGAATTTGGTCCAGTATTTCCATATGCTATTCAAATCCAGATTAACACTTATTGTTCAAAGTAATGAACAATGCTGTGCAAATCTGCAAGCACATTTACAGTTGGACTTGGACTAAGAATTTAAATTAGGATTTATTTCTGGACTGTGGAGCTTTGAAATACATCAGGTCTGCCCTAACAACTGCACTGACTTCAAAATCATAATAAAGCATAAATGAAACAGCAAGAGACTGAATGTTTGCTCAATTGAAAATTGAAATTGAAAACTGGGTGTGCGCACATGCTGCACTTACATTTCTTTTGGAGAAATATAGGCTATTCTTGGATCCCTCCGAAGATTTCTGTAATGGGAATTTTATCAGTGGCTACTGGAGATTACCCTAAAAGGCACTGAGCTGCAATTAGGGTGACCAGATAACAAGTGTGAAAAACAGGGACAAGGGTTGGGGAGTAATAGGTGCCTATATAAGAAAATCCCCAAATATCGGGACTATCCCTATAAAATCAGAACATCTGATGACCCTAGCTGCAATCTAGTGTTAGCATGTGCCTATAACTCCTCCCTTGGTATGATCTCACTGAGATATAGAGGATGTTTACTCAACCATACTCCCATTCAACTGTCACAGGGAACCCAAGGTCTCCTTTTCTTCACCTCATGGCTCATCCTTATCTGTACCGAAGTTCTTAGGTGTCTTCACCACCAACACATCCACCCTACTTGCTAAAGACACACCTTTATCACAGACACTATTATCCAAGTTAAAGAGGCTGTAACAAGAATCAGGGGTTAAAAGTCAGGGGGGAGTGACTTTCTCCCCTTTCTCTCTCCACCAGGGGAAAGCCATGCTCCCACAGGCCCTGCTCCTCAGCTGGTGTGGTGAGAGCTCCCCCTCCAGTTTCAATCTACTTTACACACGAACAAGCCCTACTCTGGAGTTCATTACCACCACTCCTACTGTATTTGAAGGAATTTCCATTGAGAGTTGTGACACATTCTTCTCTCTAAAGCCTGAATGTGCTATTGTGACAGCACGCCTAGCCCCAAGAGAACTATGAAGCAGTAAACCAGACATAGGAATGCTCTCTATGTTCTGAATCTTCTCCTTCCCCTCTCAGTCTGTATTGTTCCTCCTTAGACTCATAGACTCATAGGTCAGAAGGGACCAATATGATCATCTAGTCTGATCTCCCGCACAAGGCAGGCCACAAAACCCTACCCATGACTGAGTTATTGAAATCCTCAAAAGTGAGATTTGAAGAC
>ML675618.1:68834738-68883309 GCA_007922155.1 Mesoclemmys tuberculata | reverse complement strand
TTCTTATTATTAATCCCTAAGTGCATGACCTTGCACTTTTCACTTTTCCTTGTCCTCCTCCAATCATGTGCCATTGCCTCTTAGCCTTCCCTGACGTGAACGGTGCCACCTCAATAACGTTGATAACCACTATATGACACTCAACTAATCCAAAACCACTAGCAATATTATTATATAATATTACGAAATTGGACCCTACAGAAACAAAAGTCTTATTGGTTGGTCCAAGCTGCCTGTTAATTCATGCCTTTCTCTTTCATACGTTTAACACTGTCCCAGAATGGAGCAATATTTTGTTATATTGGCATGAGATCCGTCTTTTACAAAGCACCCTCTTAAGGTTTACACTAAGTGCTGCAGCACATGAATATACTTTATACATGGAATGCATACCATGTACTCACCTACTGCAGTACAACGAAACTTGGTGATGCCAAACAATGAAGGCAATGTCATATATAAGACTGAGTTTTGTAATACACCAACCAGAATTGGAATCCTTCCACTATTTAGACGGTTAAACTACTGGATTCTTTTGCTGATGAAAGTGGTGGTCTACAATGCCATCAGCTATGAAATGCTGGATTCCCATTGTTTGGTTTGCTGAACTCTGCAGGGGGGTTGGATATTTTTTCTCTCTGAACACATTTGTAGAGACTCAGATCTCTCTGCAGAGCCCACAATAGGAATTCCTATCATTTTTGTAAGTTTGCCACACTTTTTCTGCTGACTGTCCTGTATACATTGCTAAATATCAGCTAACCATGCCTGCATGTCCCTCAGGGTACAGACTTTGCAAATTGGTCTTGGAGGATTTTTAAGAGACAGATGATGTTTATTTGCTATTACTATTTAAAATGATAAACTGTGCTGTGCAGATATACAAGTGCTAGGAAGGTAAAGAGATAGTAGAAAACAGAACAGCAGCTTCTTTTCAGCTAGAAATTCTGGTAGAGGCCATCTACACAAGTGTCTCAGGGGACCTAGTTACAACAGAGTTGTTCCTGATACAATCCCTGTTCTGTGTTGTAGACCTTTGACCCTATCCTCAAACTATGCTAAAACCTAGACCCCAGGCAATTGGTGGTTGGTTTATGCCAGGAAACACAAGGACTTTGACATTCATCTAGCTAGGATAACATCAGATGATTTCTTTATTAATCATGTAAGTGGCTAAACCTTTGTTGAATCCTACTAAACTCTTCGATTCAATGATATCCTGTGACAATGAGCTCCACAAGTTAGTTATGTAAAAAACGATTTCCTTTTATCAACTTTATACATTTAGCAAAGCACCTTATACATACTTAAGTACATCCCTATTCAGCAAAATACTTAAGCATCTGCTTAAGTTTAGTTGACTAAAATCAGACTGTCTCATAACTTTATTTCTTCTTAAAGAATTTGCTCTTAGTTTTTGTCTCTTTGGCTCTTTGTTCTGTAAATTCCCTTTTAACTTTCCTAAATTTCACTTCCTTTTGACCGGCAATATTCGGGCTACTTTTCCACTTTTTAAAGGATGCACTTCTGGCTTGAGTAAGTTCAGTAATTTACCCTAGAACCGAACTTTTTTTTTTTTGGTGCATGTTCTACTCCCTTTTTTATTTAGGGATATTGAGAACTTCTGTGATCTAACATGATCAAGAAGCCTTCAGGCTGACTTTAGTTTTTCAACTTTAATCTTTAGGGTCTTTCTCTCTAGATAGCTATTCATTCTCAAAGCCACCCTTTCCTCACACATCCAGGCATTAGATTTCTGTGGAGCAGATACACTTTGGCTTCTCATCCCTCAGCATCTGCAATGTTGTTCCATTTTTTTTAAAGGATAATGTTTGCTTAAATGATAATTTTTCCATAACCACATACAATTTTAGCTTATGTATGGTAATACTTTAAAGATCAAATTCAGGGCTTGAAAATGTTACCAACCCCAAGGTAATGTTCCAACAGTTATAAAATAATTCTGGCATTAGAAGTCACTTTTTAAAAGTGAGTTTTATTGCTTGTGAAAATGCTAGACTGACAGTCCTGGAAACAGAAGTTTATCTGTGTGTCTGGCTGTAACAACACATGCTCCAGCCCTGATCTGGTGGCTCATTTCAAGAGATGAAAGGGTAATACAGTTTCCATACTTGTTTGTCCACAGAGTACCAATTATTGATAGTTTTGGTGTCTAACAGGAACTGGATTGAAATCACCCAGTCAGATCCCATTGTGAACAGTCATCAGATAGTAAAAACAATGCCTGAACTAGTGACCTAAATGTGAAAGGCTTCCTACTTCAGTATCAGCCCCCATCACCTTTCCCCCACCCTCTGCCACACATCCCATTAATAATTTTATTCTTGGGAGCCATTTGCAGTTCATAATTGATTATTCAGTTAGAGATTTTTTTTTATTGGCTATAACATTTTAAATGGAACAGTTCAACCATTTCACTTCTAGCTATAGGGTAACAAATGAAATTAACATAGCTGATTGGTGAAGTTAAAAACACATTTGTCTTGTATTTTTAAATGATTTCCAGAGTACAGGGAGAGATATCATGTTTAGTATTTGCCCAAATCCAAATAAATAAATATGGGTAGACTTGGAAGGATTAGGTTTTTATTGGTAAATATCATTTTCACCTTACCCACACCAACCGACAAAAAATATTTCCAACAATAAACATTTACAGAAAGGAAAAATAAGAAAAATGTTTCTTGAGACCTTATTTTGGCATCTGATGTTGCCAATTTCTGTTTTAATGGTTATAAAGCTTAAACTTTTTGAATCTCAACATCTGCTGTCACTAAATAATTAGTCTGCCCCCCCATAATTTCCCACAACTGTGAACATTTAAATAAATGAAAATGCTTAAAAATGAACTTGATATTATCCATTTGAGGTTTTTAAGCTGCGGCTTGACAAAACCCTTGCTGGGATGATTTAGCTGAGGATAGTCCTGCTTTGAGCAGGGGGTTGGACTAGATGACCTCCTGAGGTCCCTTCCAACTCTAATATTCTATGATTTAAATTATTTTTAAAAAATTAAATTCTGCCAAGCCTAAATATGGGTGATAGCAAATTATAATATAATGTCTTCTGTGCAAGGTGCCATTAATCAAGGAGAATGTAAGGAAGTAAAATATGATGTCTTTAATACCTTCTTTTGCCATGTAAATGAAGCTATTTTGGACTCAGATGCTAAGATTCACTCTCTCACACACTTCCCAACTTGCGACTTATGCATCACCTCTAACTTGGGCCCTAAGTCTAATGGAGGCTAAGGGAGACCTAGATAATGTACCACAATGAGGGGACTGAACAAAGGCCATATCAGGAAAAGCCACAGAAAGATATGAGGCTGTAAGTGAAAGTGGGGCTTGCTTTGTAAGTTACACTAACAGTTTCCCTTACAGGGAGTAGGCCAAATTCAGAAGTGATGCATAAGGGGATGCTAAGCCTCATAGTGCTAAGTGGGTCTGGATACAGGAGTCTCTCAGGGTACATCTACACCACAAATTAAGGCGTGACTGCAAGTGGGGTACCCACCCTACCATTAATCTAGCTAGCATAGGAATGATAGCAGTGAATATGTGGTGGCACCAACTTCAGTGTGCACTAGCCGCCCAAATATGTACCCAAGGTGCCCAGTAAGCTTGCACAGAGGTGGCTAGGCCATAATTTGCAGTGTGCCCATTCCCTAAGTGGGTCTAATTTGTCAGAACATAGATGTGGAGGGGGCCAAAAGAATGTGTAAAACTACATTAGTTTAGATTCCAGCTTAGAATCCAATCCAATACCTGGAAGGTAATTTGACATCTGGATATTTTAAGCATAGCTGTAAAACAAATAAGGTTTTGAAATATCTTGCTTCAGCAAGCAGTACATGCCAGATGATAAGACTGTAATATTAAGACTGGAACAAGAAGGGTCAGGAGTCTGTTTTTGATATGACCTTTGTGAAACTTCACTAAAAATGTGTCATTTTCCATTGAGAAAGACAACGTAGGTGAAGTAATATATTTTATTGGACCAACTTCTGTTAGTGGAAGAGACAAGCTTTCAAGCTTCACAGAGCTCTTCTTTAGGTCTGGGGAAGGATATTTTCCATTGTTGCTTTAACCTTTTTCAGTAGTAAGAACTTTAAATGGCTGGCCATGTCTCTCCTTTCTAAGAAGCTAGTGCCTCAGTAAAGCCAGATGAAGAGAGAACATTTGCCAGTCAGAACAGACTACATTATAAAATGAAACTGTATTATTATTTTATCCTTTCCAACACACACACACAAATATTCTGATATACTCATTTACTGCACATTGTCAGTCCTGACCGTCTTTGAAGCCAAATGTCTAGGCCCACGTTTTTAGAAATTATTGTGTGCAATTCTGAGTGCATGCATGCATGCTCAGATTTGTATGTGCAACCACAGTAATCACGCTCACAAATCCTGTAGATTCATTTCTGAAAATGTGCATCTGTGACTGTTAGTTGTCTGCAATTCTGTTTTGTTTCACACTTGGCTACAAAGTTTCATAAAATAAATATCAAGTGTGATGCAAATCCATAGTCTTTTTTAACTGGAATTTAGTTCTTTTTAATCATACCCTTCTACTGTATTTTCATCTTTCTGCCAGTACCATCAACATTAAAGCTCTTGCCAAGGATTTAGCACACAAAGCAGTATAAGTATAAACTGATGTCATTTCCCTCTTTGGTGATGGCAATTTTGATCCAAAAAAAAAATTGGAGTTATGAACTCAAGGAAAGAGACAGGAGATAATAAAACCCCTGACTCTTATACACCATCTGGAAAATGTACCTTGCTTTTAATCATGCAAGATGAGGGTCATTTAGTGCCTAGAATGCCAACTCAGAGCTGAAATGTTGGAGGGGGACAGGAGTGCTGGGGTATAGCAGCAGCACATCTCCAGAGTCCAGCTCAAAGACTCCAATATCCTTTAAGGGAGAAGCTGTAAGCAACAGAGTTTTCAGTAGGCTAGAGGGAGAACCTATCCTTTACTGCGACTAGAAACCCACAATAACTACTTCCTTCTTCTACATACGGCTCTAAGTTCCCAGTGTGTAGAAACCAGTCACTTATCTTCCTTTACCTTTTCCCCTCTGGGAAATTGGCTGGGGAGGCCAGAAATCACCCTAGTTTGTGACATGTGTAGAAATCCACCTATGGAATTCACAACCCTCCATTGCTACTTGGAGCCCATGATGTAAGAACCAGTTTAGGAAAGTACATAAACATGTGCTCAAGATATTATGATGGTAAGCACAGTATAAAAGCCTATATAGAATAGAATAGCATGCTCACTTTTCCTCCATTTTCCCTCATCATTGGTGGTCTTGGAAATGGTGGAGCAAACGTCCGCATAACCTCTAAAATGCAGGAGGGGCGTGTGAAGTAAATTGAGGGTAACACAGGAAGAGTTAAGGTTGTTGACAGATCATTAACTCTCAGTTTCCTGGATATCAATGACATAGTTATATTGTTTTTAATTAATTTATCTCTATTTACAACCTGACCTGTTTTAACTAAGCTTTTTGTGCAGGAATATTAATCACATACAGCATCAACATGATGCAAATTCAGGCTCTGCAGATTCAAGCCTTGAAGGAAAGGAGCAGCTCCATTAACACTGAGAAGAGATCTGCCGTGTCTGGTCAGGGACATCATAGGCCTGAAGACAGCGACACACATGGGTAATCTAGTTTATTAGACTATGACATATACAGGCATATCAACATAATTATGGCCCCTAAGGTTAGGATGCCAGCTCATCTGTATTGGGAAGAGGATACCTGTACATTCACCCACGCTTGCTCCTGCATTTTCGAGGTCATGAGAACATTTTCTCCACCATATCCAAGAACAGCAATGATGACGGAAAACAGAGGAAAAGAACTGATGCAGTAAGGCAGAGTTCTCAACATGGGTGTCATGCCTCCCTTGGTGTCAATGGGTTGCAACCCCCCTGCCCTTCCCATATAGCTAAGTGTATCTGGGTCTCAGCTGCATCAGAGGGGGGGACCCAGAATGGAAAAGATAATTAGAAGGGTTCACTGAATGGAAAAGGCTGAGAGCCACTGAGGCAAATACAAAATTAAAGGGAGGGAAATAATGCTGGGGAGAGACTGGCATCATATATATATTGAGGGGAAACCTCACAAAAGACAAAGCTAAGGAGATTTCTTATTAAGAAAAGTTACAGAAAGTTTACTTTAGACAACATTTGGAACCTATGATTTCATGTGGTTTGTGTGTTTTGAGCCAAAAAATAAAAAAATGCTGAAAATATTCCTGGCTTGGCATTGGGAAGCTACAATAGCCTTCCTCCTCTCTTGCTGCTGTAGTTTAAAATCATTTTCGCTTTTGAAAGGCAGAGGTAACATTCCAGTAAAGAAACAGTGTACATTTTAAAGTACGTTTTCATTTTATGATCTTAATACATGAAAAGGACTTACAATAGGGAGTTTGTGAATGAGATTAACATGTTCATTATTTTCACTAGCTCTCATTTTGTAATGCTAAGAATAGCTTGTCAAACTGGAACTCTTTAATTATCTGCTCCTTTGTTGACTGATTGGTAAAGAGTTTTGTGTGGAAGGTAATAGGTCACACCTATAATTAATACCAAAACCCCATAACTTCCTGTTGAGTAAGATGTAGTATTTAACTGTAGCATTTGACATAACTGTGAAATTAACTTATTTAGAGGGAGTGAGACAAGTTAAGAATCTTGCATCACTTTTGCGGATGCCTATTCCATGAAATGGAAAATCTGACTATTACCTTTCTGGGACTGCTTCCTCTCCCAGTGAGATGTATGGGTCCTACACACTTGTCCTATGGTCCTGGCCACTCCCCTTTCACTCTCACTCCATTTGAGTAATTTCCAAAGTTTTACCAAAACACTAAGCTCTCTATAGCAAATTAAACAAACTTTTAAAAAATTGTGCCTTATTCAACAGTATTAATGATAACATGGACCTTGGAAAGGCCTTCATAGAAGCATCCAAAGATTTATCCCTAGTGAGGTAGACAAGTGGAAAGGTCAAACGCAGAAAAGAAATCATCAGGTAAGATTTTCCTCTTTGGCTTATGACCTCTCTTCCAGTTTGAAATATTTGGAACACATCAATCAATCAATAAAAATAGTAGGAAGGAAGAGCTAAATGGATTAGAGGAACATACTTTCCCGCCATCCTTATAAATTAGTCTAATTATACTACTTAGGGACCATCACTTGGGAGACTTCATACCAAAAGAGGAAATTGTATTCATTATGTGAATTGCCCTGATGGTGGCAATGTGTGCTTCTGTCCAGTAGAGAATCTTCCTCACTCAAGCATTTAGACATCAGTTCCCTTGATGATTTAGTTTATTCATTTTTTGTTATTCACTCACTTCTCTCTTCCTCTCATAAATCCCACCACCATTTAAGTACAACATGGCCATCTATGAACATCTCAGCTTTTCCCCACAAATCCTTCTGTCCCTCTATTTCCATCACAAACCACATTCTCTTCCCTATCACAAAGACTTGAAACTTTGGAATCATCTTTAACTGTATATTCAGACTCTCATCTCTACTCCATTGTTCTGCTATAATCCAGCCTTCCCCCTTCAGCCTCACACTACCATAGCCTTTGATCATTTCTTGCCTTTTCCCACCTTTCCTTTCCTCCAGAAAATTCAAAATGCTGCTGCTAAAATCATCTTCATCCCCCACCTGCCAATTCCCACTGTTAATCTCTTCACTGACCTTCTATACCAAGTTCATGTTCCTTGTCCTGAGTCTCCACAAGCTGCATATTTCTGCCCCCATATACATTTTTGTTTTTACTTCCTCTTACTTCCTTTTCATTCTGTCTAAGTTTTTCCCAGAGCTCCAGTGGGTGCCCCTTCGTTTTCCCCTCTGCCACTCGTTTTCATGCCCAATTCAATTAAAATTGATGACAGTTCAAAAAATAAAATGCTGACCACACAAGGGCTTCCGCCTACATAGAACTTCAGACATCATGTTCCAGATGTTCTCAATATGTTTTGTGCAGCAATGAGTGCACTTTAGATGCACAAGGAAAGAAATTCCATCTACCTACCTCTTGGACGTCTGTCAAATTGAATTCATTAACTGATACAGACACAGAAAGCAGCTGCATGTGCAGCAGTTTAATAAGCACTGGATTATATAACCATTGTTTTAGAGGATTATACTGGTGACTTTTGTAGGAAGGCAGCAGGTCATGAGCTCTCTGACCCTCAGCTTCCTTCTGGAGGAACTGCATTTCTGTAAGTGACTGGAGAGACAAAGAGAAAAGGGCCAAAGCCAGTGCTGCTTTACAGCCCTGGTACTATCACATCAAAGTGGGGTATAAATCAGCACTGCACTTTGTCTGGCAGAGGCTGGGGCTCACTAACATTCCATTCTTGACAAAATGCCATCTTCCACTGCAAAACTGTAGTTCTTGGCTGAGAAATGTCCCTGCTGGTTTTATAGTATTCCACACACTGTAACAAACACTCTTCGCTGTTCTTGGTATGGTGGGTGGGAAGCTCAGATTTGGTGGCTATTGTGGTAGGACTACTGGAAAGTCACTGAGGATAAATGGGCAATTTATAGGCCCTGTTATGCTAGGAGCTGTATAAACACATATGCGCCCCTTTGATCAACAGCAAACTGATTAGTCACCCAGTCTATGATTTGTCACAATGTACCAGGATTAGTTCTGTATTAAATTAATACCTTAGTCTCCCAGTTCTTTGCTTTACTTTCTGCACTGTCAGTATCTTACAACCATCCCCCAGCCAAGGACACATGGATATGGTTCCTTGCCATTTCCACTAGAGCTGACACTAAAATAAAACAAGACACTGGTAACTAGCTAAAAGTTGAAGCTCCACCTGTTATTGAAATAACTTAGTTTGTTCTATTACCTCGCAGCTAATCATCCCAGTCCCCTAATAGTTATAAAATATAGCTGCAACTACCATATGCCTTGGACACACATAAGTTTCAATTCCTCACCTTTCAAGCTGCAAGTCCCCATATAAGCCACTATCAGGGAAGAACACACGCTCTTATGGAAGGCTTTGTACATATGAGTGATGGTAAGGACTTCCCATACCACCCTTGTTTCCAAACATGCACCCAGGATGTAAAGAAGGAGGATTCAGAAAATGACTTCTAAACACAAAGGTGCTCCAGCCCATTATATCAAGCTGCAATACTAATAAATGCCTCAGGATTTGTACCTTGAGTGCACCCTGGAAGTGAAGTTTTACCAAATTGGGCAACTCTCCACATACCACTCTTGACCAAAAGTACCATCAGACATGTGCGAAGAAAGGATGGTGGTGTGGTTGAGGCTGGCCAGTGGCTTAGGAGTGGTAGATAAATACAAAGTACCTACAAACTCCAACTGTGCATATTTTAGTGCTGCTTCTGGAACACCAACTGACTTCTAATAGCATTTGTGCACACCCAAACAGACACGACTAGCATGAATAGTTCCTAGAACATTTGTCCATGGTGCACACAGCTCGCTGTCAACACCAGCTCCTCTCACAGCCACATGTTAGTTTACGCCTGCTGTGATTGTTCAGGTGTGCATTTTGGGGATGAAATATTGAGGTCCATTTGTCAACACATTCTCTGCTTCTGCAACCCCAACCATATTTTTCATAGCCTGTTGACAACACAGTCAAATATTTTCCCAACAGTGTCTGTGCAATCTACAAAGTTTTGTGCAAGCAAATTCCTGTTTGACAGTCTATCAAAATGTAGAGGAGTAACTGAATTACCCTAAAGTTTCACCACTACTGAAAAATACATACTAAATAAATAGTCTAGTGATTATATATTGAGTTGTAGCATAAAACAATCTATAAAATACTAAGATCAGTTCAAGAGCTCCGAAAGGGTGTGTCTGTAGAGCACACCTGTGCTGCTTTATTCATCTAGGTTAGTTCTTTGTATTCCCATTTATATATAGCACATTCAAGAGTATCCAACAGCCAAGCAAAGGGTGGGAAGAGCAAGCAAATTCAAGACTAGCTTTGAACTTAAACAGCCCCTGGCAATGTCAACAAGCCACAGACCAGGCATTGCATGAACACTTAAAATGGGAAGTGTGTGATGATAGTTGCATCTGTCCTAAAGTGTTATACATCTATCATTTTGGTTTTTTAAAAAATTGATAGGTATGCAAGCTGGTCATCTTAAAGTCGTAGGGTAACATTTTCAAAAGTGGCTAAGTGACTTGGGAGCTTTAGTCCTATTTTCAAAAGGGACATTTATGAACTTAAGTCCCCAACAGAGTCTCCTAAATGTCTACCAGACTTCTGAAAATGGACTTACACACTATTGAAAATTTTACCCCTTACCTTAAAGAACACAAGAAGGGAATCCTTTAAAAATGCACACTGGAATGAAAGGTTTTCTGTTAAAAAGAGACAGCTAGTGGGTTAAAAATCTGCAGTTCAGACATATCATCTTACACAACAGCATACTAGTGATGGATTTGCCTCATAGCAGTTAAGCTGTTTAAATATTCCTTCCTCTTTAGCCTAGAAGACAGGAGTATTGCTGCAGGAGTCAAAGGTTCTTAGTTCAAACACTAGCAAGTATTAATTCCCACCACTGTCTGATATACCCCTCAAAGAACATGCATTCTGTTAATTAAATAGGCTGCTTTTAAAAAGTTCTTACAACCAGAAAGGTGACATTGTAAAAATGGCCCCTTCTCATTCAAAAAGTTCCATATGTAACTTTGCGTTATATGTGCCTGCTTTACTGCTAAAAGCAAATTTTGTTCCCCTTACTTTTAATTTCTGTTAGGCCTGGTCTACCTACAGTTTTTGTTCTGGTGTAATTATATTGGTTAGGTGAGTAAGACCATTTTACAGAAACAGATACAACACCCACTTGGATGCAGTTATACTGATATGAAGGTGCCTGATACTGGTATAGTTTATGACATTCCAGGGTGCAATCCAGACCAGTGAGGGGCTGTGTCACTACTTGCCTTACAATATAGGGCGCCTGTCAATGCTTTGCTGTTGTAGCTCCCAACCTGGGCTCCCTTACAAACATCCGAATAGCACGCAGGTCACCCCAGAGAGTCTGTGTATAGCCACAGACCTGGTTCAGCAGTTTTGACCCCAGAGCTGCTGGAAGAAGGACTCCTACATACTTCTTAATCCCCACAGTCCTTCCCAGACACCAACATATTTTTTAATCCCCACAGTCCTTCCCAGAGCTGCTGGAGGAAGGATCCACTTCCTGTATGAGAATCTCCTCATGAGAATGGCATCTGAAGTGGGATAGGGGTTTTGGAGGAGATTGGGAAGTAAATTGGACTGTATGGCCAGATTGGATGACATCTAAAACCCACTTGTTCATTGTGATGGCACTCCAGTTATGCAAATAGAGTGCTAAACTACCACTGAATAGCATGGGAGGGATTGAGCAGTGGTGGTATCATTAACAGTTTCCAGTTCTAAAATTTGTCAAAAATATTTTTCCCCCAGGGCTAGGACTGAGCTGGTATTGTATATGCAGGGGCTGAAGGGAAATGAGACTACTGTACTTCTGCCTCTTTCAAGGAGGGTCATAAGACTACTAGTGATGAAACGGTTGAGATGCCATATATTCCCAGGGAGCAGAATGTGGCTCTAGAGTCCTTTAAAGTGTGCAAAGACTCCTCCATCTTTTCACTGAAAAGGTGCGCTTCATCAAAGTGCAGATCCTCTATAGTGTTCTGGACCTCCCTGAGAAATCTTGAGGCACACAACCATGATTCCCAATGCATTATGATGGCCGTTGCCATCAACCAAGATGGTGTGTCTGCTGCATTAATTGCTGATTGAAGTTCATTTCTGGCCACTAGTTTGCCCTCATCAATAAGATCCTGGAAATGAGCTCTGTCCTTTTGTGATTGGTTTGCTATAAAATCCAAGAATTCTGAGTAATTGAGATAGTCGTACTTAGCCAACAGTGCTTAATAGTTCGCTATATGAAACTGAAGGTTATTAGATGTGAATACTTTTCTTCCCAGTAAGTCTAGATGTTTAGCCTCCTTATCAGAAGATCTAATTTAATGTGTTATTGTCTTAAACTCTCCATGGCTGCCTGGACCATCAGAGTTCAGGGTGCAAAGTATAATTGAATTGCCCTCTTGAAGGTAGGGGCTCATGTGGCCTGCCTTATGTTAAACTGTTCTATCAGGTTCTAGAATAGTTTCATTGACTGGAAATGTTATTGGACCAGATTTAGTGGTTGGCTGAATGTTTAGGAGCTTGTGTTGGGGATCCTGAGCCGCCTCCAAAAAGTTCTGGAGTGCTTCTGCCACCCTGCATAATAACTCATGAACTGTTTGGAGCCATCCGGTGACAGATGTCAGAGTGGTGACTTTATCGTGAGAGATAGAATTTTTCCAGTATCAGTGGAGCAAGTTCAAAGTCTTCATCTTCAGTAGTGTCAGGAGGAAGTTGTGACTGTTCCCTCAGAGGTGGTGCATTCCCTGGAAAAACACATGGTTCTGTATATATGGCATATGAGTCCCATGTTCCTCAATATGGCCACTATGTCAGACCTGGAAGGGGTTGTTGAGGTTCCCAAAGCATGGGGTACCAATGGCCCTGAGGTGAGTGCTGGGGAGAAGGTTGGTACAGGAGGCCCTAAATCTCCTCTTTGAGCTAACAGCTCTCAGTGGAGGAGATGACGACTGTTCTGGTGGCTTGGATCCTCCCAAAGAGGAGAGGAAAGGCATAGCTGGAAGATGGAAGACAGGATAGACTTCTGTTCAAGGTAACATCCCTGGTGGAGTCAATCTCCTTCATTAGGGGAAAGAGAAAAGACATCCTCTGGTGTGGTATAAGTCTCTGACCTCTCTGAAGTGTGAGGGACCCTATCAATTTGTACCAAAAGAGGAAAATTTCATGTTGGGAGAGAAACTTCATATCGTTACTGTCAGTGGTGGCTGCTCTGATTGCATTGGAACCAACGGATCCTGAGATTTTGACTTTGATGAGACCAGTGGAAGGGTACAGCTGCAGGTTGGGTACCGAAGGAACCCTTGTTTTATGGGTTTTAGAATCCTGGCTCTGGTACTCAGTATGTCGTTAGAGGCTGATGGAGTAGGTTTGCTTGATTTATGTGGAGCTGTGTGGACAATTTCTTAGCTAACTTAGAAGGGGAACTACTCTTGTTTCTTTGAGTTCTCTGCCTGCCTGATTGAGGGTGGTCTGTAGACATGGGCTTCCCTGTAGCAAAGTTGAATCTTGTAATAGGAGATGCGTGCTGTGCAGATCCAGGCTGATTTATAGAGGGGTCCCCCAGCTTAGGTCAGATTGTAGCCTCATGGCCTTCTCCAGGAGGTGTTTTCTAAGGCAAAGTTCCTGCACCTCACTGGTACTGCAAGGGAAAGAGCAGCAGATATTATACTTCACCATGGTGAGTGCCTCCTTGAGACAGTACAAGTAAGTCATCGCTGATGGAGAAGGAATGGGGGCAAGACAAATTCTTGAAGCCCAGAATTCTGGGCATAATCTGATACCTGCAAAATCATATTAAAGGTGCAGTCACTGAGGTTAGGAATCTAACTCTAAAAACTTTACTAAAAGATATAAATAACTATATCCAGAAAGTACCTACAGCAATGTTTAATATTTACAGAATGACGAATTCGAAGGACAGCTTCAGACACTGGAGGTTCCAACCCAGGTCATGTTGCAGTAGGAAGTAACGGGAGAGGCAGTTGGTGCATCCTACTCTTTATCTCCTTGACTGGAGGCACGATGAGAGAAAAGGCACATGCACAGGGCAACAAACACTGCTTTCAAATTCCCCAATTCCAGGTGCTTGGAGAACATGCGTACCCACCACGGAATAAACATAAGGACCAGAATACAAAGAAGAATTAATAGATTTGAATACTTGCCCTGTTAGGGTCTGTAGAATGAGCTTTTTGGTTCCTAGCTGGCTATCACTGAGAGGGAGGGATATTAAATGCTGATATTACTTTCAAGCATCTTGAATTGGGCTGACATGTTTGACCCTCAAGGGGCTTGGACTGACACTTAGCTAGGTTGATCTCAAATACGATATAGTATTTTTCTCACCACTTGGTTCTGACAGTAATGTCTAACAAGGATTCATATATACATTTCCTGTACATTTATTTTTGGAGGCTAATAATGTATTTATGACCTGATCAGAGCACATTTTACCTCTCATTTTATCCCACTCAGAAGCAAAAGTAACAAAGTTCAAGATGGAAGTGTCAAAATACATAACCCAGGCCTGCTGAAGGAGATCCAGACATACTAAGAAGCTTTATACTGTCTACCAGCACCTGTTCCTATACTGAGACAGAACATCCACAGCTATGATCTTGTGGCCCTTATCAGAGAGAGATGTTCCTTTCTTTTTGCATTTAGTGAATTAGCTGTTTGCCTTCTTCCAGAGTTTTCTACTTTTTGATGCTGCCACAAATATTATGATGATGTTGCCTTTTATAAGCTTGCCTTTGTCCTGAGTGTGATTGAAGATGTTGAAACTCATCTTATCTTACTGCCTTCTAGTTATTTTAAGCAATTTAATGCTCACTGCTTTGGCCCCATCCCTTCAGGCTCTTCATGTTGATCATTTCCCTGGATGGAGCCCTTGAGAGGTTAGTCCTGCATCCCAGAGTGCTTTGGGGTGCCCCAGAGTAGAGCAGTTCCTAAGTTCTGTGGTATGATAAGGTCTATTCCATACTTGTTCAGGAAGGATTCTAGTTGTCTATCTTGATTCTGTATAGTGTTCTCAGGTGGAATGTTGCCCACAAGAAATTATTTGTATAGATAACCATTTATCCCTCCCTACTCTGAGATGAGCTTACTTGGAGGATTTCCTTATAGTTGGATCTGACATATTAAGCCCTTGAATTGGGTAAATTACTTCTGAAACAGAAAGACTCTTCCAACAAAAGTGCCCCTTAGAAGAGTCAGGTGGATAAGTCACTGAGTAGGCACAAGGTAGCTTTTTTTGTGTTGTTTATCACAAACTCATGTTTCATTAGAATTCAGATCATAACTTTTTTGCATTGCTTTAAAGAACAGGTGATCCAGGAATGGACTGAATCCACTGGCATATGAGTTACCAGAATTTTCTTAAATGCCTTTGGTGCTGTCAAGACGACAAATGAGTGCATTTTGGATTGGCAAGGAGTCACATAGTGCCAGAGCCTGAATCTTCCTTCCTGGTCTCTGGAAATTGTCCAATGGCTCATCTCTTTCCCCTCTCCACATTAGACGTCAGAAAAGTGGGAGCTCCTGGTGTATTGTTCTGCCCAGATCCCTTGGCAAGCGAGTGCTGGGCCCAGACAAACTGGCTTTTGGAGGCAAAGTGAGCAAAGGCTAGCTATGGAGGTAAAGTCTGTGCTCTGTTTTTCTCTGCTTGTTTGTACACCCTAGAGCAAGCAGAGCCAACAGTCAGCAGATTGGAGCTTTACTGGAGTTCAGTGGCCCCATGGCATCAGTTTTATATGACTACACCTGCATTTGGACACACAACATGGGTCACTAATGTGCTATAATGGCAGTCACAAAATGCTTATATGAGGACTACAGAAGGGCTTTCCCTCAAGGGGGGGGGGAGAAAGACAGGGGGGGCAGCTATATTAATGACACAGCATTGTGCTTGCCAGCATGACTCACACTTTGATGCATGCTACAATTGCTTAGATGAGCTCTGCCCTTGGGCTGTGTCTACACTAGGCTTCTTTGTTTTGTTTTGTGAATTAAAATTTCAGTCTGGTGCAGCTTCATTGCTGGTATCAAGGCTCCGAGCTCTAGAGTAATATTTTTACAAGTGCCTGAGGGACTTAGGAATCTATGACCTATTTTCAAAAGGAACCGGGGCATAGAAGAGTTGGAAGGGACCTCAGGATGTCATCTAGTCCAACCCCCTGCTCAAAGCAGGACTATCCTCAGCTAAATCATCCCAGCGAGGGTTTTGTCAAGCATTAGCTTAAAAACCTCTAAAGATGGAGATGCCACCACCTCCCTAGGTAACCCATTCCAATGCTTCACCATTCTCCTAGTGAAAAACTTTTTCCTAATGTCCAGCCTAGACCTCCCCCACTGCAACTTGAGACCGTTGCTCCTTGTTCTGTCATCTGCCACCACTGAAAACAGCTTAGCTCCATCCTCCCTGGAACCCCCTTTTAGGTAGTTAAAGGCTGCTATCAAATCCCCCCTCATTCTTCTCTCCTACAGACTAAACAGGCCTAGTTCTTTCAGCCTCTCCTCATAAGTCTTGTGCTCCAGCCCCCTAATCATTTTTGTTGCCCTCCACTGGACTCTCTCCAACTTGTCCACATCTTTTTTGTAGTGGGGGGCCCAAAACTGGACACCCTACTCCAAATGTGGCCTCACCAATGCCAAGTAGAGGGGAATAATCACTTCCCACGATCTGCTGGCAATGCTCCTACTAATGCAGCTCAATATGCCGTTACCCTTCTTGGCAACAAGGGCACACTGCTGACTCATATCCAGCTTCTTATCCACTGTAACCCCCAGGTCCTTTTCTGCAGAACTGATGCCTAACTCGTCGGTTCCCTGTCTGTAGCTGTGCATGGGATTTTTCCATCCTAAGTGCAGGACTCTGCACTTGTCCCTTGTTGAACCTCATCGGATTTCTTTTGGCCCAATCCTCCAATTTGTTTAGGTCCTTCTGTATCCTATCTACCACTCCCCCTACCTTAGTGTCATCTGTAAACTTGCTGAGGGTGCAAACTATTCCATCCTCCAGATCATTAATGAAGATGTTGAACAAAACCAGCCCCAGAACCGACCCCTAGGGAACTCTGCTTGTGACCAGCTGCCTGCTAGACATGGAGCCATTGATCACTACTCGTTGAGCCCCATGCTCTAGCCAGTTCTCTATCCATTTTATAGTCCATTCATCCAACCCATACTTCTTTAACTTGCTGATAAAAATACTGTAGGAGACGATATAAAAAGCTCTGCTAAAGTCAAGGTATATCACGTCCACCGCTTTCCCCACATCCATAGAGCCAGTCACCTCTTCATAGAAAGAAATCAGGTTGGTCAGGCATGACTTGCCCTTGGAGAATCCATGTTGACTGCCCCTGATGACCTTCCTCTCTTCCAAGTGCCTTAAAATGGATTCCTTGAGGACCTGCTTCATGATTTTTCCAAGGATTGAGGTGAGGCTGACCAGTCTATAGTTCCCTGGATCCTCTTTCTTCCCTTTCTTGAAGACGAGCACTATATTTGACTTTTTCCAATCATCAGGGACCTCCCCCAATTGCCATGAGCTTTCAAAGAAAATAGCCAATGGCTCTGAAATCAGCTAACTCCCTCAGCACCCTCAGGTGCATTGCATCTGATCCCATGGACTTGTATATGTCCAGTCTTTCTAAATAGTCCTGAACCTGTATCTTCAGCACTGAGGGATGTTCACCTCTTTCCCATTCTGTGCCGCCCAGTGCAGTAGTCTGGGAGCTGACCTTGTCTGTGAAGATGAGGTAAAAATGGCATTGAGTACCTCAGCTTTCTCCACATCCTCTGTCACTAGGTTGCCTCCCCATTCTGTAAGGGGCCCACACTTTCCCTAATCTTCCTCTTATTGCTAACATACCTGTAGAAACCCTTCTTGTTCCCCTTCACATCCCTTGCTAGCTCTAACTCCAATTGTACTTTGGCTTTCCTGATTTCATTCCTGCATGTTTGAGCAGTATTTTTATAATCCTCCCTAGTCATCTGACCAAGCTTCCGCTTCTTGTGAACTTCTTTTGTGTGTTTAAGTTCACCAAAGAACTCTTTGTTAAGCCAAGCTGGGGACCTACCATATTTGCTATTCTTTCTGCGCAACGGGGTGGTTTGTTCCTGTGCCCTCAATAAGGTTTCTTGAAAATACAGCCAGCTCTCTTGGATTCCTTTCCCCCTCATATTAGCCCCCAGGGTATCCTGCCCATCAGCTCCCTGAGGAAGTCAAAGTCTGCTTTTCTGAAATTCATGGTCTGCATCCTGCTGTTCTCCTTTCTTCCTTTTGTCAGGATCCTGACCTTGACCATCTCGTGATCACTGCTGCCTAGATTGCCAGCCACTTCTACTTCCCCTACCATATCTTCCCTGTGTGTGAGCAGCAGGTCAAGAGGAGCACGGCCCCTAATTGGTTGCTCCAGCACTTGCACCAGGAAGTTCTCCGCAAAACTGTCCAAAAACTTTCTGGATTGTTTGTGCTCTTCTGTATTGCTCTTCCAGCAGATGTCAGGGTGATTGAAGTCCCCCATAAGAATCAGGTCCTGTGAACTGGAAACTTTCCCTAGCTGATTGAAGAAAGCCTCATCTACCTCATCCTCCTGGCCTGGTGGTCTATAACGGACACCCACCACAACATCACCCTTATTGTTCTTGCTTCTAAGCTTTACCCAGAGATTCTCAACTGGCTTATCTCCAGTTTCATACTGGAGCTCAGAGCAATCATAGTGCTCTCTTACATACAATGCAACTCCTCCACCCTTTCGCCCCTGTCTGTCCTTCCTGAACAGTTCATACCCATCCATGACAATGCTCCAGGCATGTGAGTTACCTCACCAAGTCTCAGTTATTCCAATCATGTCATAGTTCCTTGACTGTGCCAGGACTTCCAATTCCTCATGCTTGTTTCCCAGGCTTCTTGTGTTTGTGTATAGGCACTTAGGAGTCTTGGTCTCACTGGCTTTCATTGAGACTTAGGCTCTTATGTCATTTTTGAAAACAGGACTTGAAAATTTTACATCTTATATAGAGTGGCCATAGACATTTTAACCTCAGTGAATCAAGCAGGTGTGGATGATAGAGTTGTTATAATACTCTTGACCTGTCCACACTGTTGCTACTACTGAGGGAGATGTGCCAGCGGTGGCTACAGTTGGAAATGTTCTATCATTAAAAAAATAGTGGTTAGTGTCAAAAACGCTCTCTTTATTTTATTACAATAGCTTTGAGGTCATTTGATTTGAAATGCTTCCTAAAGAAAAACTTGTTCCTTGCACTTCTTGGCCCTGAGTCTGCAAACACTTCTCTACACACTTAACCTAATGCATATAAATAGCTGAACTGAAATAAAGTTCCCCATGAACAGGCCATGGATACATGGGTAAGTGTTTACAGGATCTGGGTGCATTAGATTTCATCACAAAATAGGGAAGTACAATGCTGTCATAAAATAGCAACCCCAATTTACAACTTCAAACAGTCAAATTCCCAAATACTTTCTAACTGGAAATCCACTCCTCTCAATCCTAGTTTATAATATTTAAGAAACATATTGGCCTAGTTTTCAGGGTACTTAGAACCCTTTTGAAGATATAGTGAGCTGAGTGTACTCAGTCTCTGAAAATCCAGCTCATTTGAATTGATTTACTCTTCTCTGAAACAATGTAGTGATTATGCTTGTTTAGGTTACATGGGAGTTAACCCTTTAACAGCAATTTCAGTATTAGCACACAGTACAGATGCAGAGATGTTAAAGATATACATGCAACCAAAAAAAAAACCCCTTAATGATGTTATCTGCCTTCATGCTATTATTATGTGTATTACAGAGGTGCTTAGTGTTTATATTCTACGTAAACAAGAAAGATAAAGGGTGGGAGAAAGGGATGGAGAACTGAGGTACAGACAGATTAAGGGTACATCGACACAGCCTGTGGCAGCAAGCCTCTACCTGGGGCGACCTGGACAAACTGAAGCTCAGGCTTCTGTGCTAAAAATAGCGAGTAGGCCTTGTGTTTCAGGCTGGAGCTTGAGCTCTCAAACCCAGCTCCCTCTCTTGGCTTCAGAGCACGAGCCACAATGTCTACACAGCCATTTTTAGCATGGTCAAGCTAACCCAAATCTGTCAACCCAGACTCTGAGACTTGCTGCTGTGGGCTGTGAGGATGCACCCAAGTGATTTTCCTGAGGTCACACAGGAAACATGCAGCATAGCTGGGCATTGAACTCCTATCTCCTGAGCCCCAGCCGTAACCATACAACCATACTTTGCCAGATTTTGTAAATTCAGATTTGCACAGAGAGATAGATCTATATACTAAAAACTGTAATTCAGCAGTGATAAACCAAATATATACAAGTGACCTGATCCACTCCAGGGTTCATTTACAGTTTGCTAATACCATTTTATAAAGCATCCCATTAGGAAAAGTCCATGTTTTGTCCAAGCTTTGTTGTGGTCTGCAGTAACAGCAGGGACCCCTAGTTCAACATCTAACTCAAGCTGCCTCATTTGAGAAGCAGGGAATTCCATGGTTGGCTGACTGTTCACATTCTTTTTGAATAGCTTAATGCACCCTTCTAAAGGAAGAAAACCCTAAGGGGTTAATAACATACAAATCTTGGCTTCACATACATGGAAGGATGAGCAATACAGCACAAAGGACGCAAAGTGGCGCTGTACGACGGCGGTCGTGTCGTGCCGGTCGCTGCGGCCCTTCCTGGGGCCCAGCCGCTGGGGGAAGGTACCAGGACCTTCCCCAAACAAATGGGGAATTGGTTAAATGACCGGTCTATAGACTCCGGCCCTCTGGCAGGGGCGGGCGGGCAAGCAGTCAATGCACCTGGTCCCTTGGGCAAGGGCAGGCAAACAATCACGTCCTTGTCTCAGGGTCAGGGGTGGAGACTGGACGTCTTCCAGCCGTCCGGCTGGGGTTTGGAGGGCTCTCCCTCTGGGGCAGCTAGGGAGAGGGGGAGGGGGACACAGGCCCACCCGTCTCCACTGCGTCCCAGCCCAGGGCCCTATCAGTGGCACAGCAAGTGCCACTGACGCAGCGGGGCTCCAGCCTCAACACGCCGCTGGGCCTGGGCCCCTTACTCCAGCCATTGGGTCTGGCTGTCCCTGGGCCACTTCCTCCCTGTACTCCCACGGCTGTCCCCGGGTAAACCGGAGGGGCACACGGCCCACGGCTGGCTCACCAGTCCTTCAGCGTTGGTGGGCGGCGACAGGGGCAGGTCAACGGCGTCCGGCAGCTCTTCAAGATCGAGGGGTTCACTGGGAGGCCCTGCCTCTGGCAGCTCCTCGAGGTCGGGTCCGGCTTCAGGGGGATCAGCGGCCGGCAGCTCCTCAAGGTCTGGCCCTTCCTCGGGTGGTTGGACCCACCGGGACCAGTCGGGTTCCTCCAGCCAGGCTTGGGGGGTGTCAGCCACCCTCTGGGGCTCGTGGGCCAGTCCCAATCACCGGCTCCCGGAGGTCCTACCCACTCCCGGGGTTTACCCAGGGACCGGCGGGGCTTCGGCCTGGGGCCGTAGACGTTCCCTTCCCCAGCAGGAGCCCAGGGCAGCAGGCCTGCTTCCCACGGCTGTCTGCCCCTTACTGAGCCCAGGGGCCTGTCTTTTATACTGCCCCTTCCTGTGGAGGCCCCGCCTCTTGGCTGCTGGTTGGCTGTCCCCGTTGGCCCTTTCCGGGCGGGTCCTACGGGTTGCCAGGCAGACTGGCGGGCTGGTCCAATCGCCGCCTGTTGCCGGGCAGGTTTGTCTGGCAGACTATACAGCCGTTCTATTGGCTGTGGCCCACCTTCGGCTCCCAACCCCGGGGGAGGCCGGAGCGCCTTTCTACAGGCGCCCACACCTGATTTAGGAGATTTGGCATAACAGACATTTGTGTTAGAGAGGAGCAGAAAGCAGAAGCTCCTACCACCTAATCTTTCGCTGCCACATTTTGGGAGAGTTGAAATAAAATGTGAGTTTTTTACCCAAGCCATCCCTGGGTTTTTCTCCATAAAACCAAATTCAGTTGCTATTTTGCACATCTCTAGTTTCCATAGTCATATTACTGTCACTAACTGAGCTAAGCTTCACTGTGAGCAATGGTGGCCTGGGATATATAGGAGGTACCTATGCAACTACAAATATTAATGAAATCACAGAAGAATGATCACACTAACTTTTATCCTTAAAGGGTTCATTCTCTTGACAATAATTCAGACATGACACTATAATATATGGAAAAATCAAAAAAGGAATAGGTGAAAATGACAGAGAAATACTCCACAGCTCTCTGTTTAAATAAACAAGTGCAGAGCTTCTCAGTCAGTAAAGAGAAGACAACTTGTTACCTGGAAATTTTGGACTGAAGATGTAAGTGTTTTGGAATCAGTGTATTTTCAATTAACACAAAGGGTTCTCAGACACAAAATGAATTGTAAAAGGGTTTTTGCTTTTATATTTACTTAACATTTTAGCTCACAGTAGAGACAAGCAATAAACTACTATCCCTTTGCCAGATGAAATGAGATAAAGGCTGGTGATGCAAAACAAAATGACAAACCAAATGTGTAAACCAACTAGACATGATGATCTAAGAATTTGGAGCAAGTCAACAGGAACAAAGAGAATTCATATTAACATAGGGAACCACTTGAAAAACGGCTATGACTGATGGATGAATGAGGAACACTAATTAAGAGGTTCTGCATTAAAGCCAGGCAAATTAATGTCTTCTTCATACTTACCCACCCATCATTAATACTTCACATATTATCCAGCACATGGTCTAAGCAACTAGAAAATGTAAGAGCAGAAACAAAAACTGTTGTGTTGGGAAAATGGGGGTTGTACAATCTAAACAAATTGTAATAGAAACTTATTATTTGGATGCTGGAATTTGGCTTAAAGAACACAAACTCAACCAAAGACAACTAAAGCAAAATTTTCTAACCTGCATATCCAAAGTTAGGCACCTAAATATGAAGAAAAGCAATGCCAAGTCAGCACGTAGTCCAGCAAAAAGCAGATTCTTAAGTCTAAAGGCCACAGCAACAGCTTGGTCTACAAATGCTTGATCCTCTCAGAGGGACTGGAAGGCCTTATTCAGTGGGTTTGCAGGTAAGCAAGAGGACACTTTTAAAACTTACTGTAAGCTGTGAGAACGTTACCATTGCAAATAATTGTGGTACAGAAACAAGCAGGTCAATACTTTCAGCAGGATCTGGAGTTATATGGGGCTGAAGACATCATGTACATTGGGGATTTCTATAAGTTACTGTTTTTAACAAATAAGGAAACCAAAATACTACGGGTCCTATTTGAAAAATCTCATTTCTCCAGTATTTTGCAGCTAATTCCCAAATTCTTAATCATTTGTAGATGCTGATCCCAAGTGCCTGTTTTCAATCCTACAGCAATAGTAAATGCTATTTGTACAATTCTTAAAAGAGGCAGTGAACTATAATTTAAACACCCCTTTGTAATAAATTGAATTTACTATGGCTAATGTCTGAATCCTTCTGATAACATGTGTAATTAGTTTTATAGGAGTTTTTAGTAAGTTATAAAAGTCGTTATATCACTTGTATTTCCCTAGGGCTCTGTCACTAACTGATGATTATAACTCAGTATTTTTCTTCTGGAACTAAAATGTAGACAACCAAACGTGCTTGTACCTAATGAGATGCATCTAACCAGGGGGACACTAGACTCAACTTTGCTTAATTTTCCATTTCTAAAAGTTAAGCTCTTGAGGAGGAAAAAAAATGTCAGAGTGGATACAACACAGACTGCTGTCAAAATGGTACCTCATTGTTCTGTCCCCTTTGTATATTCTGAGTCACACGCTTAGCTTCCTAACACAATCAGGATTTCAGTCTCATCACCATATCAAAGCTGACAGAGGATATTTTCTTCCTCATACATAATCAAACCTACCCCTTGCAAGGGGTCTATGTGCTGTCAATTTAAAAAGCAGACAATGTAATTTAATTTTCACTGAATTGCCTTGCCATGCTGATGGCTCAGATAATCTTGGTCCTGATTATTTAGCTTTACATTGACTCCAGCGGATCCATGACCATTTACATTAGCTGAGGACCTGGCCTCGTGTTTATAGTTGCTAAAGGACATTGTCAGATTGCTACTTTCCACAGAAAATGAGGACAACAGAGCCACACTCACACATGGAAAAAACCTCTAGGCTAAGAGCCGGAAGCAAGCCTGTAATATTCCCAATGTTTATTGTGTTTCGTGGTTTATAAATGTCTCAATTTCATACATATTTGGATCACTGAATGCTGACACGTATCTGTAAGGACTCACTCACTCCTCAGTGTTCTTGTGGCTACCTTACAACAGTATCTGATGAGGAATATAATTTACAGTTTACTTTTTAAACTGTCCTCTGACGCTGCTACAAGTCCATTGACGAGGCTGTTCAGGAATGGACCTAGTCTCCAAAAATGCATAGGACAAGCTGTTGCTGTGACCATTTGTCCAAAGATCGACTTCTTATGTTTGAATACTGGCTTCTCCGTTATTATTTATTGCAAGTGACTAAAGTTTACCTTACAACTGGCAGTTGCCATCTTGCAGCAAAAGGAAGAAAGGGAATTGTTTATCCCTTAGCTGCACTATGCTCCACGCTCCACTGGTTTGGCAACATCGTGTCTTCTCAGCTGGTCACGTTAATGGCGTTCCCATCACTGGAGGTTTTTAAGAACAGGTTGGACAAACAGTGGGTCCTGCCTCAGCACAGGGGGCTAGACTGTGTGGGATCAAGGCAGTAGTTGTGACATATGTAGAAAAAAACCTGCTGAAATGTGTGGGGGGGGGCGGCGGTGTGTGTGTCGGGAGGGGTGGGTAAATAAGCCACACCCTCCTTTAGCTTTCTATCCTACACGATGGCAGCTGCCCAGGCCAAGGTCAGAGCCACAGAAAGTATTTCATAGTCAGGGACGTGTACAGAAATAAAAGTTTGACCCTTTTTGGAGGGACGCATTCTGTGCTGCCCTGCAGCCCTTGTGCCAGAGAAGCTCGCTCTCCCCCTGTGCTCCCTCCACCACGGGCAACTCTGTGCTCCCCCTGGGCCTTGACTGACCCCTTCCTTGCCTGCCTCACCCCCAGAGACGCTGCTCACTGACCTGCTGCTATTAGTCAGGAGGATTGTCACTCCATGTAATCTCTGCTGTTGGTTTGTGGATGCAGAAAAAAGGAAAGGATGAGTGAGCACAAGAAAAATCCGGCTTCTGGAGGAGGGGATCTAGCTGACCAGCACTGCAGTTAAGAGCTCAGTCAGCTCCCGCTCCAGTCGCGCAGGAGTTCTGTGACCCACCGATTACTGGGGGGGGGAGGATGCAATGCCCCTGCTTCCCTGCCCCCCCTTGTGCACACCCCTGTTCATAATAGTAATATTTATGTGAAAAATGTAATATTTTAATACTACCAAGGCAGGGTTACAAACAATTTCCTTTAGCCTCCCTGACATTCATTTTCCCCCATCTGTACAACAGGAAAAAAATACTTGCCTATGACAAAAACATTATATTCCGTAAGCATATTATTGTAAGTTAAAACCTGAAATAGTCATGATGTGGTTAATGGCTCTTCACTTTACAAATAACAATGACTTCTTCAAAGCCACCGAGATCCAAAGCCCGACAGCAAAGAGCCATCTGTTGCAGAGCCTGGTGTACCTAATAAGTAAACAAATCTTAGACACAGAGAAAGATCACAAGGGCGGACATGCAGTACTCACTGGCCTGTTTATGCTTCCTTATCTTTTATTGCCTGCTTTCCTCTCTCTGAGAATTTTGATGGTCTTTTCTCCCACAGTGTTTCTCTTAATTCATTTTATAGGCTGTGTTCTCTTCTGCAAACATTTCAGTCTCTATTCCCTGATTCCGTTAATGTTCTGATTTTTAAGATAAAGTTATTCTTTTCATATCTTGTATATCTGCCATATCTTGCCTGGATCGTTTCCTGTCACCAAGTTAATATACTCTTGACACTGGCAGAAGGGCTTTTCCAACATTTTGCCAATAAGCATTTTGAAATGCAGATGCCCTGTTGCCACACATTTATATAAAACAAGCAAAGAAGCATTTTGCATTGTATGTCACCTTTTCTCACTCTCCACTTCATGCCATCTTTCATACTGTTACCATCTAGTCTTACTACAGTCTCCTACAGCACTTCTGGTACACCAACCCCCCCAGCTGTCACATACTCTTTAAAACTCACTTCCATAATTTATTCTTTCATAGATTACAAGACCAGAAGAGACCATTGTGGACACCTAGTCTAGCCTCCCACATAACATAGGCCATAACACTTCTCTGAATTAATTCCAATCTGAACCTAACAGTGTTTCAGACATGGAAAGTAAGAGGCCCTTGCATCCATTACAGGGAAGTCTGTATAGCACTAAATTCCCCAATCCACACATACCCAAGGAGAAGGATCATTGGGTTCCTCTTTAGCATCCCAAAGACCGGTTCAGGAGGAGGTGGTAAAAAGGAATTGGAGGAGTGTGTGGGTGACGTGTTGCTGGAGAAAAAAAAAAGGGGCACCAGTTCCCAGACCCATAATGCCCATGACAACAATATCATGTCTAGGAATTGTCTGTGTGGGGGCCCAGGGACACTGTCCACAGCCGGGGAATAAGTAAAAGTGTGTCTTGTGAGGTGTCATTTTAAAAGTCTTAATCAGTTGAACTCTAATATCTGCTGGATTGTATGTACTATCATTGTATGTGAAATTATGAAGTATTGCAATGTTACTGTTATACATTGGGAGATGCCCACAATCAACCTTTCAATTGCAACAAAGGACCAGCCAGACATATGATGATGGCCCATTAAAAGGGAATCCACTCTTCCACCAGCCATCTCAGAGACTTCTCAAAGACAACATGAAGGCAATGGAGACTGCCTGTCCAATGGGGGCTGCCTGACCCCCATGTCATAGCAAGGATCTCTCTAGCACAGTAGTTCTCAACCAGGGGTATGTCTACCCCTGGGGGGTATATCAACTCATCTAGATATTTGTCTAGTTTTACAACAGGCTACATAAAAAGCATTAGCGAAGTCATTACAAACTAAAATTTCAAACAGACAATATGAGAAAGTTAGCAATTGTTCAGTAGTAGTGGGCTGTGTATTTTTAAGTCTGATTTTGTAAGCAAGTAGTTAAGTGAGGTGAAACTTGGGGTACACAACACAAATCAGCCTCCTGAAAGGGGTACAGTAGTCTGGAAAGATTGAGAACCACTGTTCTAGCAGCTGGGACAAGATATAAAAAGAGAGACAATGACATCATCATTTGGACCCTCTTCCCCCGCCTCCACAACTGGAAGCTTATCTTTAAGACAAAGACTTGGAATTAGGGAGATGGATTCCAGGCTGGAAAGGAAGTCCAGTCTGTGTATTGAAGGCCTGTAAGCATCTTGTACTATCTGTCAGGTTGAGACACTGCTTGATTCAAATCCTGAATAGCTTGTAGAACTTAGACTGCGTGTTTTCTTTTTATTTTCTCTACTCTGACCTTTATGCCTACCACTTCTAGTCACTTCAAATCTCTTTCTGTAGTTAATAAACCTGTTTTATATTTTACCTAAAACAGTGTGTTTTGGTTGAAGTGCTTGGGCAATCTCAGCTTAGTTTACAAAGGCTAGTTTAGTGTATTTCCACTCCACACTGAAGGAGTGGTGGATTAATGAACTTGCACTGACCAGGGGAGCCTTGAGCAGTGTAATATGGTATAGTCCTGGGGTTAGGGCTGGGCTAGAGGGGAACTGGCTGGAGCCTCTGTATTGATGGTTCACAAGGGACTGGGAAATCATTCATGTGACACAGCTTGCTGTGCCCTTCCTGTCGATGTCTAAGTGCAGTGCCTGTCACAGGTTTGTAGCCTGACATCAGCAT
Source organism: Mesoclemmys tuberculata (assembly GCA_007922155.1). Classification (NCBI taxonomy): domain Eukaryota; kingdom Metazoa; phylum Chordata; order Testudines; family Chelidae; genus Mesoclemmys; species Mesoclemmys tuberculata. Next base: position 68,855,625 of record ML675618.1, on the reverse strand, counting down.
CATAGTGTCAGAGGCAGTTCAGGTTGGTGCGTCTGGAGGGCTCGGCGGCACCACTATCCAGGTTGCACCCCAGGACTCTGTTACACGTAAGCCTGGACCTGCACTTAAAAACTGAGATTTCGGCTGTGCTGGGAGAGGGTTGAGGTAATTGTGGCAGAGTCAGGGGAGCGGGGCCGTTGAGATCAGTGGTGCCAAGGTAGGGGCTCCTGCTGACACTGATAGTAGGCCAGATAGGGAGTGTATGGGCATGGGTGGAATGGCTGCTTTTGCTGCCTACATCATGAGGCTGGGGCACGTACACCAAGAGACTGTAGCGTGGCCCTGAAGTCCTTCAGCGAGTGGAGGGATTCGTCCATCTTTTTGTGGAACGGTTTGTTCTTGTCAAAGGGAAGGTTGATTGTATTTTACACCTCCTTGGGAAGCAGATTGTAGCTATGAGTCCCTGCGCATAATGCCCTCGCTAACTAGAGCACAAGACGACATGTCAGCTGCATCCACAGTGGCCTGGAGGCCCACGATGGCGACCAGTCACTCTTCATCTACCAGTGCCTGGAACTGTTGCTGTTGCTCTGGTGGCAGCTTGTCCTTGAGCTGGGCTAGCCTGTTGTAGTTGCTAAAATCATATTTGGCTAGCAGAGCCTGGTTGTTAATGTGGAATTGTATCCGCATTGAAGAAAAAAGCTATTACTAACCTTTCGCAACGGTTGTTCTTTGAGCCGTGTTGCTCAAGTCCATTTCATATCAGGTGTGTGCCCTACATGCACCGGTGCTGGAGATTTTTCCCTCAGGGGTATCCGTAGAGCTGGTTCTAGAGCTTTCTGCTCTGGCATGCATATGCACTGGTATAAGGAGTGCTGCTGGCCCCCACTACCTCTCAGTTCCTTCTTGCTGGAACTCTGACAGAGGGGAAGGAGGGTGGGATCATGGAATGGATATGAGCAACACATCAACAGTTACAAAAAGCTAGTAACAGTTTTCTCTTCTTCGAGTGCTTGGTCATGTCATTCCAAGGCAGGTGACTCTCAAGCAGTATCTCTAGAGATGGGCCAAGAGTTCACAATAAAACTGCCTAAAAGAGACTGGGCAGGGCAGGGGGGGATCCTTTGGGGCTAGGGAGAAGCCCAATTGGGGCCCCATTGCGTTAGATGCTGTGCACACAGCAGAAAAATATGATCCCTTCCCCAAAAAGCTTATAATTTTATTTTATAGCAGCTAAATCAAGAATACAGCACAACTTTAGATTTAAAATACGACTTCAAGTTAGTTTCTTAACAAAAAACAATTTTCGAGTCATAAGTTTGAAAGCCCTGATGGTAAAATTTGGAAAAGAATTACAGTGGTTTTTGTTATTTAAGGGGAGTTACGCTGCTGGTCACAAGAGAGATCTCAGATTACTGAAAAAATGAGTATTTGTTGGAAAATAACAGTTCCTCAAAGGAAAAAAAAAAGGAAAATGCATCAGTCATTTGAACAGCTGGAAACATTTTTATAAACACTATATAAAAAAGAAGAAATTTTCATTTAGAATCATATTTCCTCTCTTATAATGAGCAGCCCAGTGGTTGTACAATGCATTCACAAGAGACTTGATCATGGCTACTATTTTATTTCACAAAGATATTTTACAAAATAAAAATCAGAGGAGCTGACAAATTGTTTCTTTGCAAAAAGCCAAAGATAGAATTGAGTATTAGTTTTATTTATTTCTCTATTAGCACTCCTGGATCTGACTTCACAGTCGGCCACAATCCAAAAAGGTAAGAATTTGAGTGAAAATGAATTCAGGTCCATTCTGCTATGAAAAATCCTTTTTGCAGAATGAAAAACCCAAGGTAATCTGCCATACCCCTGAGGGCAAGGGCTGAGGTGGCACTTGCCATCTGCCCTATAATGGCAATTGGACATGGTTTGCTGCGCATGCCACTGCTACTGCTGCTGTCCCTGAAGCCCTCCACAGGAGGAGGGCCTGGCTGGGGAGTCCAACCTGCTTGGGGAAGTGGAGACTGTTCATCTTTGTCAGCCTCACAAGGCAGTCCCAGGCCCCGACCCTTCCTCTAGCGCCGCTGTTCCCAACTGACAGCAGTGGTGTGATCGTATTGTGACAACTGGGGCCTACAAATTCGCCCACATTATGAGCTCAACTGTAAAAGGTATGGCAAAGTTCATTTAATCACAACAACCTATAACAACAAATGTTGATGGAAAAAGGGAGCCAGAATAACCGAATTTAAATAAAAAGGCCAAGCTGATTCAAGTTGATTGAAATTACGCTTGCTTAAAAAAAGGAGATATGGAGCCAGAAGTTAATGAGCCAGAATTAGTATGTCAGATATTAGGCCTAATTTGTGGACAGGAAAATGAGGGGATGAGCTAGTCCACCCATCCCTCCCTTTTCAGGTCTTTAAAAGAAAGCGATTTCATGGGGGGAAAGGTGTAAAAGAACAAAGAGGAACAGAAAAAGCAGCTACTAGAGTGAGCTTCACTAACATGGTTGTCACCCTGGGCCTTAATCGTCCTGATCCTGAGAGGTGACCAGACCAGGCCAGAGAGGGTGATCCAGATAACATCACCACTCATACCAACACCAGCTGAACCCTAAACACCCTGTGGAATGACAGTTACTACCATCCTTGATACCATCTCAAAGATGGTTAAAAAGGGGCTTTTTCTTCTAAAACTCTCTCAAGCTAACAGGGAAAGAGAACAAGGAACCCTGCTAAAAGAACAATACTTCACATTTCAAATGCTGTTTTTCTTCTTTTCTGTTTCTTTAATAAAAGGTTAAAAGGATTTTTAATGGTGTGTTTGCCATGTTACTAAGCACTCTAAGGTCTCTGGATACCGAACCCTGAACCTCGTTTCACACTGTTTAATGTTGTACAGTGACCACTTTTGGCCCATATATTCCATCTAAATTAATACAAAAATACTGAGGCTTATTACTGTGTCCCTTGAAAGGTCTCAGTCTTCATAACATGTGGATGGGTGGTGTTGGCATCTAAATCCAAAGCAAATAGTCTCATCTTCCTAATAATGTTTTAAATTTTAGCGTTCTTATTTACTTTATAAAAAATGTTCAGCTACAATAAAGTAAATTTAAAAGTTGTCGACACCCCCTCTGTAGAAATAAATTGTAAGTACAGAATGTAATATAGTAGACATCAAACAGACTATATTCACAGGAGTTAACTTGTTGTACACTGTTGAAAATGTATCCAATAATGTTGTCAGCAAAGAAATGTCATACTTAATTAAAAATACATGTGGTCTAAATAGCTTAAAATCAGTTAGGAATAGCATTGCAGTAGTAACAATTTAAGCACCAATAAATGCCCTGAACACATACCTCAACATCACAACTATCCAAGGAGTGTCAAAGTGGTGGGAAATGTCCAGGATGTGACACCATTTTTCAACACATGCCTTATTTCACAAGCTACACAAAATACGATTTTATTACTCTTCGTCCCATAAATGAAAAATAAATGAACAGCTGTTTATTTTTTCTTCTCCCACTGTCTCTCCATATTGTTTTTATCTGTTAAACACCTATTACTTTACCGAACTCTCACCTTCTGCCATCTCTTCCGTTATCTATTTCCTCCTGCAAGTCCTTTGTTTTCCAAATTTCTCTTTTCTTTCTTCCTGCCCTGCAGACGAATTCCATTTTGGTGTTTGTGCCATACTTCTTCATTTCAAATTATCTTCCTGGATACATGCTTTTAGTCCGTAAATAAGTCTTTGCTCTCTTCCCTCTGCTTGCTCCTCTATGCCACTCCTCCATTGGAAAATAATTTAGGAAACCCACCACCTTTCTCCTTTATGCTTTTTTCCCCATCTCACAAAGTTTTTCTTTCCTCCACATCCTTCCATTTTCCTCCATCTTCCCCTGTGTGCCCCCCATCCCTCATTCCATTCCCCATACAGGCTCCCATCTTTCAAATACTGTCTCCAGTTTCCCCACTTCTCCCCAGTTTCTCCTCTCTGAACAGCAGATAGGGCTGTTTTTCTTCCCTTTCTCTGATGCAGAACAGCCCATGGGCTTCTATAAAGAAGAGGGGGAAAAAACTTGACAAGTACTGGTGTGGGTAGGTGAGAAGGAACTATTAAAAAAAACCCTGAGTCATGACAGTTTTGTGTTAATCCTGAAATCAGTAGCTGGAATAGGTCTCATTCCCACCACCCACTTTGGTGAAGGGTTGGATTTCCAGATAGCTGCATGCTCATACAGAATCATATTTTGAAATAGGTACATGTCAAAGAGCATTTACCCAAGCCCATTTGAAACCTTAGTCCATCATCTTCTTAAATGAAACCACATACAATCCATGAAAACAAACTATTTATTTTAAGATTCTATTAATAAGAATTTTCATTTGTTGTTTCACAACTGTTCACTGCGAACCAGAGACAAATAATCACAGCAGTACTTTGTCCATCAACGTTAAGATCGGTATCCTCCTCCATAAAAATAAATCAGTTCAGCTCCATGTTATTCTGAATCCATGAAGAATGTTTCAAAGTCCTGATCTAAGTCTGAAACAAGGGTGTCCACAAAGTCTTCAACAGAAGGAGACTTCTGAAGCATACCTGTGGAAAGAAGCACAAGAGTCTTTCAGTGAGAATCACACCAATGTGAAAGCCCTGACGTTTACCTCAACTACAGTAATTTGCCTGGGTCACAATGAACTACTCCAGTACAGCTGTCAGGATTTTTCACCAAGAAGCATGCAACCATCCTACACAGGGATTGATTTAACCAATCTACTTCCTAGCTAGCTATCTGGCCATCATCACCATAGTATCTGAGAGCCTCACAAACATTAACAGATTTTATTCCTTCAACACCCTCTATAAGACAGGAAGGATTATCACTGTTTTACAGATATGGAACTGAGGCACAGAACAGAGTAAATGATTTTGATCACTCTGTGGCTGAGCGGGAAACTTATCACAGGTCTGTTGAGTCTCAAGCCAGCACCCTTTTCACTAGACTAGACCATCCTTCCTACTCTGATTTAGAAATGCCAGATGATCAATCTGTCACTACACACTACATATAATCCCCCCCAAATCATTAAGATACATATATAACTAAAGCATGTCACATAACCTTATAATGCTACACACCCTTAAGGTGCTGATTAAAGACCATGTGGTTCTAAGCTTGTTTAACTTATATAATACAAGAATTATGTTCCTATTTTACATAAATTTAGAAATGTCTAGCATATGTAAAGATTCTATGGTATTGCTCCTGAATACAAAATTTAACTTGGAAATTTTCCAGACTATGTGCTTGGGGGGAAAAAAAGAAATCAGTTCATATCCATTAACTGCCTTGCTCTAATTTGATTAGCCAAGTAGATTCTATCTACCCAAATCAGAAAGTTTTCCTGTGTGCACTGGAATTTAGATTTTAAACAGTCTACTCAAACTGGATTTGCAAGAGTGCACTTTTTGAAGGAAAAAACATGTTTTCTATAAAGTATAAGAATATATTGTCTAAATTATTTTCAGCTGTTTCACTGTAATAAAAATGCATTTCTCTTCATTGTGTGCCTACTGTGAGTTTATTCATTATTAATATTTTAGACGCTTTAAAAGGAAATTACATTACTTGTACTGGAAAAAGTAAAAAACAGCTTAACCAGAGCCAATTAGTGTAAAATATAATCTTTGTGCTTCTCTGGATTGATTCACTCTCACTGACAGAACTGCCAATGTAAATACAAGCTTGATCAACTCTTTACTGTAGGCCTACATAGTGCACATTTTCTTACATTCTTTCACATCCTACGACCATTTGGTTTCAGTGGGAATAATAATTGTAGCATTTATGAAAAACAAAATTTTTCAGTGCACCCTTTAATAAAATCTGATTGAAGCCAACTGGCTTGATTAGATGTTTCTTGTATGTTAAGTAATTGCTAAATACAACAGTTCAAAAAGCAAGAAGAAAGAGACCAAGTCTCCAGGCAATTTTGGAGAGTCACTAAAAGAGTTTCCTAGCAAGGATCTCACAGCACCCTGATTTTAATTAGGTTTAAGTATACATTGCAAGTGTCAACATGAACTGCTGCGACAAAGTTGATTAATATGGAGAATTAAAAGAAAAACAAAACGTTTGCTCTGCAGATGGAATTAAAATGCAGTCAAGTAACAGTTCCATTCAGATATATTCAATATCAAAGGGAGCAGAAAAATGGGTATTTTTAGCAATCTGACACACTCATTACTTTTCCCTTTAGCACAACAGAGTATGAATTGTACCTTTAGTTCATAAAGACAACTGAATGACTTTTGCAGTACATATGTGGGTGTGGCTTAGAGAAAAATCTGTTATGGCGGATAGAAAAACAAACTCTATCTTGACTGAAGACCTGCAAAGATCAAAATGTCTGACTCTACCCCAAAGATACTTGATCTGTGCACAGAAGGGATTCTCTGGGTGTGTGGATCTCCTCTTCCCAAGTGAGTTGGGCTGGCAGGAGGACATGTATTTTGCCACACCATCAGCCCTGGAGAAATCTCCCCAAACAATACAGCTTAACCTGATATTTTTCAGCAGCTCCCTTTGCAGTGGGAACACCCCTTTAAGGGGAACCTCAAAGAGCAACTGCTAGCTGGCAAGTCTGGAAGTGTGGCTCCATTGGAGCTTAGCCGTGTGAGGGGAACAAGGCAGTCAAGCCACCAAAACCCGTATGGCCAGTCCCTCTAACAGAACCATTTCACCACTACCCTATAACCCTGTTCCTGCAGCATTTTCCATGGGAAAGAAGATAACATAGTTACTTACCAGTAACTGTTGTTCTTCGAAATGTGTTGCTCATATCCATTCCACTTAGGTGTGTGTGCGCCCTCGTGCACGGCCAATCGGAGAACTTTTACTAGCAGTCCCTGCAGGGGCCGGTCCAGCGACCCCGTAGTGTCGCCGCCATGCAGCGGCACAACCGTCGCTGCCGGCCCCTCCCCTCTTCAGTCCCTTCTTTCTGCCGACTCCGACAGCGGGGACGGAGGGTGGGTGTGGAATGGATATGAGCAACACATCTCGAAGAACAACAGTTACTGGTAAGTAACTACGTTTTCTCCTTCGAGTGGTTGCTCATATGCATTCCACTTAGGTGAATAACGAGCCTTACCTGGAGACGGGTAGGAGTCAATGTCGGGCTGCCCTCAGCACTGCCCTGCCCACGCGAGCATCGTCCCTGGACTGCTGGACGATAGCGTAATGCGCGGCAAAGGTGTGCACAGAAGACCAAGTGGCAGCCTTGCAGATGTCTTCCAGGGGGACCCTCTCCAGGAAAGCCGCCGACGCGGCCTGGGCCCTTGTGGAGTGCGCTGTCACTGGTCCGGGAAGCTGGACACCCGCACTCTCGTAGCACAGCCGGATACAGGCGGTGATCCACTTGGCGATGCCCTGTGATGACACTGGGGAGCCTCTCATCCTCTCTGCCACCGCGACGAAGAGCTGGGTGGTCTTGCGGAGCGGTTTCGTCCTATCGAGGTAGAACGCCAGTGCCCTCCTCACGTCGAGGGTGTGTAGCCTCCTTTCGTCCTCGGACCCGTGCGGTTTGGGGAAAAACACAGGGAGGAAAATATCTTGGTTACAATGGAACCTAGAGACTACCTTAGGTAGAAAAGCTGGGTGAGGCCTAAGCTGTACCTTATCCCGGAAGAATACCGTATAGGGGCGTTCTGAGGTCAGGGCTCTCAGCTCAGAGACCCTCCTGGCGGAAGTGATGGCCACAAGGAAGGCCACCTTCCAGGACAAGATCAGCAGGGGGCAAGTGGCCAAGGGCTCAAAGGGGGGCCCCGTCAGTCTGTCAAGGACTAGGTTCAGGTCCCAGGGAGGCACCGGGTCACGGACCTGCGGATACAGCTTCTCGATTCCCCTGAGAAACCTCACCGACATGGGGTGAGAGAATAGGGACCTCCCCTCCATCGGCTGGTGGAAAGCCGAGATGGCTGCCAAGTGGACCCTTAGGGAAGCCAAGGCCAACCCCTGTTGTTTGAGTTGCAGCAGGTAGTCCAGGACCGCCTGCACGGAAGATGTACCGAGGGTTATGCTCCGCGATTCCGACCAGCAGGTGAACTTCCTCCACTTGGCCTTGTATGCGCTCTGGGTGGAGGGCCGCCTGCTTCCCAGGAGCACATGTTGGACCTGCTCCGAGCAGGTTCTCTCCTCCTCCGTTAGTCAGAGAGCCTCCAGGCCGTCAGGTGTAGGGAGTCCAGGTTGGGATGCAGCAGGTGACCGTTGTCCTGGGAGAGAAGGTCCGGTCTTTTCGGGAGCTCAATCGGGGGGGCGATTGACAGGTCCTGAAGCAGGCAAAACCAGTATTGTCTCGGCCACGCTGGGGCGATCAGGATGATATCCGCTCTGTTCCTCTTGATTTTCAAGAGGACCCTGGGTAGGAGCGGGTGGGGGGGAAACGCGTACAGGAGTTCCCCCGTCCAGTCGATCAGGAACGCGTCGGAGACGGAGCCCGGCTCGTGACCCCTGAGCGAGCAAAACCTCGGGCACTTTGCGTTCCAGGCTGACGCAAACAGGTCCAGGTGGGGAACACCCCACTCGCGGAAGATCATGGCGACCACCTCCGGGTGAAGAGACCAGTCGTGTTAGGGAAGAAACGACCTGCTGAGGCGGTCTGCCTCGTCGTTCCTGGCCCCCGGGAGGTGAGAGGCGGTTAAACAGAAGTTGCGTCTCACCGCCAGGTCCCAAAGTCGAAGCGCCTCCTGGCACAGTAGCGAGGAGTGCGCTCCCCCTTGCTTGTTGATGTAGTACATTGCAGTGGTATTGTCTGTCAACACCTGTACCATTCTCCCGAATAAAGCGTGGTGAAACACTTCGCAAGCCAGTCTGACTGCCCTCAGTTCCTTTACATTGATATGGAGGGCAGTCTCCCTCCGGGACCAGAGGCCCTGTGTGGTCAGACCACCAGTGATATGGGCTCCCCACCCCAGGTCTGAGGCGTCCGTGATCAGAGTGATCGAGGGGGTGGGCGCTCTGAAGGGAATTCCCTTCAACACGATCCCGGGGTCCAGCCACCAGTTCAGCGACCCCAACACCGCAGGGGGGACTGTTACCACCCTGTTCAGGGCATGCCTGTTGGGCATGTACACTTTCTTCAACCAGCTCTGGAGGGGCCTGAGTCTGAGGCGGGCCAGCCCCACTACATAAGTGCATGAGGCCATGTGGCCTAACAGCCGTAGGCACTGCCTGGCTGTTGTCGTGGGACATCTCTGGAGTTGCGATATTATCGCCGCCATGACCTCAAACCTCGAGCGTGGGAGGGAGGCTTTGGCCCGCACCGAGTTTAGGTGGGCCCCTATGAACTCTATGCTCTGCACTGCATATAATGTTGACTTCTGCTCGTTTATGAGCAGCCCCAGGGTATGGCATGTGGTCTGGACGAGGGAGACCGCCTCGCGCACCTGCGACTTGGTCTTGCCCCTTATCAGCCAGTCATCCAGGTATGGGAAGATTTGGACCCTCCTGTGCCTCAGGGAGGCCGCCACCACTGCCATACACTTCGTGAACACCCTGGGGGAAGAGGCCAGGCCAAAGGGGAGGACCGTAAATTGGTAGTGGCCACCAGCTACCGTAAACCTTAGGAATTTCCTGTGGGCGGGAAGGATGGAGATGTGAAAGTACGCATCCTTCAGGTCGAGGGCGGCGAACCAGTCCCCTGGGTTCAATACTGGGATGATGGACGCTAGGGACACCATGCGGAATTTGAGCTTTTTTATGAACCTGTTGAATTTGCGCAGGTCCAGTATAGGCCTGAAGCCTCCTTCTGCCTTGGGGACGAGGAAATACCTTGAATAGAATCCCCTCCCCACCTCGAGTGGTGGAACCACTTCTATGGCTCCTTTGAGAAGGAGGGTGTGAACCTCCTGGCAGAGTACATGCTCGTGAGATGGGTCCCTGAAAAGGGTCGGGGGGAGGAGTGGGGGGGGGGGTAGCCAGCAGCTGAAGGGCATAGCCCCAGCGGATGGTGCTGAGGACCCATTGGTCCGACGTTATCTCCTGCCACAGGCTGATGTACGGTCTTAGCCTGTCCCGGAAAGGCGGGGGCTGGCCCAGGGAATGTAAAGAGGTGCCACCCTCAGACGCAATGTCAGAATTGTCTTTTGCCCTTGGGGCCCCGGGAGGGACCCTTGAAGGAAGACGAGGAGGTCGCAGGACGGTCGCGCCGCCCTGCACCCTTGTTTCTGTCCCGACCCCTGGGAGGGGGGAAGGGCCTAGGCGGCGGCCAAGTCTGCTACTGGTGCCGCTGTGGCGGTTGTTGCGGCTGTTGGCGGGCTTGCAGTCTTGCCGCCTGGGGTGTGTAGAGGCCCAAGGAGCGTAGCGTCGTCCTTGAGTCCTTCAGGGCGTGCAGCTTCTCATCCGTCCTCTCCGAGAAGAGGGCGGCTCCATTAAACGGCAGGTCTTGAATGGAGTGCTGCACCTCCTGTGACAGATCAGTAGATTGCAGCCACGCTGCCTGCCGCATAGCGACAGCGGAGGCCATAGCCCTGCTGGCCGTGTCCGCAGCGTCAGACGCAGTTTGTAAGGCTGCACTGGCTACTGTCACCCCTTCCTCCAGGACCATGGCAAAGTCGGCGGCTTGGTCTGGAGGCAGGGACTCCGTGAACCTTTTCAAGGAGTCCCACGAGTTCAGGTTATATCTGCCCAGGAGAGCCTGATGGTTGGCTACCCTGAACTGGAGCGCCCCTGTGGAGTAGACCTTCCTGCCGAAAAGGTCTAGTCTCCTGCCCTCTCTGTTTTTAGGGGAGGCGCTCTGGGCACCCTGCCTGTCTTTCTGGTTGGCAGCCTCTACCACCAAGGTGCCCGCGGCAGGGTGTGCATATAAGTATTCGTGCCCCTCGGCTGGCACATAATACTTCTTCTCGGCGCCCTTAGACGTGGGGGCGACCGAGGCAGGGGTCTGCCATACTGCTTTGGCTAGGCGTAGGACCCTGTCATGAATGGGGAGGGCCACCCTGGAAGGGCCATGGGTCCCCACACGTCCGAAGAGGGGGTCCACCTCTTCCTCTAGAACCTTGACCTGTAAGTCTAGGTTCGAGGCCACCCGTTTCAGGAGTTCTTGGTGGGCCTTAAAGTCAATGAGTGGGGCCCCTTGGTCCCTTATGGCCGCCTCGTCTGGTGACGACGAGTAAGACGGGTGGCGGGGTCCTGTGGAGGGGCCCTCCCCAGGGTCCTCCTCCTCGGAGGAAAAGGAGTGGTCACCCTCCTGCACCGAGGGTGCCTGTTGGGAATGGGTGACCGAGGCAGGGGCTGGCATAGTTCCCTGCCCCATCTGAGCCGCCCATCGGGCCCACATTGGCCACTGCCAGGGTCCTTGGGTCCAGCTCAGAGGCAGCGTCGGTGCCGAGGGTAACGCCAGCGCTGCTGCAGGCGGTGTTGGCACCGCGGGGAGAGGTACCTGCGGCACCGGGGTCTGCGGTACCGGGGGTTGCGGTGCCGGCTGCGCCAGTGCAGGTTGCGGTGCCAGCGAGGGTTCTTGCTCCTGGCGGCGGGTCCGGGATCCCGAGCCAGGGGTGCGGGGAAGGCGGCAACGGTGCTGGGAGGAGACACTCCGTGGCTCACTAGATGAAAAGTCAGAGGAGCGACAGCGTCTGACTCGTCTGTGGGGCGATCCCGAAGACGATGATGGAGATCTGCGCCGGGGTGGGGAAGCCTTCCGCAGCCTCTTCCTCGGTGCCGGGGAACGGTGCCGAGCGCGCCGGCTTGGTGCCGGGCTGGAGCTGGATCCGGAGCTGGAGCGGTGTCGGGAGCGGTGCTGTGAGTCCTCCGATGACGACAGGGGAGAGGAGCCTCCGGGCTCGGTCCTCCGGCGTCGGGCGATGGTGATGGTGGGTGGCTGGACGTCCGGTGCCGATGCCGCCCACCCTTCGGGGACACCCAACACGGGTTTGCCCAGAAAACAGGCTCTGGGCCCCTTGCGTGAGGGGGTGCCGGAGGCGTGGGCAGGGTCATCAAGACACATGCCGCCTCGAACGCCTCCGGTGTCGAAGGAGCCTGTAAGGTAGGTCCCTTGCTCACTGGAGTCGGGGAGGCCTCCTTGGTCGGTGCCGGTCCCGGTGCCGGGGGCCGGTCCAGGGGGTGCACCTCTGCGCTCGACCCCGGCCGCTCCTGCGGTGTGGGGGAGCTCTCCACAAGTGGGCGGCGCTTCTTCTTTTTCTTCGGCACCGTGCTCCCTGGTGCCGGAGGTGCGCTCCACACCGAGGACACACTCGGTGCCGTGGTGGACTGCGTGGGCTCGGACGCCGGGCTGAGCGCGGTCTCCATTAGGAAAGCCTTCAGCCTCACTTCTCGGTCCTTTTGAGTCCGAGGCTTGAAGGACTTACATATTTTACATCGGTCTCACCGATGTTGTTCCCCTAGACACCGTAAACAACGGTCGTGGGGGTCGCTAGTTGGGAAAGCCTTCCCGCAGCTAGCGCATGGCTTGAAGCCGGACGCGCCGGGCATGGCCGCGGGCGTCCGAGCCCTAAGGCTCCCTAACTAATCTACAAAAACCTCGCTAACTGAAAAACTAACTTAGTTCGGGGCGAACTACTAACTAAATACTCACTTTTAAGGCGAAACAAAAACCTGAGAAGAGCAGGGTTAGTTCTCGACCGACCGTCACGGGCGGAAAGAAGGAACTGAAGAGGGGAGGGGCCGGCAGTGACGGTTGTGCCGCCGCATGGCGGCGACACTACGGGGTCACTGGACCGGCCCCTGTAGGGACTGCTAGTAAAAGTTCTCCAATTGGCCGTGCACGAGGGCGCGCACACACCTAAGTGGAATGGATATGAGCAACCACTCGAAGGAGAACAGGAGCTTGTTAACAGAACATAATTTTTCTGATACCATGTAAAAATAACTATGGAAAAAGAGTATGTAAGAAAATACTTTTAAAGTTAATTACAAACAAAATCAGCCTGTCCAGATGACATCCAGGGTGTCAAAAGCATTAGCTAACCACCTTATAGATCCCTGACAATTCTATTTGAAAATCTGATAACCAGGTATGCAAAGGAAGAAGGAAAAAAATACAATAATGGCTGGTTTTCAGAAAAGGAAAGAAGAGTGATCCTAGGAATTACCTTCAAGTAAATCGGATTTCCTTCCTTTGTACAACAGCAATACATAGCAAACATTCTACACTATGGAAACTATAAAACGTGTGAATAAAGGTAACACTATAATATAGTTGGATATTTATATAACCAAACAGTCTTTCAAAAACTTATTTTGAAAATCATTGCAAATTATTTCAAATTGGCTTGCATAAGGATATTTATATAGATTCAAAATTGGTTAAAAGGACATAAAAAAGGGAAGTACCAGATCTTGTTCCAAATCAATTATTTTAAATACCCATCTTCAAGATTCCAGAACCAGACACCAAAAGGTAATTTTAATTGGACCTCTGCACAGTAGCTGTGGTATGCAATACAAATGAGAATGCAAATGGATGCTTTTAAAGACCCAGAGCAGGCGAGATCAGGAATATCTGCTGAGTAAATTCTACCAATGCAAAAAGAGCAAGCCCTGCTTAAATAAAGTGCTATAGATTCTACAGTAAAGATCCAAAACATTGCAATTTGGAATAATGCTACTGCGGTGCTTTAATCTATTGCTGTCTGAAGGACAGATTACAAGATCATAATGGTCTCTTTCAGCTTTAAACCCGATGTAAATCTGCATTATAATATGTACATACACAACACTGCAGTCTAAATTAGTGATATATCAACAAAGACTGATGGTTGCAGTTTTTAAAGATGAGAGTATATTTCGTAAATTCAGCCCGACTCTCATTCCAGATGTCTCTCCCAAGCCTAAGGCGGCTGCGTTGCTTTCCTTCTCTGCTTTGATGTTTTCTTCCACATTACAGCACTGTGGTTAACCACACCCTTTCTGGGGATGGTTAACCATAACCTTCAATCACCTGTAATTGGGAGAATTATAAAAATACCCAGTGGCCTCCGTCCCTCTGGAACACTGTAACTGTTTTGGCCCTGTTTGGGCCATTGTCTATGGCTGTTCATAACTGATATAACAGCATTCATTTATATAAGCTCCTTATACATTAAAAACATGGGTAAATATTATCTAGAATCTTTAAAACAACTCTAAGAGGGAAGTGCAATTTTACATATGGAGAAACAGAGATAAGGTCCTGATTTACAAAATTGCACAGGAGCACCTACATACCTAATTTGCACATGTGATCACATTTGCACATTGTATATTAGGTATCTGTACACAGAAGTGGATAATTATGTATCTGCCTACAATACAGTCGTACGAATGATTTAAGAACACAACTGCACATTTATTTTGCAAGTGCACTCTTGAAAATCAGCCTATGAGGGCAGATTTTCAAAGACATAAAAACAATTAGGTTCTGACCCCGACCCCTCCCCTCTTTGTACCTTTTCTCAAAATTACATGGTAAATTAGACAAAGACTCAGGTTTGGCTTCCAATTCTATGATCAACCCACTACGCCATGTGGCCTCTGAGCACCACATGGCCCATTTTTCTTGAAGCGCTGCACACCGGGATTTCAAGATATGAAGCAAAGCAGGCATCTTTAACATCTACCTTGACACTTGGCAGAGGTGGACAAATGGATTTGATGTCTTAATTGTATTTTGTTCTTTAAACACCAGATGATGGCCTCCTGAACAAATCACAGCTGAATTTGTTTTCTATTTGTTGTTCCTACCGTACGTATTTATGTCTAGTAAATAATTGGTTGCATTAAATAAGCTTTCAAATGGGTCATGCAATAGAGTTAACATCATGAGAAGATTCCAAAAGGACTTCATGGTGCCACTGCATCTTCTAAAATAGTAATACATGTTGCTATTGATGTTGGGAGTCAAATTCAAGCAACCAGATGTATAAATCTCAGGACCTTAATTAAAGGCCCAATCCAAATGAAGTCTCTCCTCTGATTTCAATGGAAGTTGGATCGAGTTCTTATCACTGAATCTGAGGTACTGAGTCAGAGAAAGATAGAAGCTAGGGCTATATTTAAACATGTAAAAAATTAAAACGACAGGACAATGAAATCTGAGAAGCCACACCACAACATTGTCATGAAGAAAGTGAACAAGTGAAAGTATGTGTCATATTACACAAGGTATTAAGAAGGAAACTTTACCAAACAGTCCATGGAAATGATTGAATATGGCCAGCTTAGCAATCACACATACATTAAACTTTTAAAGGGAAGAGCTTTGAGAGTATTTAACCAGTAGTCAGACTTGTACAAGTATACTTCTACCTAAAAGTTAGATCTCGAAATCAGAGCCTCGGAAATATAGGCTTCTGAAATGTGGCACCTACTATCAGGGAATACTGAAACTTCCCCAAAAGAAAGTAGTATTAGCAAGAGGTCACTACTGCTTGGTGGTGAGGGATGTATTTGGAAATGATGTGTGGAAATAGCATTTCTGCAGCTGGAGAAACAGTTTTGGAATGTCCTTAATGAAGAGGAAGATGGTGAAAGAGAGACAAACGGCAGACTGAAGAGTAATTGGATGACATTACGGAATGACTCATAAAACGTTAGAGTAACTGACTTTACTTTTATACTTAAAATCTTATTTCTGTACTAAATACGGAGTGATGGAGATAGGGAGTAAAAAGCTTTTACGTATGTACAGTCTACAGTATTCGTAACTATTGAAAGATAAACAAGGCAATTACCTAACCTCACATGGGAGTGGCATGAAGTGAAAATTCAAGGTGACAAACCAAAACTGGATCACTCTATTTTAATAAAGGTTTTGTTTTCAGCAACATTTATTCCATTCCACTACTGGGACATTTTGCCTTTTTTTAAGTCAACTATTTTAGCACTAAAGCAAGAACCCCTACCTGAAAGCTGAATTTCCTGGATTATAATGCTTTTTTCTAGAATAATTAGACGATTGCAGGAATTAATTTTACCTTTAATTACTGATACATACTTTCAGCCTCCACTCAACAGCAATATACTTTTGTCTGGAAATATAAGCAAGTAAAATGATGTGCTCTCACAACAGAAGGGTAAACTTGTGCAGTTATGCACGGTTTCATGTACTTCATCAATGGAAACATCTTGCTGGTATTTTTATTCAAATAATATTTGATTCAGATGAGCACATGGCTAGAAATTTCAGCACAGCCTTTGGGACATTCCAGTGAGAGTCCATGGTCAACACAATTTTAAAACACATTCCCAGAAGTATCTGATGGGATAATAAGCCCCAGTCAGTGTTCAAAAGTCCTGTGTCTCCTTACTATGTGATACTTGAAAACCTGATTGGAATTCCTTGCCAAAAACGTAAATTCTGTTGGCTTGCATCCACTCCCTCCAGACGCTAAAACTGGAAGGCAAATTTAAAATGAGATTACCAGATGCATTGGGACTTTGACTCTTGAAGAGTGATTTAACAATGACAAGTTTAAAAGATCCAGAAACCTCCAGAAGAAGACTCTCTCTATATCTGGAATATAAATAGACTAATTTACTTCAGACATAGCTGTTTAATATATGAAGGTATTAGAGAGACAGGGAGAGAAAGCACAGTATAATGCTTACAAGATCAATGGAGTCAGGACTTGTGTGTTCCATTTCCAAGTCCATCACTGACTCACCATGTGAAAAAGCCATGTCTCAGGTTTTCCTATCTGTGAAATATCTACATCACTACTTAACACAATACATCACTACTCAGCTACCTAATGTTGGGTGTTTTAAACTTAACAGTTTTATGAGCCTCAGATGAAAGGAGCTACGTAAGTGTGAAGTCTATTATCATCAAGTACCTAGCTTCTGAATTTCAATGTTGATGCAACCTTTGTTCAGTTTGCATACATGAAAGTTACAAAGAACAGTATTTATTGTGGTCATTTAAATACAGAAAGATTTCAAGAGTCACAGCAAAGAATATCTGAAACTTATTTCAATCACATTTACCTTTTCAAAATCTATACCCATTTTTTTAAATTGCTAGGAGTCCTGATTTAAGAATACAGATTACATTCCTGCCTGCACCAAAAGGAATAAATATAAGAAGATGGTTCTAAAAGGCATACAGATCAAAACCAAATTTTGTTAGAATCTTCAACATTGCATTAGAGTGCATTATCAAAGTGTTGATACAACCTGAGCTGCGTTGGTGCTATCAAAGTAATACTAGACAAAAGATTTCCTATTTCTGCATCAGCAATGATTTGAATACAGCCTTTCAGTTAACGTATAGGTAAAAATCAGTAAAACTATTTTTTTGTTAAATTAATGATGGTGTCATCTCTCCTTTTTCAGAGTATCTGACTGGGTATCCTTGAATTCTATGAACTACTTTGTAAGAGTTCCCTTTCCAACACACTATTCCCCTGCTGTTTAGATCTCAAAATATTTCATTCTTGGAATTACCATGAGTTCATGAAGCATAATTTGAGATCTAGTCTATTTAATTAGGTAAAATCTACTGTATATATCCCCTTTAATATATCCTATGAAAGTTTTGGTTAAGTATAAAGGATTGAATAGGGAAACATTAAAATTATTTATTGCTATCTAATCGTAACCACTGATGTTTGCCAAAAGGTACATAGCAGTGGGGAAGGAAGGAGGAGAGAGAGAGAAAGGTCACAGAAACAAAACAATCCTTTTTCTTTTACCTTGAACCATGAGCATAGGCTCTTTTCCTCCACCATGTGCTAGCATCTCTCTGCGATAACGCTCACCCATTGCCCTGAAGGAAAAGACAGATGATATTACAGCCACCTGCATACACAACCTGTTCAGCTTTCAGTCACACTTGTCTCTGGTTTCTTTACAGAACAGACACAGATATAGATCTAATAAAACCTGTCACCTTGAGACAATGGCTACCTTCATCATGTACAGATTAGATAAATGCACACTATATTTAAAATTATGCAAGAATGAACTAAGCTAGATAGATCTGATATTTACAAAAATTATGTTGTCTTTATGCAATATTCTACTTTGCCAAGAACTTGTTAGTCTTCACTGTTGTAAGGGGGGAAATTAATAGGTCTCTGATATAACTACCTAGAACACTAAGCTAAGGGGTAAGAACAGTTTGGAATTTGTTTTTTCGCCATATATTCACATAAGAATAATACAACATAACATTTCAAAATGAAAAAAGTCAGCTTGTCAGAATAATATAAATAGAAGCTAATGACTCCATCATTTCCACTGTGGATTTTCTTCCTTAGCTGTGTGGAATATCCCACTTTCGCATTGTCACAAGGCCCCTCAGGGGAATCAAAACCCAGTCTGCCCACCACTGCCTTCTGAAGACCCATGTGGGAGTAACTGACTACCAATTAATCTTTAAGTAACCATCTGGGGCAAACAAGCACCTGGACCTAATAACAAGGTGACATGAGCTTAGTTAAGCTAAATACTCTTAGGGAGAAAGTGCTTCTAAAGAGAATATCACAGAGAGATGGTGTGCTTCTAGGGACAAGAAGCTCCCAGCAGACTTCACTGGAGAAAGGAGCCTAGAAGGTACGCTCCTAGACAGAGGAGATCCCAAACATGAGAGCTACAGTTGGCAGGCCACCAGGAAAGCCTGGTCCCAGCAAACAAATCTCCAAATGGTGGCAGGGAGCCCAGACTGTCAAGAACTACAGGCTGTCCTGGAGAAGAGCTGCAGTTGGTAGGTCTCCATGGACACCTGGATTCAGTGAGGATTCTCCCCAGGTAAAGGCAAGAGACTGGACTCCAGGAAAGGGATCTGCTTGTAAAGGGCTTGGCCTTGGACAGAGGTGAGCAGTGGACTCAGGTGGAAGACTAAACTAAGACAGAGTTAAGAAAGTCAGACATGGGGATAAAGGTGTTGCTTATGCTTTGTGTTGGCCTTTTCTGTTATTAAATGAGACTTGAGAGGAGGCGCTCTTTGATACCTGAAGGCCTGCCTGGACATGGTTATACTACAATGAAGGGAAATTAAGGCAGAACTCACCCATGGCGCCATGCCTTACTGCGAGAGAGAGTGTCAGGACAGCTTACGCTATAACACTCATCAAACATTCTGTGTCACAGGAAGCATCTCTCTATCTGAGGAAATGCCTAAGACACACTATCTATAGGTGCGATAGGATAGAAAGGAATGGATACAGATGTCTCAAAGATCTGTCAATGCATTATTACTTGAGAGTAACATAAGGTACTCCACACAGTGTTCCCAGCTCCTATCTGTCTGGACAGCAAATGACCATCCCAGGACCAAAAATGGTCACTAGCTCTGAAATAAGAGCTCTGGGGGGCTTGAAATCTTCTCTCTCTCACCAACAGAAGTTGGTCTAATAAATGATATTATCTCACCCACCTTGTGTCTCTAATATCCTGGGACCGACACGGATACAACTATGCTGCTATACATAGCTACATCTAATTAACAGCTCTTTAAATGCACCAGGAAATGCTGTTGCTCATGGCCACCCAGTTTCACACATCCTGAACAAATACTGAAGAAATTCCTTGTTTTAGGCAATCACTATTTGATTTGAAAAACTAAAAAAAAAAATGTCAAAGCAAAGTGTCGGATGAAGTGCTGAATGGTACTCTCTCAATTGCAGTGAAATTTTGAAAGCTCATAAAGTGTTCAAAATTTGGGCTAGCTCCGAACAAAAATCAATACCTCCAGTGTTGCCTGTCTAGGTAAGCAGAAAGTGTCAGGGGGAAAAAAGTTAGATATCTAATATCAGCCAAATAGAACATGTTCAGCTAAAAAGCTTTACAGATTAAGGCCAACAGTTTCAAATGCAGGTATCTAAATTTGAACATGAATTTATTTGTTTATAGGCTATTATTACTAAATATATTTATTTATGGTGGTACCTACAGTATGCTAGGTGCTTCCCAAACATACAGAAAGAAAGAATCTTTGCTCCACAGAGCTCACAACGTAAGGTGGACAGACTAGTAGAAAGTGGCTAAGGGAAGCAGAACGATAGGCAATTGATACATAAATTAGCTCGACTGTAAGAAACATGACAGAATTGGTCTTCAAGAGGGACTTTGATGTGGAGAGGGTAGAGAGTTCTGTAGATGAACTCAGGGAGGCTCCCCCATGTGGATGTTGCACAGGAGGAGGCATGGGGGAGACAAGCAGATAAAGTTGTCTATACTAGCTGAGCAGAGGGGTGTAATGCAAAGCTTGAAAAGGGAAGATAACTAGGCAGAGTAATACGGAGTTTGAAGGTGGTGACAAAAACCTTGTTTAATAGTGATAGCTTCTTCTAACTTAAATGGAAGCTACAGGTATTTAACACTTTTGAAAATCAAGCTCTTAAATTGGATGACTATATAGGGATATTTGGTGCCTCCCATTTGGCACCTACATTTTAAAATGCTGGCACTGTATTCTTTAAACCAGTGAACATGTCCTACAATATGCCTTATCATCTGCGGTGATGTTATATTTTGCTATGTTTTTAAAAGCGACAAAGTTAGAAAAAATGAAAATGTCATAAAAATATCAAAATGTTGCTACAGAGATGACAAGCAAGTTTTCTGCTGCCCACAGTTAGCATGCCATGCAGTTCTACTTCGTGTATTGCCTCTTTTTACCTGTCAAATGGGTTCTGCACAAAACACTGTTTCCACACCATGGAGGCAATGGCCCTGGACATGAGGTAGGAGTAGTACTTGGCACCGTACCCCACAAGATGACTGAATCTCAGTTGCCATGCCTACAGGGAAAAGAAAACAGAACGTAAATCAAACCACTTGATATTCAAATTATTTTGCAATTTTTGATATAAAGGTCTCAAGAGTTATATACTGAATTGGTCATAAATACAGTAGAACCTGAGAGTTCTGAACAGCTCAGAAATGGAGGTTGTCCAT
>ML675618.1:68700266-68834338 GCA_007922155.1 Mesoclemmys tuberculata | reverse complement strand
GTCCATAACTCTGAAACGTTCATAACTTTGAAGAAAACATTATGGTTGTTCTTTCGAAAGTTTACATTGAACATTAATGTAATACAGCTTTGAAGCTTTAGTAAGCAGAAGAAAAATGCTTTTAACCATCTTAATTTAAATTAAAAAAGAACAGAAAGTTTGCTTACCTTGTGAATTTTTAAAAAAAAACTTTTTCCTTTTTTAGTAGCTTACGTTTAAAACAGTGGTTTACTGTATTTGCTTTTTTTTTTTTTGTCTCTGCTGCTCCCTGATTGCGTATGTCCAGTTCCAAATGAGGTGTGTGGTTGACCAGTCAGTTTGTAACTCTGAGGTTCTACTGTATAGCAATATATTTCCAAAATATTGCTATTGCAGAAACTGAACAGTATTAATGAGAAACAGCAAAAGGAAAACTAATGTGTAGAACTTCATTCTAATAAATATTTTCTTAGCTAAAAAGACTACATTTTTGCTGTGTTAATCCTCATAATTACTACTATGAGTAAACTGAATCAAAGTACCGAAGACTATAAAAAGTAAAAAATTCAGATATTTAGTAATATCTACATTGTTTCTATTTGGTGCTAAAAAAACCACAATTCACTTGTTACAATTAACAACACATTTTATCATTTTCCACGTGAATAATTAGTGTCACACCTGAAAAAGTTAAATCCATGAATTTGTGCCAAAAACAAAATTAAAGTAGAGACCTGTATTTGGTACTATGTAAAGTACAGTTTCCCACATGCCAGAGTAAGGCTCAGAGGTAGATGAATTACATACACATGACATATCATTGTTCACAGATTTGCTTGTATATTTATAGCAGATTACGGTCTGTAATTATAGTGTTATTCGTCTATAAATTGTTATTTCATTTTACGACTCATTCCAGTGTTGTTGGACTCCTCTTTTAGTTCTGCTTGGCATTCCCTATTTGGCTCTATTTCTTTAGCTGGGAAAATTGGAATGATCAACTCTACTTTCACAGAAACAAAATTTATATTCTCAGATTTCCCCTGCCTGTAACGTGGAAAGGGAAGCAGAATTAAATTGGAACGACATCCTGTTTCCCTGCAGTCTTACATGCTTCTGCAACATAGGATGGCTCTATCAATCGATGGATAAATGAGAAACCCCCTCTCCCTTATTGGATCCTTCTCAGGAAACGAAGGGGGAGTCAACTTAAAAGATGTAATTCGCCATGTTCAAACAGGATCAGAGCACTATGATTATCATAGAAGTGTAGTATTGGAAGGGACCTCACTAAGTTCAGTCCCTTGCACCCAAGCCAGGACTATATAACTAGACCAGGGGTCGGCAACCTTACCGCGACAGAAGAGCCGCGTGCGTCTCCGGAGCCGCAGGTTGCCGACCCCTGAACTAGACCATTCCTGACACGTTTATCTAACCAGTTCTTAACTTCCAATGACACAGATTCTACAACTTCCCTAGGCAATTTTTTCCAGTGCTTAACTACCCTGACAGCTAGGAAGTTTTTCCTAATGTCCAACCTAAATCTCCCTTGCTGAAATTTAAGGCCATTGCCTCTTGTCCTATCCCCAGAGGTTAAGGAGAACGATTTTTCTCCTTCCTCCTGTAACAGCCTTTTATGTACTTGAAAACTGTTATCATGTCTCCCCTCCATCTTCTCTTCTATAGACTAAACAAATCCAATTTTTTCAATCTTCCCTCAGAGGTCAGGTTTTCTAGATCTCTGGGCTTCCTCCAATTTTCCACATCTTTCTTGAAATATGGCACACAGAACTGGACATAAGATCAGCATGGAGTACAGAAGAAGAATTATTTCTCATGTCTTGCTTACATCATGGTGATACATCCCAGAATGTTGTTTGTTTTTTGTGGCAACAGTGTTACACTGTTGACTCATATTTAGCTTGTGATCTACTATAACCCCCAGATCCCTTTCCACAGTACTCCCACCTATGCAGTTATTTCCCATTTTGTATGTGTGCAATTGATAGTTCCTTCCTAAGTGAACTACTTAGCATTTGTTGTTACTGTATTTCATCCTATTTACTTGAGACCATTACTCCGGTTTGTGCAGATCTTTTTGAATTTTAATACTATCCTCCAAAGCACTTGCAACCCCTCCCAGCTGGTATTGCCTGCAAACTTTGGTTCGTCCCAAACTTTATAAGTTTACTCTCTGCACCATTATCTAAATCATTTATGAAGATATTGAATAGAACCAGACCCAGGACCAATCCCTATGGGACCGCATTCAATATTCCTGTCAACTTGACTGTGAACCACTGTAAACTAGGCAATATTCGCCTAGTTTGTTTATGAGAGGGTCATGCGAGATGGTATCAAAAGCATTACTAAAAGTCAAGATATACCACATCTATCAATCCCCCCCTCTGCCCCCATCCACAAGGCTTGGTATCCTGTCAAAGAAAGCTATTATGTTGGTTTGACATGATTTGTTCTTCACAAATCTAAGTTGACAGTTACTTATCTTCTATGTGTCTGCAAACTGATTGCTTGATTATTTGCTCAGTTATCTTTCTGGGTACTGAAGTTAAGATGATTGGTCTGTGATTGCCCTTTTTGTAGATAGGCACTATATTTGCCTCTTCCAGTCCTCTGGAATCTCCCCTGTCCTTCATGACTTTTCAAAGATATTCGCTAATGGCTCATATCTCCTCAGTTAGCTCCTTGAGTATTCTAGGATGGATTTCATCAGGCCCTCCTGACTTGACATCCTCAAACTTCTCTATGCAATTTTTAACTTGTTCTTTCCCTATTTTAGTTTCAGATCCTACCTCATTTTCACTGGCATTCACTATGTTAGATATCCAATTGCTACTAAACTTTTTGGTGAAAACAAACAAAAAGGTAATTTAGAACTTCCACCATTTCCATATTTTCTGTTATTGTCTTTCCCAACTCATTGAGAAATGGATTTACCCTATTCTTGGGCTTCCTCTTGCTTCTAATGTATTTGTGGAATGTTTTCTTGTTATCCTTTTTGTTTCTAGCTAGTTTAATCTCATTTTGTGCCTTGGCCTTTCTAATTTTGTCCCTACATGCTTGTGGGTTTTTTTTATATTCATCCTTCATAATTTGACCTAGTTCCACTTTTTGTAGGACTCTTTTTTGAGTTTTAGATAATTAAAGATCTGCTGGTTAAGCCAGGATGGCCTCTTGCCACACCTCCTATCTTTCTTATGCAGTGGGATAATTTGCTCTTGTGCCCCTAATAATGTCTCTCTGAAAAACTGCCAACTCTCTCCAACTGCTTTACCCCTTAGATTTGTTTCCCATGGTATCTTACTTGCCAACTTCCTGAGTTTGCTAATGTCTGCTTTCTTGAAATCCATTACCTTTATTGTGCTGTTTTCCCTATCATTTCTTAGAATCACAAATTCTTATCATTTCATGATCATATTCACTCAAGCTGCCTTCCACTTTCAAATTCTCAGGCATTTCCTTTCTATTTGTCAGAATCAAATCTAGCAGAGCCTCTCCCCTAGTTGCTTTCTCTACCTTCTGAAATAAAAATCATCTCCAATGCATTCCAAGATTTTGTTGGATAATCTATGCCTTGCTGTATTATTTTCCCAATAACTGAAGTCCCTCATCACTATGAAGTCCTGTGTTTTGGATAATCGTGTTAATAATGCCACATCCTCTCCTGTTTTGGAGGTTTTGACAGAAAGAAGGCAGGATTAACTCTTGGTTAATATGAAAAGGAGAAATATTGGTTTAGGGAGGAAGCTGGGGACTATATTAAAAGCCACTTTGTTCTGTGGTTGCCTTGTGAAAAAAAAGAAAACACCTAAAATACAGGGCAGCTCATTTCTCTATGCGCCTAGCTGAGGTCAAGGCTAAAAGAAATGTTATTTTATAGGCAAAGTTAGCTTTAGGGACACAATATGGATTGGGGTAGAAGGGATGCGTTAAGAGGTTCTTGGTCTCAAGATTAAGTGACTAATTTCTCTCAAAGAAATTACTCCATTGACTTCAATGTAGTTAAAACTGGTGCAAAGAGAACAATCAGCCCCTGAGGCTCCATGTGCTGGATCCTGATCATCATATTGGAGGAGACCATCAGAAAGCTGAAAACCAGGAGAAAACATCCCTACCAGGAATCTTGCTATTTGACCTCCGGTGGCATTGACTCTATACAGATGTGTTTACTATATGCTAACATCCTTGAATTTTAGCCTACTAATGAGACTATAAGTCCCAAATTGGACCCCAGAGTCAGTCATACTTCACCCTGGGACCTACGTCACTGGTGACAATACTTATTCTGGTTCTGACAAAGGAATCCTTTTGCAAAGTTGCAACTGTTCATCCAACCAGATGTAGGATAATGGAGGGTCTGCAAGCATTGATTCCATTTTAGGTAAACTGAGGGGAGTAAGAATTGGGAATAGAGGCTGGTCCAGGGTACTGAACAGAAGGCCACAAGTATTTACATTACTAATATGACTGATGGACCCTGGAAACTGTATGGTGGGTAAAATCATTTCCATTCTGTCAGGGGATGGTCTAACTATCTCTTCAGGTATGAAACCTTGCTTCTAGGTGGCATGTGCAAAGAACAGGAAGTTAGAGAGAAAAGTCCCAGGACCTATCTGACTGCTGGAGTGGACCTTTGGAAGAGGAAGTGTTTTGATTAACCTTTTGTCAAACCAGGGCAAGACCTAGATGCCCTGCATCTTGAGGGAAGTTGCCACAAAATCATGAGTAAATTCTGTGGATTACTCCCAAAGTGGCAGTTTTGTCCCAGAAAAAGAGCTGGATAAAGAATATTTACTGTATGTTTCTTCCCAAGCTTTTGTTACCATTTTATCCAAACTAACCAGGAGGGGAAAGACTTTCACCTGAATGGATCTCTCAGAGAAGTACTCCTTGTATGTGACTAGTTCAGGAAGGGAACGCTCAAGTCTATGGCTTGTTTGGTGTTTCCAAAGAGCACTGAGGAATCTGAATCCAAGAGTTCTCCATCGTATTGTGAGGGACCATTCTGAGGTGTCCTTTCTCACTCAGAGCTTCTTGCTTTTGAGAGAGGTGGCAACTCAATCCTGAGATCAACTGTAATCCAGAGCTGATCAGTTTCCACCTGGCCACTGAGAAGCAGCCTTGGAAGGGAGGCCCATATAAGGACACTGTCTCATCCTAGGCTTCCATGACGACTTAATGGAGATGTTTGCCTATGCCTGGTACATTTCTTCACTGATTGTTGTTATTATTTACATTAACATAGTACTTAGGAGCCCAGACCCATTGTGCTAGGTACTGTACAAACATAGAACAAAACGACAGTCCCTGCCCCAATGAATTTATAATCTAAACATAAAAGACAAGAGAGAACAAATGGATACAGACTGGGGGGTACACAGAAACGAGACAATTTTGGCCAGTGTGATAGGCAGTGCTCTCAGCACACCAATGGCTTAACTGTTGTCACATTTTTTGTAGGTATCATGGCAAAGGAGTTTTAAGGAATGTTTTGAAGGGAAGAAATGAGGTAGCTTTGCAGATGTTTTGAATCAGAATCTGCTGTCTGTAGGTGCCTGCTCCCTCCTCTTGACGCTGCTGCCTGAAGTGCAGAGGCGGGCTAAGCAGAAGAGTGAAAGAGTGCTGAGAACACACCCAAAGTAAAGTATAGGAGTGGTACAAGGCAGCCTGATCAAAGTGGTGACAGCTGAGATATGTAAAATTGCTTTGCTGTGCTTCATGAAGTGCTGGTGCATCTTTGACCTACCTAACACAGAACAGAGCGTGGAATGAGATCAGATGAAATGTTGGCCTTTTGGTGGATAAAACTATGGCTCGTTATCAGTCGTACTGCCTTAAATAAGGGACAGAACTGTAGCCCATTCCATGATCCAGATCAGGCAATGAGGAGGAAGAGGAGTTAGCAGCATGTTATCTGTGCAGCATTAAACAGTCAGAAATAAAACCATGAGGGGCACATTTTCAAAAGCAGTGAGCTAGAATTTAGTCATGCAACTCAAAGCAGTCTGGAAAATGGGCTCCCAGTTCCCACATCAGCACAAATCCAAAACTTTCTTCTTGCTTTGTCTTTATCATTTAACAAGATGCTTCTACTCAAACTGTTTTGTAAGGCACAAGCCACAGTCACTAAAAGACAGGAAAATATCAATTTTTAATTTTTTTTGGATGGAGTGATAAACAAAATCACACTAAAAGGGATCTTGTGAAAGCTCTTAAAAATTATTTTTTTTAACCCAATTCCAACTGTTTTTTTCCTCCTACAGCCCAGGGCCTGAAATTAAGTTCAGCCTGAACTCAGATTTTTCATCTTGCATTGAAAACTATTGTGGTTGCAACATTTATACATAACATCTACAATCTTTCTAACTTGTCCCTTAATTTTAACCATAATCACTAACTGAAAACACATTTTAAAACAGATCAGAAAGCCAGTATTTTTAGAAGACTGAAAACATGTCAGTCTTTATTTTATTCTATAATAAATCTTCAGATTGAGGATTTGAAGTTTCAACTTGAAAGGTTACAGCTCTCCCAAGAATGGAAAAAGCTTTACTGTTGAATCACTCATCACATGCCCAAAATCTTAATAATTTCCAAATATATATGCTTATGAAAAACTAAGAATACATCTGCTTTTTCTGCTATAAAAGAAAACCCTTTCCAGAAGTTTGACATGAGGGGAAAATACTTAATCCTGTGTTATATTCCTCAGAAAGGATTAATTTCAATAGCCATCATAAATGCCAGTACAGAACACAACAGCATGTCTCTTCAGTAACACAGACTACCATGAACACACAGAAGTGTCCCTCTATTTCCTACAGTGACTTCCCACAGAATACCATCTCAAATGGCTTCATTATCTTAAAGGCACTCAATGGTCAGAGCCCAGGGTAATTAAAAGTTCCCCCCTCTAGCTCCAGGATGGAGACCATTGTCAACAGCTCCATTCCTCAGGCAAAATGGAACAGTCTACTACAAATGTGCAGGAGACAGAGCTGTCTCCGGACCTGGTCCAACACTATGAAACCGACTCCCAATGCAAGAACCAACATAAACCACATCACTGTTCATTCCAAACACAAGCAGCACTTGTTTGGCCTTGCCTTTGCTAATATATTTAATAAAAAATCCCCATACAACTTCCCCTTTGGGAGAGGAAGGGATAAAGAAAGAACTACATGTAACAGATGCTAGTCAGTCACAGCACTTAATGCAATCTGGAAAGTGCTCAGATACTATGATGATCGGGATGTATAATACAACCTGAAGAGATGAGAACAAATAATGGAATAGTAGCAAAAGTTGAATATATTTTAAAAACTGCCAGTGGATATGACATACATCCTAGGGCATCAGAGGAATTAGCTATAATCTTATTGTACCAAGAGCAATTTTATGGGTTTTTTGTTTTGTTTTGTTTTGTTTTAAATAAAGCGATGGACAACTGGGGAAGTAGAGAAAAATGGGGATATAAGCAAATACCATGCCGATTTTAAAAAAAGGAAATAATCTTGGCAATTACCACTGAATAAGTCTGACCTAAACACCTCACATAATAATATAACCAAAGAGTTATTCATTCTGCAAATGCCAGCATGTCAAAAAACCTGATTACAACAAAGCTGTCCCTTAGCTAGGTTTCAATGTAGGCTGGACTTCAAAATGTTTTTATTAATCAGGCAGAAAGCCTGAGGACAGATTCTCTCACAATACAAGTAGCTCTAGCATGTCATCATTCTCTTCCCCCAACCTCCAGTAATATCCCCACACAAAGCAGATTCTAGTTACTGTCCTCCTTGCAGCAATTACCAATACCCCCACTCCAGCTCTCAGCATTTTCAGCATTATACAAGCATGCTTTCCCTCTACTGTCTCCAAGCTCCAGAAATAAGTCCAAAACACCAGGCTTGGCCCCACATAAGTTAAACATTACAAAGTATACACTGCTCTGATGCATGGGTATTACTTCCATTAACATTAACAAAGAGTTCCTTGCTTGCACTAAAAGGAATGTATAGTGTTTATATCCCTACACAAATGAGATGAGCAACTAACCAATAAAAGGCTCAAAAAGCACAAATATATCTGAGTCAATGCTCCCTTAAGCAGCTCTATCATTCACAAAATTATTTTACAGAATATAAAAACAATACAATCTTAACTGGACAAACTAGATATTCATCTTGCAGCTTAAAATTATATTTAAAAAACTTCTTATCAGTATAGATACTTAATTTCCAATTTCCAAGGCTGAGTGATTTCTCTGTATCAATTAAAAAAAACCCTGACACATGAATTTCCCCTTTGGAAAGCCTGCATGCTAGATATACACAATTAGGACACATTTCTTATTATAGGTTATGTGTCTAGTAAATTGCAAGAAAGTTAATAAAGATTCTGAGTACATCATCTACTCCCAGAATATATGTAATAATTATGGAAGTTCCATGAAGACATTCCAGGAGTTTATTAAATAACAGTGTATTCTCTAACATAGCCCAGGGGTTATGATAATATGCCATCTGCAGGTCATGTTACTGCGTGTTTTTTGTACAGTATAGCTGACAGAAATAAAGGTGCGTGACTGATCCACTGAAATTATTAGTTAAAGATGCCTGTTTTCTATCAACATACCATCAATCCTCCATGATTATCTTGTCTGAAGAATTTCCAAAAATCCCATATGCAATGGCTTTTCATCCTTTCTAATAAAATACCCTGCTGTATTTTGACTAACGTAAACTGAAAGTCTTATTAGGTGTTTCAAATAAGATACACATCTGCTGCATTCTTGGTGTGTGGGGAACAGCACTTTAAATGTATTACCACAATTCCCTACAAACCTATTAATAAGTAATATCATTTTATTAACCTCAAAGTTTAGCTGACACTTCAGCTTATGTATGTTTAAAGGTGTTTCCAGCCTATACTTCTCAAGTCTAGACAGAATTCTCAGATTTAGCAATGTTCAAAGTGCAACAATCAATTAATATAAAATTCAGGCATAGTCCTTACAAAGCTAGCCCAAAATTTTAAAAGGGAAAATGAATTGAAAATAGCATTGTGTAATTTATTACATTCCCGTTGTTAACTAGTTTTCATTTGATCCATAGCTAGTCTTTGTTTCCATTTAATGGCATTAGTGCTGTAAAATACTATAGCTGTTTAGATTGAAATCTCCTTTAGAAAGAAAAAACCTGTTATAGTGATTGTGCTAATCCAGTCAAATACTGTTTGATTTGTCCTTGAGAAGTGCCTGAACCTTTCAAAATACTCTTTGAAAGTTTGTGCTGCTATGTAGTCTCCATTAATCTTCCACTATTTCAAAGCAGATGAAATGTCACCATTCAGCTTTGAGTCTGAAGACAAATCACAGGGTATATTACAAGATCCAACATTAAGTATGTAAATACTTTTTCTTCATTTAAGATTTTAAATTTAAAATTTCTACTGCATTAAATCTCAGCAGGAGAGTTGCTAAATAGTTTCCATAAGCAAAAATATTTGTTGGAAATAATATTTGGTGGGGCCCTCCCTTCCCAATTAAATTTTTATCCCTGGCAGTAGATGCAAGCAGATGAGCAGTCAGCTCCTCTTTTCTGCAGGGGCTGTTGGGCGGAGAAGCCATAGATCTGACGCCAGCTTGGTGCTGCTGCTCCCACTGCCCATGAAGTTAGACATTAGCATGAGATGGAAAAACTGCTGAAAGTCATCAGCGAGCTCCTGGCTAAATATAAAAACCATTATATAAACCAGGTTCTCAGCAACCTTCTTTCTTTAACTAGCCCCAATATTTGCAAAGTGACCCACATTAGTAGATTCAAGAATGTGAGGTGCAACACGAGGAGCTGTGACTTAGGCACATTAAACATTATGTTGTCTTCTTCTGATGACACTTTTTATTGTGGAGAATTGGTGCATTGTTTAGTGCAAAATTCATGCGAACTGGCTTTTGTGGGGCATTCTGTCTTTCAGTTTAACAGGTATCCTGTTCTGCCTAATTAGGCAATATTCTACAAACGAGAAAGAGCGTGCGTGCACACCTCTCTCTTCAGCCTAGAGGAAGGTTCACTGAGCTGGGATCCAGGAATTCTGGTCTCATCTTTACTCACTGTTGTCTAAATTTCTATGCACTTTGGAGCCCTTATTGCCTTCATACCCTAACCAAGAGAGCAGAGAAGTATTGTTCTTACCCACGTTATCAAGAAGTTAACTGAGAGTTTGTACAGGGCAGACCTGGGGAATAGGGCCCAGGTCTCTAGAATGGCAAATCCAAATCTCACCCTCTCTGCCACACCTCCTCCAAGAATTAACGAGCTAAATCTGTGCATTTGGCTACCCAGACTCTAAGCAATACATC
This sequence comes from Mesoclemmys tuberculata, assembly GCA_007922155.1. Classification (NCBI taxonomy): domain Eukaryota; kingdom Metazoa; phylum Chordata; order Testudines; family Chelidae; genus Mesoclemmys; species Mesoclemmys tuberculata. The sequence continues at coordinate 68,823,975 of ML675618.1, read as the reverse complement.
CCTGCCAAAGCTAGAATAAGAATCTCCTTATTGTCTGCTGTTTGACAATCAGTTCTGAAACTCACTGGCAAAATGTATGTTAAGTGCCTTTCTAGTGGCAGGTCCACTAAGTGTAGCTCAAATGGTAGAAGTCTGCACTGGAGCTCTGAAGCTCCAACGTTCAAGCCCTGCTGTTTGTGTTGGGGAGTCCTTGTGGCTGCAAAGGATGGAATATTTTTTTGACTTTCCTTTATAAAATACCAGTTTGTTTAATTCACAGAATGAGAAAATATCCCTAAACGAGGTGAAAAAAAACAGATGACCTGACAATTATGGCACAAAACGCAGGTGTTCCACAGTTTGGTAATTTGTCACATTTTCATCACTTATCTCTCAGTTTTGAAAGTTGAAAGGTATGGTTTTGTCTAGAAGAAAACCAAAGTATTCAGGCACTATTTTATTTTAAACAAAGAACACTCTTTGAAGGGATGAGTGTGCCTCTGGGGAGAAGTCTGTAGACTGGTCAGCCATACATTCCCTCATTTTAAATACACAGAATTTCGGGGTGGCTTTATCATTTATATATTTGTTTGTTTGTTGGGTTGCTTTCTCTATATGCTGGGCCTGATTCACTATTGTGTTACTGCAGTTTAATATCGCTGTAAACGCCATCAATTTCAACAGAATTACATCAGCATAACACTGGAGTTACACAGCAGTGAAAAAGATCCTTAAAATTTTTTTGAAAACTTATTCTATAGTTGCAGCTTTTGACCTGGGTTGGAATAACTTGAATAACCTGAACTCAATTAAAAGAAACAACTTCTTATTTCCCACTAGCTTGGCTAATGTCACAATAGTTCAAAACTGTACAGTAAAGTGCCTTTCTGAGATTAGGAGTAGGATAGTGTGTAAGATAAACCGACTAAGACACCACTGACATTTTAGAAAGTGAGTCAAACAAGAGATTAAAGTTTAAATTTCTAACACTTCTGTGTTTTTCTTATAAAGTCATAAATAAATCTAGCAAGACAGGGAATGTAAATATTTTTTGCAGTTGTTTATACTGGGGAAGAGGAAAGGAATTTAATGTGTAATTAACCACTTAAGTGTTTCTGGATATGAACCATCTGCTCTTTGAATTATTTAAATGAACAAAAATGTAAATATTTTTCATTTAACCTACTGAATGACTTGATCATCACAACTCAAATGCACAAAAGCTATTTACCATTATATCCACTTCCAAGTAAACATGATGAAAGTTGCCCTTAGAGATATAGAAGACTATGTACTTCAAAAGATTAAATTTATGGTTTAGCAACAATCTTTGTTGGATATTCATGTTAAGTTCCTGACTGGAAGGCAGGCAGACAGGACAAAAGTCAAATGAAGATTGAGTATATTTAAATTGGACAAGATGCAAATTAAGACAAGCTAAATTAGTAGCATTATGAACCGTCGTTGTAGCCGTGTTGGTCCCAGGCTATGAAAGAGACAAGGTGGGTGAGGTAATATTGTTTATCGGATCAACTTGTGATGGAGAGAGAGACAGGATTTAAAATTTCTTTCACAAACCTGGAGAAGAGCTCTATCTGGCTTAAAAACTTGTCCTTTTCATCAACAGAAGTTGGTCCAATAAAAGATATTACCTCACCCACCTGGTCTCTCTATATTAGTAGTATCACACATTTTACAATAAAATGATAGTTTTCTAAAGTAAAATATTGACATCACATGCAAACCTGAGAATTTCCAAATTCATCCCTTCTATCCTGATATATAGCTTTGGCTATATACATGCATGCAATACATGCATAAACAGAGCATTACACCAATGACGAATGAGTAATATTAAAGGCTCAGTCCTACAATCAGGCCAATATTGGCAGATCCTTTCCAACGAGAGCCCCACTAAGGTCAATAGGGCTTCACATGGGCACAGGAGCAGGTCTTAGCCCATCTTTCAGTACCTCATTAGTAACACACTGGAGTTAAATTAAATAACGGGTCAATGCTTCACAGTAACATATATAAACAACACCTGTGATAAATGTCAATTTTTCATTTTAACTAAATTATTGCACGAGGTTAAAATTACTAGTAAAAACTCTATATAATGTTATAAACATATTTTACAAATATATCACCATAATCAGGTAAAACTTGTGTACCTACAAAATGAGACAACATCTGATACTGTAAACTAATGCAACATCTACTAATGCAGCACTAATACTGCAGACTAATTCTGTTCTTGTGCCTGAATATCTGAACACACCAGACTGGAGCTTAGGAGATCAGGATCCAGTTCCTGACTCTGCCATAGCTTGCAGTGTGATCCTGGGCAAACCACAGAGTATGCCTACACACTGACCTGGGGGTGTAATTTCCAGCTTGAAGAGAGATACCCTGCACTAGCTCTGATCAAGCCAGTGCTCAAAACCTGAGAGCAGCCCCTTCTGCTGCTGGTGCCAGCATGACTACAAACTATTTTTAGCACGCTAGCTTGATCAGAGTTGGCACAGATTTTATCTCGAGCTCGGAATCAGTCCTCTAGCTCAAAGTGTAGACATACCCACAAGGTGCGTCTTCATAGCACAGCTAGCTGAAGTTACAACCCTAAATTGACTCCCATCCATGCACAAAAAACTCTAGGTTGAGTTAAGTGGTGCTTTAATCTCCATTTAGTTAGCCTGTAGAGCCTGGGTAGGTTGAAGCTTGAGTGATATTGATGATTGAGCTAGTAATGCAGTGGGGGATGCAACAGCTTCAGTTGCTAACCCAGGGTACTTCTACACGGCACACTCCTTATGGCAGCATGCTGAGCGCACACACTGCACGCCAACCCAGCACAGGTATAAATAGGGTAGACGGTGAGGCACTGCTTAGGCAAGTAGAGTAAAGACATGCCAGAACCTTAGGATATGTACCCTACATTGCTCTTTGCAGAGCCAAACAGTACCTTCCTTATCTATACCACTTTTTATCAAGTGTACTGTCCCACTGCAGGGAAAGGCTCTGGTAGTGTCCTACTGCAAGCCTTTTACTGCTGCTTCCCTCTGCCAGAGCCTCTCACGGACATGTGTAGCTACACAACGCAGTGTGGACACAGCCTGCTTTTCACTGTGATGTATAGCTACGTGCACCACCAATGGTATGCAGGGTAGACCTAGCCCCAAGCTGAACTGGAGTGTTGTTCTGAAGTGTGTTTGCTCTCATTTGAGTATGTCACCTTGGGCTAACTGTTGCAGTGAAGACAAAGTCTTTAGTTTCACTGAGGCTTAGATCAAAATGGGGTTGATAGTACTCCCCCCAACCCCCCGCTTAAGTCTTTTCTATTGAAAGAAAAGCTTTTCCAGGGAAAGCTCTGTCTCCTACTATATGTTTTCACAGCACCTTGGATAATGGGGCCCTGATTTCAGTTGGGATATCTACCCACTAGTGCATTATAAATCATAAGATATAATCCAGCTATTAGGTACATGTAGCACCAGTCTTGCTGTCCTGAAAATAATGGGAGTTTGGCATGTGAAAGAACCGTATTTTGTGCACTGACTAAATAATACAGTTTAATCCCTTCCTTTTTTCCTCCACTAAAGTGAAGTATTTATAAAAGTTATTTTAAAGTAGGGCTGTCAATTAATTACAGTTAATACATGCGATTAACTCAAAACAAATTAACAGGTTTTTTTTGTTTTTGTTTTTTTTTAAACGAGCATTCACTGCACACCAGGGCACTGTGCTCAGGGGAGCGCCACTGCATGCCTCCGGGGCAGGGGTGCCCCTTCTCCCCTGCTATTCTGCTCTGTTGCCATATATTAGCCAGCACCCCTCCTAACCCCATCTCAGATCTACCTCTGGCCAAGCTGCTTGGGAGTGGGAGCCTCCTGTTTGCTGTGCAGAGCAGGGGTGCAGAGGAGATGATGTCAGGATGTCCCATCCTCCCACCTGGGTACCCAGTGACTGCTGAGCTGGGGTGGGGGTACAGAAAGCAGCTGCCTCTGGGTCAGGAGTGGGAGCGGCTTCTGTGTGAACAAGCGTTCAGGCTGGTGAGTGCTCTGCTTAAAGAGATAGCATGCGCACTCTGTCTCTGTCACACACACACACACACACACACTTCTCATCCAACACCCAAAATATTTAAATAAATGATATTCTATTATTGATAACAATGCAATTAAAACTGCTATTAATTACAACTATTTTTTTTTAAACTCACAGTTAATTACAATTAATTTTTTTTATTGTTTCACAGTGCTATTTTAAAGTGTTACCAGTCAGGGACATACACATTTCTCCTGCATAATTCTTTAAAAAGCAGCTTAATTACACATATCACTAAAAATTTGTTTGAGTTTCATGAGGATAACACTTGTAAAAAGAAATTCCTTAAAAGTGCTTCACTGTCTTACAATTTCTGTAAACATTCTGCAGCTACAAACACAGTTGTTCAGTTAATAGTGTCATATTATTGCTAGAATATAAATATTTCATGATACTTTTCTATCAGTATTTTCCCTGTCATAGAAGTGAACTGAAACACATTGAAGAAAGTCAAACAAACCTCTTAGTTTCTTCATGAGCTTTTGAGAGTTTCCACCATTATTATAAGGTTTGAATTGAAAGTTTAACTCAATACGGCACCAGTGCTTTTCAAATTTCTTTTAGCTATTATTTATACAAACTTCCATGAAGTTCATTGAATGCTCATTTAATTTTCCTCTCACTATACCCAGATTTTTATGTTTGATTTTATTGTATACTTTATGAAAGCCCATTTGAAAACTAATCTATGGATTTACATTTTGTGTAAACAACTGGGATTTCCAATTTGGCAAAACAAACAACTAACTCTGTAGAAGTTACACTAAATCCAAAAAACAGACAAATGGCTGCACCACTCTTCTGAAAACTAACAAGTTATAATCAGAGCTGCTTCAGTGTCTGCTCAAGTAGCTACATTACTTAGCAGAAAAAGGATCAATACATTAAAGCCTCAATACCTTTATTAGCAAAAATATGAAATAGGAAACAGTGTTTCTCTTTGATCTGACCTATTAAATATGAAGAAACTTCTCACGCTATGAACCAAACTGCACTGTGGACAAACATATAAAGCATAATTAAACCAGTTACCTAAGCGAAACTTTAGGTCTCTAATAAAAGTCGCCTTTCTGAAATACTGCATTTTTAACATGTTGGAACAAATCAGGTGTATTGCCAGATTATTCTGCAGCCCAGAAAATAACCAAAAGGCTTGCTACTTAGCATCCCAAGTTATATAAACCAAAACATGTAAGTACTCTCCTATCATGGGTAATTACAACAATTTATTCATGCTAGCTCTAATGCAACACTACATGTTATATATGAATACAAAGAACAGTTACTTACCTTGTAACTGTTGGCCTTTGAGATGTATGCTCATGTCCATTCCCAATTTAGGTGTGTGTGCGCTCATCACACACACACCAATGCCGGAAAACTTTTTCCCCTAATGGTACCTATAGGTGCCAACTGTAGCACCCCCTGCAGCAGCTTGCAAATGCGCTCGCATGTAGGCGCCATTGGCTCCCCCTCCCTCTCAGTTCCTTCTTGCTGGAACTCTGACAGGAAGGAGGGCAGGTGTGGAATGGACACGAGCAACACATCTTGAAGAACATTAGTTACAAGTAGCTGACTTGCCATACTTCTACAAGAAAACTTCAAAAACAGACTTCAACGAGAAACTGCAGAGCTGGAACTCCTATGCAAACTTGACAATCAAACTGGGTCTGAATAGGGACTTGGAATGGTTATCTCATTACAAGTATTTGTCACTGTTCACACATTCTCACCTTCTAATCAATGGTTGTGAATAGGCCTTATCTACTCTAAGTGAATGGACTTTGCTAACACCTACCCTCCTCACTGTTATTTCTTACCCTTGGATGTATGTATATATATTATATACCCCCATCTGATTTCTATTTCATGCATCTGACAAAGTGGGTTGGAACCACGAAAGCTTATGCCTGCCGAAATTTGTTAGTCTTTAAAGTGTTACAGGACTCTCGTTGTAGTTACAAGGTAAATAACCATTCTTTCTTCTTCAAATGCTTGCTCATGTCCATTCCCAAATTAGATGACTTACAAGCAGTCTCCAGTGGCAGGCAGAAGTTCATGGATGTGACACTTGAAGCACTGCTCTACGAAGTCAGCATCGCCCTGAGCTTGCTGCGTTAAGGCATAGTGGGACGCGAAGGTATGTACTAGTGCTCAGGTAGCTGCCCTGCAGATGTCCAGTATAGGGACATGCACTTGGAAGGCCACAGATGATGCCTGCGCTCTCGTTGAGTGGGCTGTCAAGGATACTGAAGGTGCGACTCCAGCCTGCTCATAACAGGCCGTGATCCACTTCGAAATATGCTGTGAGGAAACCGGCAGACCCTTCATCCAGTCCACAACCACCACGAAGAGCTGCATAGAACGATGGAAGGGTTTGGTTCTTCTGTTGGTGTAAAACATCAGGGCCCTTCTTACATCGAGAGAGAATGCAGGCACCTCTCTTCACTGGAGCTATGTGATTTGGGGCAAAATATGGGTAGAAAAATCTCCTGATTAAGTTTAAAATGGGAGATCACCTTAGGCAAAATGGCTGGGTGCAGACGTAGTTGGAACGTGTCCTTATAAAACACTGTGTAGGATAGCTCTGATGTTAATGCCCCGATTTCCAAAACTTGCCTTGTGGATATAATAGCCACCAGGAAGGCGACCTTCCAGGGCAGGTACATAAGGTGGCAGGAAGCCATGAGTTCAAAGGGTGCCCCAGTGAGTCTGAAGAGGACCAAGTTCAAATCCTACTGAGGAGAAGGGTCTCTTATTGGTGGGAAAAGCCTTAAGAATCTTTTAAGAAGCCTATCTGTCATTTTGTGTGAAAAAACTGTTCTATCTTCCGCCAAAGGGTGGAAAGCAGATATGGCTGCTATATGAACCTTGACTGATGAGAAGGCCAATCCCCTTGTTTCAAGTGTAGTAGATATTCCAAGATCGTTGGGATCAACGCCTCCATCGGAGAAATGCCCCGCTCAGCCATCCAGCAGGTGAAATGCCTCACTTGGCTCTGTAAGCCGATTTGGTAGATGGCTTCCTCCTCTCCAAGAGCACACGTTGGAACTGGATTGAGCAGGCTTGCTCCTCCTGACTTAGCCATAGAGCATCCATACCATCAAATGTAGGGAGGCCAGCTCTGGCTGGAACAGGCGTCCTTGATCTTGAGACAGGAGATCTGGTTGCAGCAAGAGGGTCCATACCTGGGTCCTGCCACTTCTAGAAGCATCCTGAACCAATACTGTCAGGACCATGGTGGTGCTACAAGGATGACCCGCACCTTGCCTCTCTTTACTTTCAGGAGGACTTTGTGGATTAAAGGTATTTGCAAGAGGCTCCCCGACCAGGAGAGGAGAAAGGTGTCTGTGATGGAGCCTGCACTGAATCCCTGAGGGGAACAGAAATGATGGCATCCTGACATGGGTCTTGCCTGTTGCCCCTTAGCCTTCTCCACAGAGGAGCATCCCCGCTCCGTGCGAGTCTTCTTCGGCCTCTTCTTCGGTACTGGAGATGAACAGTGCTGAGAGGAGAAATAGGGTGCCAGAGGGGCACTGCGCATCGAGGCTGTCGTGCTCAGTGCTGAGTCTGATCTGCCGAGCTCTGACAGCGGTCTAAGTGCCGACTCCATCAGGATGGCCTTGAGACAAATCTCTCTGTCTTTCTTAGTCCATGGGTGAACACTTTTACAGATTTTGCACCTCTCACGGACGTGCGCTTCCCTCAGACACTTTAAACAATTTCAGTGCAGGTTGCTCCATAACATAGGCTTCTTACACGAAGTACAGGGTTTAAATCCTGGGGAATGGGGCATACCCTGACTCTGGGACTCTAACAACTAACAAACTAGTACTAACTATAACCAAACTATTAACTCTATACACTAGAACAATGAATAAAACAATGAATAAAACTATTAACTCTATACACTAGAACAATGAATAAAACTAGATTTTAGCGAGATAACTTGTGAAGACAAGAGATGTTCCAGCACCGTCACTGGCATTAAGAAGGAACTGAGACGGAGGGGAAGCCAACAGTGCCTATATGCAGGTGTATGTGCATGCCGCTGCAGGGGGCACTAGAGTCAACTCCTATGGGTACCACTAGGGGAAAATGTTTTCCAGCACTACTGCATATGGCGCGCGCACACACCTAAATTGGGAATGGACATGAGCAACACTCGAAGAAGAACGAAAGAGTTCCTCTAAATGTTGGGGAAAGTACACAATAAGAGGAAACACCGTTCACCAAAAAAGTCTCTTTTTCCAATTAAAATTGTTTATTTTGCTGTGATCTAAAAAGAGGGGTTAACAAAAACTGACTGTTCTCCCTTAGAATTTGATATTGCTTCTTTTTTTAAAAGTATCTTTTCAATTATCAGGGCTTTGATTAATTTTTTATGTATAAAGTCAAAAATGGTTAAGTAACAAGCTCAAAGTTTACTTTCCATCCCAAAAATTATCTTTGTAATATTGGCATTGTGTAGTTTCTTATTCATTGAATTTCACTGATTTCTGTAACAATTTCTTTCCATTCATAAGTCTCACAATTAGTGTCCCCCACAACCCCCAAACTCACCTGGGCTTTGACAATCAAGGTGAGTTATTTCTAGGTCAGACATGCTCACTAGTAAGAGGTCCTACAGGCCCCCATTTATACAATGTTCAACTCACTGTTTGCAACCTACACAGGCGGCCACTAAGATAAACTGGAGATCTGATCGGGAATCAACATGATGAAATTCAATAAGAGGCAAGTGCAAAGTATACCACTTAGGAAGGAAAAATCAAATGCATAAATATAAAATGGGGAATAACTAGCTAAGCAGTAGTGCTGCAGAAAGACTGCGAGTTATAATGGGCCACAAATGTAATATGAGCCAGCAAAGTGATGCAATTGTGGAAAAGGGTTATATCATTCTGGCATGCACTATCAGGAGGGTCATATGTAAGACAGAAGATAACCATCCCACTCTAGTCAGCACTGGTGAGACCTCAGTTGGCACACTGTGTCCAGTTCTGGGTGCCACACTTTAGGAAAATGTGGACAAATTGGAGACATTCCAGAGAAGAACAACAAAAATCATATAAGGTTTAGAAAACCAACTTAGGAGGATAGTTTTAAAAAGAAACAACAGGTACTAACCTTTCTATAACTGTTATTTTTTGAGATGTGTTGCTCATATCTATGCCAAGTAGGTGTATGCTCACCCCAAGCACTGCTGCCAGAAAGTTTTCCCTCAGTGGTATCTGTCGGGTCAGCTCTGGTGCTCCTGGAGTTGCGCGCTCATGGCAACAGTATAAAAGGTCCTGCCAACCCACAGCTCCCTCAGTTCCTTCTTGCCAGCTAACTCTGACGGAGGGGTAAGAGGCAGGATTTTGGAATGAGCAATGCACCTTGAAGAACAACAGTTACGAGGAGGTTAGGAACCTATTTTACTTCGAGTGCTTGCTCATGTCCATTTCAATGTAGGTGACTCCCAGGTAGAATCACAGAATCATACCACATAATCATAGAATATTAGCATTGGAAGGGACCTCAGGAGGTCATCTAGTCCAACCCTCTGCTCAAAGCAGGACTAACCTCAGCTAAATCATCCTAGCCAGGGCTTTGTTAAGCTGCAGCTTAAAAACCTCTAAAGACGGAGATTCCACCACCTCCTTAGGTAACCCATTCCAAAGCTTCAACACCCTCCTAGTGAAAAAGCTTTTCCTAATGTCTAACCTGGACCTCTCCCACTGCAACTTGAGACCATTGTTCCTTGTTCTGTCATCTACCACCATTGAGAACACCTAGCTCCATTATCCCTGGAACACCCTTTCAGGTAGTTAAAGGCTGCTATCAAATCCCCTCTCATTCTTCTCTTTTGCAGACTAAACAAGCCTAGTTCCCTCAGCCTCTCCTCATAAGTCTTCTGCTCCAGCCCCCTAATAATTTTTGTTGCCCTTCTCTGGACTCTCTCCCACTTGTCCACAGCCTTTTTGTAGTGGAGGGGCCAAAACTAGACACAATACTCCAAATGCAGCCTCACCAATGCCGAATAGAGGGGAATGATCACTTCCCTCGACCTGCTAGCAACGCTCATACTAATACAGCCCAATATGCTATTAGCCTTCTTGCTAGTAGCTGCAGGTGGAGGGTCTGGAGTTCATTGACATGGAGATTGTAACACTGCTCAGCCAAATCCAGAATCTTCTCTAGCATGTTGGGTGATGGCTTAGTGAGATGTTAAAGTGTGAACTTGTACTATGAACGCTGCTGAAGATGCCTGGGCCCTTCTGGAGTGTGCTGTCAGGGCAGGAGGGGCAGGGACCACTGCCAGTTTGGAGCATGTGCGGACGCAGGATGTTATCCACGACAAAATTATCTGGATTGAGACAGAAAGACCTTTCATACTGTCTGCAACAGCCACGAATAGTTGAGTAGTTTTCTGAAATGGCTTTGTCATTTCTTTGTAGAAAGCGAGTGCATGCCTGACATGTAGAAAGTGGAGCCTTTGCTCTTCTCTGTTGGCATGTGGTTTTGGATAGAAACTATCCTGGTTACTATGGAACTGTGAAATCAGCTTTGGAAGGCAAGCTGGATGAGGATGCAATTGGACCTTGTCCTTTAAGAATACCGTATATGGTGGTTCTGAAGTAAGGGCTTGGATTGCCAAGACCCTTCTGGCAAAAGTAATGGCCACCAGGAAAGGTCACCTTTCAGGATAGATAGAGCAGAAAGCACATTGCCATTGGCTCAAACGGAGCTTCTGTTAGTTTTGACAATACCAGGCTGAGGTCCCAGGGAGGATTGGTTGCCATACCTGGGAGTACAATCTCTCAAGGTCCTTAAGAAACCTATTACAGATGGTGTCTGAAAAGAAAGAATGGCCTTTCACCCATGGGGAACAGCTAAGACTACAGCCAGATGAACCCTACTAGATGACAAAGCTAAACCTTGTTGTTTCAAGTGTATTAAGTAGTCCAGAATAAATGGTATTGTTGATGGTGTAGGCGAGACACCCTTCTGCATAGACCAGATCAATTTGTCTGTCACAAAAGACAATGACAAAAGGAAGGTCCTGCACAGTCTGTTGGACCTCATGTGGCAAACCGCAGGATTGAAGCCATGAGCTTCTACACATTGCCACTGCTGAGGCCCTAGATCAGGCTGCAAAATCCATTTCATCCAAGGCTGCTTCCAGGAATGCCATTGCCACTGATTTGCCTTCCTCCATGACAACTACTAATTCTTGTCTGGATTCCTGGGGTAACATCTGCTTAAATTTCAACACAGAGCCCCAGGAATTAAAATCGTACCTGCTGGTTCTCGATCCTGAGCTAGAGGTTACCTGTTGAATAGACCTTTCTACTGACAGGGTCTAATTTTTTGGCATCCTTGGCCTTAGGGGTTTGGTCCTTGCAGCCCACTGTTCCTACTTGTTGGCTGTTGACACAACCAAAGAGCCCGGTGGTGGATGCATGTATAGAAATTAATAACCCTTAGCTGGGACAAAGTACTTCTTTTCTGTTTTCTTTGCCGTAGGCTGATGGGAGGCTGGGGTCTGTCACAATGCCTTGATGGAGTCTATAATAGCCTCACTCAGGGGCAATGCCACCCATGAAGGGCCCATTCCTGCTGGAATGTCTACCAAAGCATGGAAGGACTCCATAATTTCCTCCATCTGGATCCCCAGGTTCTAAGCCATTCTCTTGAGGAGCTCCGATGCACTTTATAATCATCCTGAGATGGAGCTATATCTGTTCCTGAAACACACATCAGAAGAGGAGAAGGAAACCCAAACCAGTAGGGGACACTGTTCTTTCCCTTCAGCACAGACAGGTCTTGTGTTACAGGATCCTGGTATTTGGCACCGGCCTCAGTACTGGTGAGCCTGGGTCCTGCTCTGAGCAGAAGAAGTGCTCTAAACTCAAATGCCATCGAGTATGACCTTCTGGATTGTGGCCACTGCATTGGTGGGAAAGCCCAGGGATTCCAGAATGGCCATTGTCCAGGGGGCCATGCTGTGGGTGGGATACCTTGGCTTGGGTCCATGGCAGGATAGTGCCAACTGGAGAGATAGTGATGGTATTGGCTCCTGCAGGAGGCACTGCCTCCGAGTCAGTTTCTGAAAACTCCCATCCTGGAGACCAGGGAGGAGTGGTATTGATCGGTACTAGCGATTGGTGCCAAGAGGGAGACTACCAGGGATGGGCCAGTTTCCCCCTTGAAGGCAACTGGGGCCTTGATACTGTGGAGATCCTTCCCGCTGGTGCCGCAGCTGACAGTTCTGTATAGTTGGAGATGCTTGTGATGGTAGACAGAGCAAGTCTTTCACTGTGACAAACGTCTCCAGTGTCCAGGGCACTGGAACTCCAGTGGCTGTCCTATAGCAGTGAATCGATCATTTCTGGACTCAACAGGACCAGCTCCATGGCTGTAGTCAATGGTGCTGCACAAATGGTTGGAGCCGTGGAATTGCAAGATGCAGGTCACACTTTGCTAGTCTTGCCCCGCTGACCTCTGGGTTGGGGATCGACCCGTCTGTCTTTTCTTTTTTCCTCACCACCAGCGATGACAGCAGTGCCGAGGTTCTCTCATTGAAGTTGCCTTTCTTTGGCACCACAGATGGTGTTGAAGCTCTCGAGATGCAAAAGGCGTGTCTTCTGGGGATACCAGTGATAATGAATGGCACTGAGGATCATGAAGAGTAGCCAGGGCACTCCTTACTGAGGCTGAAGTGCTCACTGAAGAGTCAGTGACCTGGTTCCAAAGAAGGTCTTAGTGCTGCCTTCATGAGCACAAATTTTAACCTAGTATCTCTATCCTTTTTTGTGTGGGAGTTGAAATCATTACAGATCTTACAATGCTCCCACATGTGAACTCCACCCAGGCATTTAAGGCAGCTGGAATGGGGGTCCACCAGCATAGGCTTGTGGCAGGAGGTACAAAGCTTAAAACCCACACACTGAGGCATGCCTTGGTCCCAGGCAGAGACTAACCCCAATACTATTTATTTAATAACTGAAACTTAACTATTAAGAACAAGAATAACTATATACAATGAAGGGTGGAAAAAAGTCCACTAAAAAAGTACCTGCGGAATGCAAGGACGAGGTAGTTCCAGTGACCATCACGGGTGTAAGAAGGAACCGAGGAGGTGTGGGTTGGCAGGACCCTTTATATCGGCACCATGAGTGCATGATTCCAGGGAGCACCAGAGCCGACCTGATGGATACCACTGAGGGAAAACTTCCCAATGGCAGTGCTTGGGGCAAGCACACACCTACACTGGAATGGACATAAGCAAGTACTCAAAGAAGAACTGGGTATGTTTAGTTTTGAGAAAAAAAGACAGGAAGAAAGGAACCGGATGACAGTCTTCAAATAGGTTAAGGGATGTGACACAGAGGTTGGTAATCAATTGTTCTCCATGTCTATTGAATGTAGAACAAGTAATAACGAGCATAATCTGCAGCAAGGGTGATTTAAATTAGATATTAGGAAAATCTTTCTAACTATAAGAATAATTAAGTACTGGACTATGCTTCCCAAGGGAGCTTGTGGGAATCCATGTCATCTGAAGGTTTTAAGAACAGGTTAGACAAACACCTTTCTGGGATGGTCTAGGCATACTGGGTCCTATCTCACAGAAGGGGACTGGATTAGATGACTTCCTGAGGTCCCTTATAGCCCCACATTTCTATGATTCTATAATCTTAAAACAATGGGTTTGCAGAGGTGTTAGTAAGGGGAAGAGGCAAGAAGAAAAGCAACAAGGCAGTCTACCAAATATCTTCTCTGCCTGTATTCAAATGAAAGGAGTATAAGGAACAAGCAGGATGAACTGGAAGCCTTGGTCTTCAAAGAAAATTATGACAACTGGCATTACAGAGACTTGGTGGGACAACTCCCATGACTGGAGACTGGCAGAAGGATAGGTATGGGAAAAAAGGGGAGGCGTGCTAAACAGAAGAATGCATACATTTGCTCCGAGGTCCAAAAGGAAGTGAGTGACAGACCTACTGAGAGTATCTGGGTGGAGATAAAAAGGGAAAAGAAAAGTAGTGATGTTATGGTGGATCTCTATTATAGACCACCAAATCAAGAAGAGGACGTGGATGAGGCATTCTTCGAGCAGGTAACAAGATTAGCTAACACATGAGCTAGTATTAATAGGGAATTTCAACTTCCCTGATATCTGTTGGAAGACTAATACAGTAAAACATAATATTTCCTGCAAGTTCCTAGCATGTGTAGAGGACAACTTTCTGATTCAGAAAGTTGAGGGAACAACTAGTGAGTCATCCATTTTGGATCTGGTATTGACCAACAGGGATGAATTAGTTGCGAATACAAAGGTAGTTGGGAACTTGGGAGGAAGTAAATGATAGAGTTCATGACCCTATGAAAAGGAGGACATGAGAACAGCAAAACAAGGACTTCAGAAAGGCAGATTTCAATCAACACAAAAAAAGTAGGCAAGATCCCATGGAAAGACCAAGTAAGAAGAAAAGGAGTTGAAGGGGGCTGGCAGCTCCTAAAAGATGTAACACTAGAGGCTCAAGATCAAGCTATTCCAATGCAGGGGAAAGATAAGAGCCACAGGAGGCTAATGTGGCTGCACATGGAGCTTTATAACTATCTAAATACCAAAAGGGATATGTACAAGAAATGAAAGAAGGGTCATGTTACCAAGGAAGTATACATAGACATACTGGGACAAACTCGGGAAAGTAAAGGAAAAGAGTGAGTTACTGCTGGCAATAAATGTTAGAGACAAAAAGAAAGGGTTCTACAAACATTTCAGGCAAAAAAGAAAGATCTGGAATGGTGGGGATCTGCTGCTCAGTGAAGATGAGCTAGTAACAGAAGATGATAGGAAGGCAGAGCTGCTCAATGCCTACTTTGCTTCAGTCTTCACACACAAAAAAAACCAACGTGACCGGATGACTAATGAAGTTATTATAGACAAGGATGCAGATCAAGACAAGTAAAGAACATGTCAGATATCTTCTGACTAATTTGAATAAATTCAAGTCAGCGGGGACTGATGCTATTCACCCCCAGGTGCTAAAGAAATGAACTGAAGAAATGTTGGCGCCTTGGCAATATTTGCAAACTCACGGATGACTGGAGAGGCCTTGGAGAAAGGCTAATGTAGAGTCTATCTTGAAAAACAGGGGGAAAGGAGGAGCTGGGGAACTATAGACTAGTCAGCCTGACTCAATACCTGGGAAGCTATTAATGCAATATAGAAAACATTCACTTTGCGAATACCTGGAGGATGAAGTGGTGATCACAAGCAGCCATCATAGATTTACTAAGAACAAAGTATGCCAAACCAGCTTCTTTCTTTGACAAGGTAACTGGTTTGGCAGATAAGGGGAATGTGTTGGACATAATAGATCTGGACTGTAGCAAGGCTTTTGACAGTCTCATTCTAATAAACTGGAGAAATATGGGCTCAGTGAAACTACCATTAAGTGGATACAAAATTGGTTAACCAACTGCAAACAAAGATTAACTGCTAATGGAATTATGTCAGATTGAAAGAAGGTTTCAAGTGGGGTTCTACAGGGATATGTTCTGGGCCCAGTGTTATTTAACATCTTTATTAATGACCAGAAGGTAGGAATAAAGAGCATACTGATCAACTCTGCAGATGACACAAAGTTGGGGGTGGGACGGAAGGTTACAAACACTTTGGAGGACAGAGCTAAAATTCAAAGAGATCTTGATAAATTGGAGAACCAAGCTATAGACAGCAAAATAAAATTAATCAAAGACAAATGTAAGGGTGTCACACTTAGGAAAGAAAAACCAAATGCACAAATACAGAATGGGGAATAACTGTCTTGACAGCAGCACCCCTGAGAATAATCTGCAAGTTGTGGTAGACCACAACTTCAACATGAGACAACGTGATGCTGCTGCGGAAAATACAAATGCAGTTTTGTGTCGCATTAATGTAGACATAGCATGCAAGTCACAGGAGGTAAAAGTACTGCTCTACTCGACACTGGTTAGGCTCCAGCTAGAGTACTGGGTCCAATTTTGGTCAACAATTTATAGAAAGGATGTAGAGAAAATGGAAAGGATCCAGAGGCAAAGTGACAAAGATTATCAAAGGGATGGGATGCAAGCCATATGAGCAAAGGCTGTTTAATTTGGAAAATAGGAGATTAAGGGGGACATGATAGCAGTCTTCAAATACTCGAAAGGTTACCGTAAAAGAGATGGAGAAAAGTTGTTCTCTTTTGCCACAAAGGACAGGACAAGAAGCAGTGGATTCAAACTACAACATAGCGGATTTGGATAAAATCTCAGGAAAAACTTCCTAACTGTAAGAACAATGGGCCAATGGAACAAACTGCCTAGGGAAGTCGTGGAGACTCCTTCACTGGAGGATTTCAAAAAGAGGCTGGACAGCCATCTGTCTTGCATGGTTTAGACCAGTGATACTCAGACCTCAGTGGTTCAGAGCCAAATTAACAATTAACATTACCCAAAAGAGCCACAGAAGTGTGAATTCATTGTTTCAATTTACTATATATAATTACTACTCTCACAGCAAAATGACTGACAAAGTATTCTACCACTGGATAACAACATAGTAAAAGCATCCTGATTAGTTAACTTAAATTGTTTAATAATTAAATTGCACCGTGTTTTAATATGACATGCTGGAAAGAGCCGCAGGATTCACATTAAAGAGCCACCTGCGGCGCCTGAGCATCAGTGGTTTTGATACAACAAATCCTGCATCCTGGTAGGGGGTTAGACTACATGACCCTTGAGGTCCCTTCTAACCCTGTGGCTCTGTGATCTAGTTTGATCTGCGGAATCTCTGTTAGATGAGAGGATGTGTGAGATGGATAGGATCCAGTTGTCTCAATGGCTCTTGCCTCAACAGTTTTCAGCAATAGTTCAGTGGCATCTACGGCTGAAATCTTGTCAGCAATGAATATTTTTTTTATAGTGCAGACAGGTTTTCAGAGCCCAGGGTGAGTTTATGAAGCTAGGAGACAAGTAGAAATTTTAAAAAAATCATACTTGAGACCTGAGAAAGTTTGCTATGAACGGCAGACAATTAATATGGAACTTCACAGTGTCATTTTTACAGTCACCACTGAGGCTGGAACCACAAATTAAAAGCAATTCACAATTTCATGTGGAAAAGCAGTTTTTAAGGCCAGGCTTTGGGAATAATTGTATCATTCCATTTTCTTTTAGATGTATCAGGAATTTCTGTGCTGACTTACATACAGTGCAATCGACATGAAGTACTGTGTTTGCACTGGATGAATGAAGGCGTAGAATTTATTCCATCACTGTTGTCTTTTCATAACTATAGGATTTCTTATAATACAGGTATTGCTGTTTCAAATTTATCTCCTTTCAACATAGTGTGGCAAACAGCCGGCTTCTCCCTAGTGGGTCTCGCACTTTTGCCTCTCGTAGTGGGCCAGGGCGTCGCTGGTTACCCCATCTTCCCAGGGAGGGGGGTAGGGACCCGGGCCTGCCCACTCCTCCGGGTCCAAGCCCCGAGGCCCTCTGAGTAGCAGCTATGTGCTGCTGGCACCTTACTTGCAGCTGCAGGCTTTTCCCCTGGGCTACTCTCCCCCCTCTGTCTTTCTGGCTTCTTGAGCCCAGTACCTTGTTCAGGACTCCACCTCTCTCCCACACACCACTGTACTCTGTTCTGTTCTCCTTCACAACTCCACACACCACTGTACTCCGTTCTGTTCTCCTCCACTTCACACACTCCTCTGCTCACCACACACCTACTCCTTCAACTCCACACTGTCTCTCAAGAGTAGAGGGATTTTATAGGCACCTGGGTGGGCCTTAATTGGTGTCAGCTGACTCTAACCCTGAGGGTATAAGGTAGTGTGAAACAATTGATTCTCCAGTTTCCTCGCTACTGCAATTTGCCAGACCTGCAGCAGAGGAGAAGGAGGATGGATAGTAGAATACAGATAAGGACCACGCATCTTGAAGAACTCAAGTTACAGAAAGGTAAATAACGTGTTTCCTCAAGCATTGGTCCCTATTTGTATTCTAGTGTAGGTGACTGACAAGCAGTCTACCTTATGGAGGAGGGTGTGAGGGTCCCAAAGAAGTCAGTGAGTGGAAGACTGCTGAGGTCACTACTGCATCAGCTGCTGAGGTCTGCATTAAAATGTAATGGTTCACGAAGCTATGAACTGAACTCCGAGTTGTAACTTTACAAATCTCAGTTAGGGGAATCCACTGATATTGCATTCACTCCAAGGGAGTGAGTCCTGATACCTCATGGAGGAGGGATGTGAGCCACTTTGTAACACAGCAGGATCAAGCAGTTTAAATAGTCTCTGAGCCAAAATAGCTTCTCCCTTTCCCTTCATGTGTTCATTAAAGGATATAATTAGCTTGGGAGACCTTCAAAAGGATTTTGTTCTGCCTGGATAGAATACTAATGCTCTTCGCACTTCCAGAGTATGAAGTCTCCTGTCTTTGCTGGTCATGTGAGTTCTGGTGAGAAGACAGGCAGATAGATCATCTAGATTAAATGGAATTCTGAGATCACGTTGGTTGTAAATTTAGGATGTAGCCAAAGGAAAACCTCCTTGTGAAAGATAGTGGGTCATCATTAGGGCTCCTGGTTCCCCTACTCTCCTAGCTGATGTAACTGTGATAAGAAATGTAACTTTCATAGATAGGTGGATGAATGAACATGAGGTCATGGGTTCAAATGGTACTCTTGCCACTGCTGTCAGGACAAAGTTAAGGATCCATCCTGCTGTAGTTTTGTTACTAGAGGGAAGGTTCTTATCAGATCGTTCAGAAAGTGCACCGTAACTGGATGTGTCATAATGCAGTCGTTGTCAAGTGGGGGGTGATGAGCAGTAACAGCAGTCAGGTAAACCCAGACTGAGCTAAAAGAAAAAGTTTGGGTCTTAAGAGAAAGTGGATATTGTAGGATGCTGGGAATGTCTAGGTTCAAATTGTCATCGTTGGCACCAAACTGAGAATCTTCTGCACTTGGCTTATAACACCACCTAGTGGATTCCTTTGTACTGCTGTTGAGGATGGCTTGTACAGCTTCAAAACACACTGACGATGTTTGACACTCATCCAAAAACCAGGCCGAGAGGTTAAGTGAGGCCAGACTGGGGTGCTTGACTTTGCCCTCATTTTGGGACTGGAGGTATGGGAAGGAGTGGATTATTTGCTGTGGAGCTGATATTTGAAAAATGCTGGAGTACCAGAACTACCTGGGCCATTTGGAAGCAACATGGATAACCAAAGCTCTGCTGTTTTATCTATCTTTCTCAGTACACGCGATAAGAGTGCAGTGGATGGAAAGGCATACATCAGCTGCTCTGACCAGGTTTGGAGAAATGCATTTCCTTTGGAGTCATGGCCTTGTGCATCCTTGAAGCAGTAAGCCCTGCATTTTGAGTTCCTCTGGCTTGTAAACAAATCACATATCTGATGCCCCCATTAGTGGAATATGTGCTGTATAATCAAGCTGTGTAGTTCGTGGTCTCTTAATTGGAATCTGCTGAGGCTGTCTGCAAGCATTTTGCATACCTCCAGGAGGTGCACTGCTGATAGAGTAATGTGATGACTGATGCACCAGTTCCATAGGTTGACAGCTATTGTGCATAATGGAGTGGATTTCATATCACTGTGTTTGTTGATTCAGATTACTGTTGATCTGCTATACAATTGTATTGTGCATACCTCGCTGCTGTGCATGGGAGAAAGCATTCACAAGCCCTGTGGACTGCTTGCAGTTGCAGCAGATTTATATGCGTTCTGGTCTCATGGGGAATCCAACTGTCCTATGCCGTTTGTTCGTCTAGACGTGTGTCCCAGCCTAGTATGAAAGCATCTGGAATTAATGTTTTTTCCAGTGGTGGTGGAGTGAAAGGCATTCCTGTGCACACATGGTGGCCATTTGCATCAGATTAGCGAGTCCCATGTTCCGTTAGGGATGGCTATCTGTCTTTCCACATTGTCTCTGCTTGGGATATACACAGTTTTGAGCTAAGTTTGTAAGGCACTAAATCAGAACCTTGCGAGTGGCATTATATAAGCACAGGCTGCCACCGACCTGAGAGAGAGACAAGTTTGAGCCCAATGTCTGTGGACTGGCCTGAAGATGCATGACTACTGCTCCGTTGTCAAAAATCCGTTCTCTGGCAGGTAAGCTCCAGCTGTGACGGAGTTCAGTGTTGCGCCAATAAATTCTACTGTCTATGTGGGGATTAATAACGATTTCTCTTCATTTACACAGATGCCCAGAGACTGATACAGCTGGAGTAGGGGCTGTTTTTGCAGACAGGACCTCTTAAGTGAGATCTCACAGGCCCAGTATACACTTACCTTTGGGATTTGGCGGCAGTCAACGGGAGATACGCAAGTGACGTAAATCACTTGTGTATCTCCTGTCGACTTTGCTGTGTCTCCTCTGCGCGCCGTCCACACTGTGCTGCATCGGAGGGAACAGTGCTCCCTTCGACGCAGCGCTATGCCACTTACTGGGGTGGTTTTCCTGCATCGCTTGCTGGTTCAACTGAGCGGGTCTACACAGACTGCTCAGTTGATCCAGAGCAATTGATCTGACGGCAGTAGCCAGACTGATGCAAGAAGCCTGCACTTGGTAGGAACTTTTTCCTTTGAATCAGGAAGTATTTGTAATAGAATACACTTCCTTGGTATCGGAGACAACCAGCTTCTGTGGCCCCCAGCTGAAGCAGGGAATCTATTTCCTGAGAGAGTATCCCCCTGTGATAGTGATCCCTGAAGAGGGATCAGGATGAGGGGGAAGGGAGAGAAATTCTATTGTATCCTGTTTGAATAATATCAAGAATCCATCTGCTGGATACAATGTGCTGCCAGTTGTGAAGGAAGTGGGCTAAATGATCCCCAAATCAGAAAGAGCTAGGCAAATTTGCCAGTAGAGATGGTTTGCAGTCCCTCTTGCTCCCGTCAAAACTGTCTTCTTGCCGACAGTTGGATATGGAAGGAGGAGGCAGAAGGAGCTATTTGCCTAGGCCTCTATAGCTGTGTGCGGCTCCTTGGGGGCTCGTAAGGCCTATGATTAGGGCCCTACCAAATCCATGGTCCATTTTGGCCAATTTTGCAGCCATGGGCTTTTAAAAATAGTCAATTTCACAATTTCAGATATCTACATCTAAAATGTCTCAGTGCTGTAATCGGGGTCCCAACCCAAAATAGGGCAGTGACGGTAGGGGGTGGGTAGCAAGTCTATTGTTGGGGGGGGGGGGGAAGAGTGGGGTCACGGGATTGTCACCCCTACTTCTGGCAGAGGTGCTGCCTTCAGAGCTGGGCAGCTGGAGAGCTGCAGCACCAGCGCCAGCAGCAATGCAGAAGTGAGGGTCGCACAGTGTTAGGGGAGGAGGAGGAGGCAAGGCTGGCCTTACGGGTGGGCGACCACTCAGGGTCCCATGGTCAGGGGAGCACCATGGTCCATCCTTCCCCTCCCACCCCAACACACACACACGCACAGAGCCAGGCAAAGGCCCCTTTAATCCCCAGGTCTGCCCGTCCCCTACAATAGCCAGATTTCACGGGGGAGATCATACTTCACAGTCCATGACACATTTTTCACAGCCGTGAGTTTGGTAGGGCCCTACTTATGATGAAAGAATGGCTCAGTAGTTGGTTTTTATCTGGTGCATAAATCCTGAGGGAGTGGAGAGTTGCCCAGGATACCTTTAGGGACTTGTTCATCCTTTCACTAAAAAAACAAGTTTCCTCCGAAGGACAGATCCTCTATTGTGGCTTGGCTCTCCTTCAGGAACCCAGATGAGTAAAGCCATGCCACTTTTCTCACAACCACAGTAGTGGCTGCCAACCAGGCAGCCATGTCAGCTGCACCGAGGCAATCTGCAGCTATGACTGCACAATCAGCTTTTCTTCTGAGATAAGTGCTTCAAACTGTCCTCTAAGCTCATGTGAACTATAACAAATTCACAGAGGTTTTCAAATAAGATTTCACAAGGCTGTACTTGGCCATAAGCAGCTGACAGTGTGCTATTCTGAATTGCAGGCTGGTAGCTGAAGACCTTTCTGCCAACAGCACAAGCACTTAGCTTCCTTAACAGGAGGCAAAGATCATACGTAGTACGGCCTGTTTCTCTCTGAATGCTGCTTGGGCAACCAATGGATTTGGTGCTTCCTGACTAAATAAGAATTCTGTCCCTTTGGCTGAGACAAAACATTTCTTTTCTGTCCTTGCAAGAGTGGCAGCATATGAGGCAGGTGTGTGCCACACCACCTTTGCTGGTTCCATGATATCCTTCAGACATGGGACTATTAGTTTGTCGGGTGCCTCCTACACCTCCCCCAGAGGGATCAAGTATCAAGAGCTATGCTTTCTACAAATGGTACTAAGTGTTCTTGCAGTGTAGTTTCTTGATAAGTGTAATTTAGAGTTAACATGTTAAAAATCCTAGCAAAGAAGCCCTCAGATTCTGAAGACAAGAAAGTAGACAGCATGCTGACAATATGACTCAATTAGTAGTGCTTTTGTACTGGGGCACGCTGTAGGTTTCAGACACACACCAAAGCTTGTACTAAAATGGTGATGGTATGCTGCACTACAAGATGTTGCTTACTGTTATGGGCACCATCCTATGGATAAATTATGAAGATGGAAATTGAAGATTACAAGACAAATTTCAAAGCAAGTAGGGAACTTAACTGGTGACCTGGCCAACATTCCCCGCTTGGGTATCGGGGGAGGAGGGTGAGGGGTTCTAAACTTCAAGACTATGTAAACAATTATTAAATGCCTCCATGTGCCTAATCATTCCATATTAAGAGTATTTAAACATAAAGTGAGTATTAAGAGACGATTTACAACCAAATTCTATTCTCTGGGGATATCCTGCCTCTGACTCTGTGGCTGAGCCATGGGAGCACAATTAGCTGCTGCCTAAGGGACAGGAAGGGTTTGTAGGGAAGGGATGCACGCAGGGAATGCAGAAATTGGAACACCATTCTTTGTGGCAGAAGGGTTTTTTGGTTCCCACATAGCACCAGGAACAAAAGAACACAGACCCACTGTGGGAGGGGTGAATGACTACTCAGGCTAGGCTCCTGGGTTCAGGATTTGCAAGGGTAGAGTAAAAGAACTAACTTAAATGGCCACAACACATGCATAACTAAACAAACAAGTCACTTTTTTGTTAAAAGTGCTTTAAATTCCAAGGATAAACTGTGCTGCATCTTTGGAATACAATTTCCACTTTATTAAGACATACACATTCTCGTTCAGAAAAAGGATTAATAATCTTCTTTTCTCTGAATGCCAACAACATACAGCATGTTTTACACAATTTGCTTCATTTGCCAAATTGGCGCTGGACTGTTAGAGTGGAACAAAACTGCTGTTCTTCACAGACCCAAAATTATAGAAACAAACTAATTCCACTAAGCTCTTTGCCATTCTGAAATAGAGCACTAAAAGTACTGACTCCATGTTCTCATCACAGAAGCAAGGAGATTATATTTAAATGCATGCATGCACACACAGGCACAGTAGCTTGACAGAAGATATTTTTAACTAAAATATTTCAACTCCGGTAGTGGCACACCTAGATATTTATGCTGAAATCCTCAGTAAGTGGCCTCTGTTTTGAATTATAGTGATAGAAAATTTGGCGATTTTAAGATTCTACTGAAAGAGGATGACAACTTACTCAGTCTGCTAAGGTCACAAGGCCGAAGCATTTCCAACCTTTCCTTTTCTTTTAAAGTATGAATGAGAATGAAATGTTATACTCACAGTATTTGGTACATATGGCAATCCATAAAATTTCTCCTGGGTTTCCTTTAAAATTTCTGTGGTCGTCCTCTTTAGAGGATGTTCCCCATGGTAGATCTGGTCCAAGACAGCATAAAAGACCTAGACAGATAAAACATATATTCAGCTTTGGCTCATAGTCTTGGCATCCGACATGTGGTTAACCAACAAAGAGATGCAATAGAATAAACCATGAGAACTGAAAATATGTACATTTCCTGGCTCTTCTATTTTCGGTATGAAATAAAAGGATAAGAGACTGATCCTGCTAATGTGCTGAGTGTCCTTGACTCCAACTGACAAACAGATGTTGAGGGCTCAGTATCTTGCAAGATTAGTTCCCTCACACTTAAAATGACACTCAAACTTTGTAAGCTTTCATATTTGTCCACCTTAAACAAAGCTGAAACCCATTCTTAAGATGCCACAGAAGTCCACCTTCTGAGCAAAATACCATCCTTGGTTTCTAAGAAATAGACACAGTACAGCCCAACACGATGTCATTAGGATGCGTGTGCTGTGTATGGGGTCCTAAAGAATAGATCTCTACTGCGGTGAAGCAGGCTAAGCAGTGGACACCAAAAGTGTCCTGAGATGGAATGAAGAATGAGCACTTCTGAAGTTCCCTCTAGAATTGGGCTACTATCGTGCTCTAGGAAAACAGTTTAGTTTGTCAGGGTCCAAGGCATAAGAAGAGGTAAGGGATTAGGAAAAAAAACATTATTGAACAAGACTTATTTACAGATGCTTGGAGAGGAGGGAGGCAGCGTATACGGGACTTCTATGGGACTCAGGAATTATCTGAGAGGTACTGAGGGTTTGCTACGGTTGGAAGTCACAGGGAGCAGGAAACATAGTAGCAGCATGTTGATTTTTGAGATGCAAATCTAATATTCTATGGGAGGTTTGTGGGGCAGACAAGATGAGAGACAATCGTCCAGTGCACGATATTCTACAAAGATTTGGTGGAGACAGACATTACACCTAAACCAGGAGTCAGAGTGCCCTATGGTGACCAACTGTTAGGTGGAGCAGCAGCCACACTTGGCATCTTAGGAGAGCCATACACGATTTGTTTGTGGATGAACTGGACAACCAACGTATGAGACACCCCCTGAAATCCATATATTTAGGAGTCAGGAAGACATAGTTAACTCCTGCCCCTTCCCAACATCTGAGTGGAGCACCTGAATGTTTGGGAAAAAACCACAGTGGCCGCTGGAAGGTGAAAGAAGAATAATCTGCGATTCTTGGTGTCAGGAGATAACAGTTAATACCTTTATCAATGCTCATGTAATACCATTAGTAACATTACATAACAATACTACTACAGTAACTCCTTCACTGCCTTAGGAGCCATGAGACAATTCAGGAGCTTGACTGTGTACTAGCTGTGAACTACCATGAAAATCAAAGCCAAACAGAAATGACTTTTTACTGAAACACAATGAGACAAAAGTTCCTAACAGACATTCGTCACAGCCCTGCAAAAGCTCTCCCTGCTGGACATTCACGAGGCTGCCACGTTTCAGTCCCACATGTCAGACAGACCCATGAACTTTTAAGCTTCCCATGGTGTGGGTAGCCTCCGACATGGTTTCTTTGGCCTTTCTGGCACACGTATCCCTCTGGGCACAGTCTGTTACCCCTCCACAGAAATGGGAACTCACGGTCCAGCTGCCTTAAGTTCTCAGAACCCCTCCCACCCCCAAGATAGGCCAGCTGCTTAAACAAACCCTTCCCCAGAGTTCCAGCCTTGCGAGCACTCTGGTTTGCAGTTGAAGAACAACACACAGACTTTGCAAAAGGAATTCTAGAACACGGATCCTTTTCCTGAAACAGCTTATGAGACACACTGATCTACACAAACTGACAGAACACCTATTTATCACTGCCTGCCTTGACTTCCTTGCCACTCAAATGTTCTTTAGGATTTAGTCCTTCAAAGTGTAGAGGATTGCCCCCTCCCACAACAGGGCTTCTCCTCCAAATCATGGAGACACACAAAGACACAGACACAACCCTAGCTTCCTTCTCTCTTTCCCCACACAATGACTGGTGAGAGACCCTTTCTTTTATAACCTCTGGTCCCCACTACTCCATTAAAAAAATGTACATGAAATAGGGAACTTGGGAGACCATACTGTGAAAAAGCTGAGCAAGTCATTTAAATGATCTGACTAAAATGGAATTGTCTCTTATGCTTATGTGTGCATGCTCAATTATTTTTTTTGAAAGCCTTATGACTGGGTAAAAAAAAAATCCAAACCCACTGAGAGCTTGCAACTCAGCCAGAATTCATTCGTTATTATAAATTCGGTTTGCATTATGCCCTTATCTAAGTCTTTACATCTAAATGTAAACACTTCCCAAGGATTAAATTACTTCTGTTTGAATGATTCTCTTCCAAACATATGGCAGCTTAATAAACCTTTCAACTAGATTTCCAAAATGATAAACTCTGGTAAGACATTCAAAAGCTGCTCTCTCATGGAACAAGCATATGTTCTTGTGGTTACAGCAGAAAACTGGGTATCAGGACTTATGGGATCTATTCCTGGAACCTCTGTTAAAGACCGATGAGGTGGGTTGCTTAGAGAACAATGCAGCAAGAGAGAGCTACAAAAATAAGCCACAAAAGCCAGCTTACACACTCCCCACTTCCCTGGCACATACTGAGTGTTAGAAGGAAGTTCTGACCCAAGCCATCAGGAGAGCATAGTGAAAAAAAATCCCATTCTTGAAAATTAACATTGATGACTTTACATACTTAAGTCTTTTCAACTATGATTCAGAATTGTGCGCGCTTGCCACAGCAATGGCAATGAAACATTTCACACTGTCATGTAATTTTGAGGTTGTCACTGAGGAACCTACAGGATCCTATTTAAGTATTTAGATTCTGGTAGATTTCTATTGTGTGTGTTTATCTAGAACAGACCTCAAGTAAGAGGAGGCAGTGTATTACAGTAATTATTATAAATTGGTATATTCATAGTTAAAATATTAGTTTAATTAATTTGATTCCCACTTCTTTCTAGATACCTGCCTGCTTGTTAAGAGTCATTATGTAATGAGCTATACCTGGGCCAATAAAGTTACTGTAGGCCCAAACTCTCAGGAATTTACTCCATGTTACAAAAATATGCCTCTTGAGAAGATGCGTATTTCTCTCTCTCCAGAATCTGCTGAAGACCACAGCAGCTGAAATTATTATAGTGACACTGCAATTTATGGATGAAAAAGCAATTTAATTTCAATCTCTTATTTTTAGATACCATAAACATTAAAAGAAGTTATCTGAAAACTTGTTTTATTTTTTGAATAGGTCAAAACACATCTCTGGTATTTTTCTACACTTGGAAAATTCTAAACATTTTCATTTTAAAAAAGATCTAGTAATGGCATGTATGGCACTTAGCCCTCAATGAAAAATACATGCTTTTGCTAAGTTTGAAGAAAATAAGTTTGAATTTTCAGTTACAAGTAAGTGTTTTACCAATTTGTGTGCACTGAATGTGGTTATTCAGACATTAACGTGTGAGAACATATCTGGACATCTATTTGGTAAAATAAATAGAAGAGTTTATTTCAATGATTATAACTTCAAATAACTATACAGTAAACAATACACATCTCTACAAAGGAATATGGGAACTTTATATTCTTCGCCATATACTAGTCTCCAGGAATAATTTTGGTGAACTAAATAACTGAAATGACCATCAGCCAATCTTTTTATCTAGGATTAAGTTTATATGCACCCACAGGCATTAGTGTTAGACTCTCTGAAGACGTATTGAAAGACAGCGTCAAATACTTATGGCAACTCTTGTCCAAGCTAAATACAATTGACTGCTGAAAGAAAATCCTTGGGCTCTATTGCTAGTACAGATATTACTGAACAAAGTATGCCTGTGTTTGAAAGCACGTCTATCATTTCAGTAATTTCAAGTCAATTACTGGTCTGTATCCTGGTGGATTATTCAAAAAAAATGGTGGTTCTCATGAAGAGGGTATTTGTTTTGAGTATTCATTCATCAATGTTAAATTTTGCTTTTTCAGAACTGTTGTAGTTAGGAGCTATTCTGATTTAATTTTTGTATGGATTCCTTCTAGATTGTGAACAATCTCGTTCAGATATCCCTCAGATTTAGTAGCATAGCACACGTCTGTATGTGAAAAAATGTATAAGCAACACTTATGCATTTCAAAATCAGAATTGCCAGTGGCATTTTGCTGCTTTCACATTACGAAGATAGAAGAGCGCTCCCCTCCGCATCTCTCAGCTCTCACGTAACCCAAAATGGCCAGTGACACCCAAAGTTACAGCAATTTAACTAACAGTGTGATTTAAAAACTGATTTAGGCCTAGTCTTCCCTTACCTTCCGGATTTGGTGGTAGTCGACGGGAGATACACAAGTGACATAAGAAACTTGCATATTTCCCATCGATTTCACTGTATCTGTTCCGTGCGCCGTCCACATTGTGCTGTACTGACGGGAACAGCTTTCCCATCAACGCAGTACAAGCCATTTATGGAGGTGGTTTTCCTCTGTCTGTTTCTGGATCGACTGAGCGGGTCTAGACAGACCACTCAGTCGATCCAGAGACATCGATCTGACGGCGGCGAATTTGCCACCGTCAGTATAGATGCAGACTTAGTTAAATCAGTGCAGCCACTGGCAAAGCTTGGGCTGCATCGGTGCACAGCTGTGGCCCTTTATAACTCCTCCAGGGAGCAGCTCCTGCTCCAGGCCAGATTTTGGCTACAACAGCAGATCAGTAGCTCCCTGTGGCACCTTCTTTCTCTTGCTCTGGGCTGACCATCCCGACCAGGTGGTGATGAAAACAGCTTCCTCCACCCAGTGGGGTAGGGTGGAGTGGGGAGAGAAATGTGAAACAGTACCCTTGGGCTTATATGAAACAGCGCAGACACCAGGCTGCTTCTGTTCTGCCTGCCTAGGATGCAGTACAGGCACAGTATAGTACAGGGATTTGGGTTTTTTTTAATTTCTCTGCTGCTGCCTGATTGCTTACTTCCAGTTTCACATGGTGTTCAGTTGACCTGTCAGCTCGTAACTCTGGTGTTCGAATCCTTGAGGTTCTACTGTAGTTAAACTCGTACAACTTGCATTTGTAGATAAGGACACAGTCTTTGGGGCATATTTAAACAGAAGAAATCGCAAATCCCTGGCCTTTGACCAACTGCCCAAACTGCCAATTGATTCCTGCTTTTTCATTTCTTAAAAAGAGACTGAATGCACCTGTTTGGAGTACCTACTTGCAATTGTCTTTACCTTAAAACTATGCCAATTGTGGTAAAAAAAGGAATAATGTAGTTAGCATAGGAAAAAAGATTAAGGAAAGTCATACAAAATAAGTGCTAGCAGAATATAAACAGAAGCAGACTAATCACTGTGAAAAACCATCACTAATATGAATGCCAATATGACGACTAATTTTTATAGGCAATTGCTGTATTAGGATTGAGGAAACAAGCTCCCTGTTTCAACAAGGACCTATATTCTTTTTTTAAATAGAAGAGTGAAAGACACTAAGATATATTTTATATAAGTTTTAACTTCCCTTTACTTTTAATGCTGAAAGCTGGTCTACACTACACAGTTAGGTTGATATATGGCATCTTACATCGACCTAATTATGTCAGTGTCTACACTACAGCCTTCCTCTCGCTGATCTAAGTGCCCTACTCCATGGACTAACTCCACCTCCAAGAGAAGTGTAAAGACTGTGTCCCTTACACTGGCTGTCTTTGTCAATTTCACAGAAGGAGCAAGAAGCAGAGAGGGGAAGGGGCGAGAAGCTGGAGTGGCTAGAGCCCGCTCCCCAGGGGCGAGAAGCCCAATATGGCTTCTCCCCACTCCCAGTGGGGAACAGGGAGCAGGTAGCCCACCAGGAGCCTGTGGGGGAACTACCAGCGGAGCTGAGAGACCGGGCTCTCAGCTCCCCATATGGCCCCTCTTAGGTCGGTGGAAGTGCTCCTGGTGAGGACACACACCGACCCAAGGAGGGTAGTGTGGACATCAGCCACCGCAGTCATTAACGTGGTGGCGATAAGTCGATCTAAATATAGGCTGACTTACATTTCTAGTGTAGACATACGCTAAGGCTATGTCTACGTTGACGGTGGCAAATTCACCACTGTCAGGTCGATTTATCCAGTTCAATTGTGTGGCCATCTGAAAGTTGATCTAATAAAACCACCTCCCCAAAAAACGCAGCACTGCATCAAAAGATACGCATTTCCCGTCAGCGCAGTGCAATGGAGACGGCATGCTAAACGGAAGTTACAAAGTCGACAGGACTTACGTAAGCTATGCAGAGTAGCTTGCGTAACTCCCTTTGACTGATGCTGAATTTCGCTGGCAGTGTAGACCAGGCCTAAGACTTAGAAGGTGGAAACTGATGTGTTTCCTTACTAGTACTGTTTTTGCTCAATTGCACAAGTTCACCAAAGTGCTAAGCTGTGCATTCATGCTGAGCTGAGGAGTTTGTTTTTCTTTTAAAAGAAAGTGTTGAAACTGTTGATTTGGAAAGGCCAGACAACTGCATGAACTCAGCAACACCTATAACAAAATAGTAAAGGTAGATCAAATGTTGGACCTGCAAACTTTGATGGTCTCCTTTTAGTAGCAAAAAACAAGATTTTCAAACCTGGCTGCTTAAGGGTTAGGATACCACAATCCATATTTCATCACCTAAATAAAACTGGGCTGATTTTCAGAAGGTGCTCAACATCTCTAGCTCCCACAGACTTCAGTGGAATTTAAAGGTGCTCAGAATTTCTGATAATGAAGTTGGTTTTATTTAGGTGCCACAAAATGGATTTGGGAGCTAAATTTAGGCAACCAGGTTTGAAAATTTTGGCTCCAGTAAATACAAGCAAAGACGGCTACTTCTGCATTTTTTTAAATTTACATTTGAGATATTTTAAAACATTCAGTAAACAGAACATCAAGTCTCATTTTAATTCATGGCTTGCTCTGTTAAAACTTAAGTATGAAACACAACCATTTTCAAAGTTGTGTACCTTTAGATGATTTCTTTAAAATACCTAACTTTATGCAGACAACTGACAATGTTGGTCAGACATATTAAAATTAAGTTGAATACAATTCAGTTTAAATATTTTGCATTTGTTTAGGCAGCACAGATTCATCAAGTCAAACATTAAATTACAAAAATTTGTAAGGTTTCACAAAATAGTAGAGTCAAATTAAATTGATATACTCCCTATAAATTTAGGAAGTCATGTCAGATTTAGGTCCTGGAGAAATCTGAAACCAACAAACATACCTGAAGTTGCATATCAGCTGCAGCACAAACCTTTTTAGATTCACAGAGTCGTGACACCATGCTTTTTGGTAGGGGCTTGAAGAAAGAAAAAAAAAGCCAGAATACATTTAGAATTGAGTACATTGCTTGAGGACATTTAATGTACTGTATTTATGACTAAGGAAGACAGAAAAAAAGGACATAAAAGTAACATGTATAATGGAATTTACTGTAATTTTTAAAAGTATTATGACTTTTAAAAAACACTTTGGATGGAAAAAATGACAAGGATCAAGCCATTCTATTAAATTTCAACAAGTACTAATTTGTCAGGCAGAAGGGTTTGAACATGCAAATACAGAATGGAAGACTACAGCTTTGGCACAGCTTTTTAACTAGCAACCTGGGATAACCCTTTATTGTCTCATAGGTACATATTTATGAAACAATACTTCGTTACCAACATGTAACTTTAAAATATTAGGACTATATTTCTGACCAAGAAACACAGCGATTGCAGGCAGTGTTCCAGGATTATCCTGTCTAATCTTCAGTAGCAGATATTTGAAATAAAAAATCCTTTGGTGCTTGAACATGTTAGTACAAATTGATATGGCCCGGATCTAATCCCAAATTAATTCAATAGAAGTCTATCACTGACTTCACTGAGAATTGGTTCAGATCCTACTTATTTACCAACATGAAGACGTTTTGCAAGACTGGGCACCGTTCTTGATATTTTTAATAAAACCTAATCTGTTTCATATTTACATGACCAAAATTATTTTGAACACTCCACCACGTCCCTTGCGAGACTGCCAGACTTTTTCCCCAATATTCAGTCTAATTTTCCCTTTTGATTTTCCATCTAGATCTCTATAAATACATCCAGAAACTGTTCAATGCCATATCTTTCAATACACTGAGATGTGACTGTCTGACCCTAAATTTCTTGTCAGTACATCTTTAGGCTGTTCAATATATCAGTTTTCCAAATAAGCATATTATTTTTGTAAGTATTTTTAAGTACGTTAACCATGGTTAAAATAACCCAGTTTTTGCTGTCATGTTAAACGATATTATAGGCTCTACCATATAACACAGATGTTTCCTATTACACAGAACTCAAAAAGCATACCTGAAGTTTTACAGTGTGTTGAAGTGTTTAAGAACAAATACATCAAAGTTTACAGATTCTGATCTCATAGCCATATGTTTAGATTGTACATATGACTTTAAGACCAACCATGTCGATGTTCATAGGATAAAAATATATAACAACTGCATACCAAGTTATACAACAGTGAGAAAAATGTTATCAATTAACTATATGGAGTCTAGAAATTAAAAACAGATAAGAATGCTCAAGTTGCACAGCCTTTTTTTGCAGTAGCTTGTCAGAACCCCATAACATTTTTCCCCCAGATAAATGCAGTGTGGTCCTGAGAATGAGCGTGTACTATAGTATCCATTTTGCCAGTCATAATGTACATAGCTGTTAAATTTCAACATACAGAATTGGGCCAATGAACAATAACTCTGTCCTGCAGTACACTTGCTATTCCAGTGTTCTCTCCTAAACAAAGAAAAACTCATTGTTTAAAAGTATGTGATGATTTTGGAATAGCAACTTAGCTACACTGCTGACCTCTAGATCAAGAAAAGGATACTGAGTGTACAGAGATAAAAAGGCAGCAAATGTTAACAAGATAATAATGGATTACTTCAACTAATCACATACAAACTGGTCTAATAGGACAAAGGGACAAAGGTTAAAGAAGCAATTTCTCAACAGATTACATGATTGCATCTCAACTTGGTTTTACATAATATATAGGAATTAATTCAAAAATTAAAAATAGCTGAACCACTATGTAATAGTGACCTCAATATAACAATGTTCAATGTCCTAGAGGAGAGGAAGATACCAAAAATTGACACAGTGCTACTGCACTTCGGAAAGGAAGACTAATAAAATGAAGAGGGGCTAGCCAAAAGACCCCCCAAATTAAAAAGTAAATGAATTAAATTCCTTAGATTTGGGATGGATGCTATTTAAAACAACAGTGTCAAAAGGCATGTGTGCTGCTGAATAAAATGGAACCAGGAAGGCAAAGAGTAGACCATTACAGCTAATTGACAATGTTTCAAAGGCTATTTGCCCCAGAGATCTTTCAAAATATGGAAATCTGATCTTTATTGAAGTCAGTAAAAAAGAAATAAATATCAGGCAATATGGAAGAGAGAAATCAGGTGGGCTTAAATGGATTTTGAAGAGCAAACAGTTAAAGATTAGTATATCAGAAGCAAGAAGCCTGTGAAAGAATCAGTCTTCTGGATAATTAAATGATAAAGGGAGCAATTAAGGATGATAAGGACATTGCTGAGAAACTAAAAATGTATTCATATCTTCCAAGTCCAGAATAGACAATTGTCATCATCTAGTCTGACCTCCTGCATAACACAGGCTATAGCTTCCCCCCAAAAAATTCCTATAGCATATTTTTAAGAAAAATATCCTTGCATAAGTCTTCATGGCTGAGAATATCAGAGACACCAGAAATGAGTAGGCCCCAAGTAGATAATAAATATTAGATATTCTCAGAGACTGAGAAAGATATTGAAACAAATTCATAATTTAAAAAGCAGTATTTACCAGGTCCAAATGGTACATCCAAGAGTTCTGAAGAAGCTCAAGTATCAAGTGGCTGAGATGTTAGCAAAGATATGCAATCTTTAATTTAAAAAACAGCTACTATACCAGCAGACTGGAAGGTAGTAAACAAGCTAACATTTAAGAACAGTTTCAGGATGATTTGGGAAGCACAGACAAGTAAGCATTACATCAGTACCTGGTAAACTGTCTGTCATTTAAAATAGAATAATAAAACATGTGGAAGATTATATATGATACATGATTTCTGTTTGCAAAAACTGTTTCACTAATCATTAAAAATCTCTGAATGTGTCAAAGTAGTGGACAAAGGGGAATCAGCTGACAATTTATTTGCATTTTCAAAAGGCTTTGACAAGGTCCCCACAAGAAACTACTAAAGAAATTAAAGTAGTCATAGTGTGGGAGGCAAAGTACTGTCCTGGACCAAAAATTGGTTAAGAGTCCAGGGGAAGGAGGGGAGGAATAAACAGTCAATTTTTATCATAGCTAAAGGTTAACGGCAGGTGCTTATGGCTCTGTACTAGGTCCATTATTGTTTAATGTATTTATAAATCATCTGGAAAAGGAAGTAGTAAAGCAGCAGCAAAATTTGCAGATAAATTATTTAGATTACATAATTCCTCCTCTACATCTGCCAGTGCATTTTGTCTTATCTATGTTTGTAGGCCCCAATCCTGCAAGCACTTCATGACCATTCATCATGGAAGTAAATAAGCACATAAATGCTTGCAAGATGACAGCCTTTTGGGAGAAACTCTTTCTCCTGATATATATTTAATCACATTTTGTTATTAAGCACCAACAACCAACATGTACATTTCAGATACAATAAAATAAAAATTTGGATAAGTAGCCTGAAATTGCAAGTTTTGTCTACATTACAAAATCTGAACACCTAAAATCTTGGCAGCAGTGGATGTATATATTTTATATAGTTTTAATTTTTAACAAATGCAACAGCCAAGACCACTGCTACATTTCAAACCAAATTGGCTGTTTCAGTATAACTGATTTAAGCAGGTTTATATTTTGGGTGTTTTAAACATCATTAAGATGATTAAGTACAGCAGCTGTCAGCCAGTATGCTATTTAAAACAGAACAAAACACTAGAACTTCACTCACTGGCATTTTGGTAAACCACAATCCCACAAATCGTTACTGAAATGGGAAATCCAGGTTTGCAGTTCACAGGAACAGAGCAGTGAGACTCTGTGATGGCGACCAACAGTGAAAGTGATATAAAACTCCCCATTGGCTACGTAGGACAAACCACAGCCACCCCTAACCTCTCAGCAGCTACTGAAACAGCTCTAATCCACAATTTACTATTGACTATTTCTCTTCATGGCTCTTCCTCCTGAGAGGATGTTCTACTGGGCAGGGCAATGAGCTCATTGCTGCCGTGCTTCTGCTATGATGGAAGAGTGAATATAGGAACACTCTCACAATACTGGAAAAGTGAACAGCTGCTCCCATGGCAGGGAAGACTGCAGAAAGTCAGCCACTGCTTCCACTCCAGTATTCTCCTCTTCATCATCTGCTCTGATGGGAGTTTCTACTATGCTCCCAGCTCTCTAACTCCAGCTGCAACGAGCAAGTAGGGATGGACACTGATCTCTCTCTGTACAAATCAAATCTCCTTCCCAAAGTACCGGAGAGCCAGCTCAGATCTCCAAGAAGTTGCTGTTGAAGTAGAGTTGGGTCACAGCAGTAGTCTTTCTGAAGAGCAGTTTACTACCCCACTTCAGCCTACCAACTAGCTTTGTACTTACTCTTGTAGCTATATCAGTGCCTCAGGAACAGTGAGACTGTCTTTCCACCTGAGACATAGCATCAACTCCAGAAGCAGAAAAGAGCAGCGGATAATTTTAAGGAAATCCTGTATCTCATGAGTTCAGGGAAAAATCACAAAAATTTATGGAGGTAAGTGAAGTTCTACAATATGAGGTTTGTATGAGGTTCTACAATATGAGGATATAGTAATTAATGGTATAGTCTGTAATATTAACTAATATCAGACATATAAAACAAGATTAAATATTCATACCTTACACTTAAAGTATTACTAATAATTAATGACAGAGAGGTTTCATTCCTTTCATCCACGCTGCCACTGGACCCTTGTAGGCCTAGCCCTACTGTCTGAATCATAAGCAGCAAATGGAAAAAAGTTAACAAGAAATCACAACTCTTATGACAATGCCTGCTATAGACAGACAATGCATGGAAGAAAGACAAATCCTGTGTCCCATAAACCAAAGGGGGCTACTGATATGACCCAAGAACTATGCTGAGAGAATAATTCACAAGCAAGAAGAAAACAATGGCTAAAATTGGTGTCAGAAGTTAGGCTTAAATTGTGGAACCAAAGGGGGCTACTGATATGACCCAAGAACTATGCTGAGAGAATAATTCACAAGCAAAAAGAAAACAATGGCTAAAATTGGTGTCAGAAGTTAGGCTTAAATTGTGGAAATGATGAGGTGATGGCACTTTTCAGTGAGACTTAGGACAGCTAAAACAACCTGACAGAATGAAGTAGCCTGGCCTATCCAGCCCTGTCTAATTTGAGAGCCACTGGGAAGAGATCTACAGAGATTAGCCAGATGGCATTTCAGACTGGGGATGCAAGCCAGGGTTTAGAAATGCTCCTGTCATGGCTGATACATTTGTCTAGGACACCTGTCCATGACTGACTAACACACCAGTTCCTGCAGACATCAACAGAAAAGTGTATTTCCCCACACTTTTCTATTTTGTTCTCTATTCCATTCTATCAGTTTGCCAAAAGCAGTAGTAGCCCCAACAACAAGCAGCTAAGTTAAAAGTCCAGCTACAGAACTGTTCTTTATCTTATCCCAAAAGGAGGACTCTGATAAAACTAGGGACTTTAATATCCACTTTCTAAAAAAAAGGACTTTACTGGGCTTTCACTAAGATTGTTTTGACCGAATAACTATTTAATTTTTTACTTTAAATTCTTCTTTTCCTGTCTTTTATGTTCAATAAACTAAGACCTTGGCATGAATTTTACAGTGTGTTTGTCATGGTGGTGAAAGAAGCCAAGGTATCTATGCTCCCAAACCCCAAAGCATGTTTAACTGTTTAATGCTGTACAGTAATAGTCATATTAATACCTTTGACTATTGGAGCCCATTTCTTTAATCAGATTAATAAAACACCACCTTTGTAATTCCATCTGCCTGTTACACTGTAAATAAATGACAAATCACAAATGGTTGAGACACTGACTTTTTCAAGCCAGCTTCCAAAAAGGCATGTCTTTGAAAAACGGTTTAGTTTAGATTTTTAAATACCATTACCACATAACTACACATTTAACAAGGAAACAGAACACAAAATAGTACGTGTTCGCAAGGTGGTCTAATTCAGTGTCTCGCAACCTTTTCTGATACCAGGGACTAGCTTCTTGTACTGTCAGGGAGATCTCAGGGGACCAGTGCTGGTCCATGGACTGGTTGTTGAGAAACAATGGTCTAATTAACATACTTGGAACATTAATATTTGCATTTCTTGGCTTTGTGATTTAACTGTGCAGTGGAACCTCAATATTTCATTAATGCAGGCTTCTGCATTGAATATAATTTCCTAGAGTTTTCTTGTTTTGTAGTGTTAAGAAAATTTTTAAAAAACTTGGTATGCATCTTCTTGAAAATAAAATGATTTACCTTGTGGGAACTGGGGGTTCTTGAAGCTTTGTGGTCCCTATCTGTATCCCCCTTTGGGGTGCACACATGCTTTGACCTGGAGAATTCTTGCAAGCAATGTCCACTGGTTTGCAAATGTGCCCTAGCTCTCCTCATGACTCAAACTGAGGACATAAAAGGATGGAACGGTCCAATCGCCCCTCCAGTTCCTTCTCTACCGTGAAACCAAGAATAATTCAAAGCAGAGGGGAAGGAGGACAGGTAGTGGGAGGCAAATATGGATCACACATCTTGAAGAACATCCAGTTACAACAAAGTAAGAAACTTTCTTTTTTTTTTCAAGCACTGGTTCCGATGTGTACTCCTCTGTGGGTGACTGACAAGCAGTATCCAAGTAGGAGAAGGGTGCAAGGATGTAGGCAGCAGAGCCGCCTGAAGGACTGCTGTCCCAAAGGGTGCAACAGAGGAGTCCAGTCTAGAGCATAATGTCTCATGTGTGGATGGAACATAGAATCATAGAAGATTAAGGTTGGAAGGGACCTCAGGAGGTCACCTAGTCCAACCCCTAGCTCAAAGCAGGACCAACCCAAACTAACCCCATATAATTGCCTTGCAAATGTCAATTAGATGTACTTCATGAAGTTATGCTACTGTTGTCTCTTGTAGAATGAGCTCTTACCTCTGAGGGGAGGAAGATGTCACTACTAATAGCAGAGCACAATACAGCCCAAGATCCATTTAGAAAGCCTCTGGGAGGCTTGACCTCTGGCTCGTTCTGCTTTCGAGAGAAAAGTCTAGGTGATTTTCTAGTTAGTTTTGTCCTTTACAGATAAAGAGCTAAAGCTTGTCATAAATTGAAAGAATGAAGTCTCTTTCAGGGCATGCAGTTTTGGAAAAAATACAGGGATTGACTGGATTAAGTGAATGCAAGAATGGCCATATTGGGTCAGACCAATGGTCCATCTAGCCCAGCATCCTGTCCTCTGACAGTGGTCGGTGCCAGATACTTCTGTGGAATGAGTAGAAAAGGGCAATTATTGAGTTCCCCTCATCCAGTCTCAGCATCTGGCAGTCAGAGACTTAGGGACACCCAGAACATGCGGTTGCATCTCTGACCATCTTTGGTCTATATCTAATAGCCATTGATGGACCTATCCTCCATGAACTTATCTAATTCTTTTTTCAACCCAATTATAGTTTTGGCCTACACAACATTCCCTGGCAACGAGTTCCATAGGTTGAGTGTGCGTTGTGAGAAGTACTTCCTTTTATTTTAAACCCACTGCGTATTAATTTCATCAGGTGACCCCTGGTTCTTGTCTTATGTGAAGGAGTAAATAACACTCCCTATTCATTTTCTCCACACCATTCATGATTTTATAGACCTCTATCATACATCCCCCTTAGTTCTCTCTTATATGCAGAATAGTCTCAATCTTTTTAATCTCTCCTCACAAGGAAGCTATTCCATATCCTTAATCATTTTTTCTGCCCTTCTCTGGACCTTTTCCAATTCCAATATATCTTTTTTGAGATGGGGTGAACAGAACTGCATGCAAAGTGTGGGCACTACCATTGTTTTATATAGTAGCATTATGATATTTTCTGTTTTATTATCTATCCCTTTCCTAATGGTTTGTAACATTGTTATCTTTTTGACTGTCACTACAAACTGAGAAGTTTTCAGAAAATTAACCACAACTCCAAGATTTTTTTCTTGAGTTGCAACAGCTAATTTAGACCCTATCATTTAATATATATATATAGTTGGATTATATTTTCTCATATGCATTACTTTGCAACTCCAAAACTACATTAGGGTGAACTCTGGATGTAGTCATAATGAGACTTAATCCTTACAGAACATAGTGTATCAGGAGTCCGCCATTAGGGCTCTGAGATCACCTACCCTTCTAGTTGAGGTGATGGCCACAAAAACAGCAGAAGGGAGGCTTAATGAGAGCCAAAAGCACAAGGTTTAAGTCTCAGTGTGGAGCAGACATCCTTCCTGCCAGTAAGGTACTAATTAGGGCTTCCAAGAATCTGTTATTCAATGCATGAGTGAAAAGTGAAGAGTCAGTTGATGGTATGGCATGCACTGACTGCTGCCAGGTCGACTTGTGTAGAAATGAGGGAGGGCCCAGCCATCTCGAGAGAAAAAACAGTCCAAAATCAGGGGAATATGCACTGATTCAGATGTGTTTCTGCTGTGCCCAGATGGAAAAAATACTTCCACTTGGCTGAATAGCATTTCCTAAGTAGAATCTTTTCTGCTATTGTTAAGGATGGTTTGCATGGCTGCAGAACAGCAATGTACTAGGCTTGGTGCCCATCCAAAAACCAAGCCATGAAAGGAAGTGCTTCAGGGGTGGGGTGCTTGATCCTGCCCTTCTCCTGGGTCAAGGGATCAGGAAAGGAGTGGATGCTGCTCACAGGACAAGATGACATTCATAGGAGATTTGGGAATCAAAATTGTTAGGTCCAGTTGGGGATGATGAAGATGAATTGTGCCTTGTCCTATCCAATTTTCTGTAAGACCCATGGCAGGAGTGTAAGGGAGGAAAGGCATAATTCAGATGGTCTGACCAGGGGAAAAGGAGAGAATCACCCTGACAGTGTAGTTGTAGAGCTCCTTGGGACAGTATATGTTGCATTTCCATAGGGTGACCATTTGTACACACGGGGTGGGGGATGGATCTTGCCCCTACCCTATTTGTTGATGTAAAAGACAGCTGTCATATTGTCTGATGTTATGAGGACAAGGTGGAACTGGATAAAATGCAGAAAAGCCTTGCAAAAGCTGCTGCGCCTGGGGACATGACTGCCGCCTGGAAGCCTGGGGTGTGTACAGACCCAGGGAGTCCTTTAGACTGTGCAGCTTCGCAGCAGTCTGATTGGAGAAGAGGGCCAACCCATCAAAGAGGAGGTCCTGGATTGAATGCTGCACCTCCTGGGACAGGCCCAAGGATTGCAGCCACGAGCACCTACTCATGGAAATGGCAGAGGCTATGGGCCTACCCGCCGTGTCAGCAGCATCACTGGACATTTGGAGTGCTGCCCAAGCCACCGTGGTTCCTTCATCCAGGATGGTGGTGAAGTCTGCGGCCGGGTCCTGGGGCACAGCCTCAGCAAAACGCCTGAGGGAGTCCCACAATTAAAATTATATCTCCCTAGGAGGGCCTGATGGTTGGCAATCCTGAACTGCAGGGCTGCCATGGAATAAATTTTTCTCCCAAACAAATCCAGCTTTGTTGTCGTCTTTGTTCTTGGGAGTGGAACCAGGTTGACCTTGCCTGTCCCACCGGTTGACTGCGTCTACCACCAGGGTTCCCAGGGCTCGATGAGTGAACAAATACTTGAACCCTTTGGCCGGACATAATACTTCTTCCTTGACACCTTCAATGTAGGGGCGACCAGGGAAGGGGTTTGCCACAGGGCCTTAACAATTTTGAGGACCCTACCGTGGACAGTTAGGGCCACTCTCACTGGGGCAGCCGCCGACAGCACATTGAAGGTATCATTAGCCTCCACTATTTCCTTGACCTCCAGCCCCAAGTTAGAGGTCACCCTCTTGTGCAAGTCCTGGTGCACCCTGAAATCCTCCAGTGGTGCCATGTGGTCCCGGGAGACTGCCTTGTCCAGGGAGGAGGAAGAAGACTGCCAAGGCACGTCCCACGGGTGCTCCCCTGCCTGACAAAGGGATGCACCTGTAGAGGGTCCCTCCATGGGGTCTGACTCCTCGTCTGAGCAGTGGTGTCTATGGGCCTTCTCCTGTGCCGGGGGCACGGACTGCACCCCCGCTAACAGGGTGGATTGGGGCCCTGGTCCCATCTGGATGCCCCATGGGGCCCAATAAGGCCATTGTTGTGGCCATTGACCCTGGGGCCAAACCGAGCCTGACTGTGCCACCTGCTGTGATGCACTGTGGGGGCATCAGCTGTCCCGATGACACCTCAGTGCCGGGTGCCATGTCAGGGACCGTTCTCTCGATGCCTCCAAAGTGGAGGATGACAAGGACCGCCCCCATCACCGCGAGTGGTGCCAACAGATGGAGGCGCGCTCCAAAGAGCTCTCGGTACCAAAGTGCCATCTCGGTAATGAGGACTTGCGGTTCTGCTTGCCCCTTGGTGATCGGGACTGGCGCAGCTCCGAACTCCGCGGTGCCAAGCCTGACTCTGGCGACTGGGTTCTGCGCTGGGGATTGCACAGTGTGGGGTATTCGCATGGCAACCAGGTTCCGCACCGCCTTGGTGCGGGTGGACCCCTTCGTGCTAAGTCCTCCAATTATGACTGGGTTCTGTGGTGCCTCGGTGTGGGCGAACTCCTCGGTGCTGGGGATGCGGAGCAGGAGCTGTTTAAGTGCTGCCTAGTGGACCTTGACTGGTGCCGCCTCTTGGCCTGCACTGCCTCCAGTGCCAGGGACCGACTTCAGCACCGAGACGGAGACCCCATATCCCAAGTCGAAGCAGGACGGCTCGACGACGCTGACCTGGAGTGACTGCTGGGGGAGCGTTCTCATTCTACTCCTGGTGGCTGTCTGGCAGGAGATCTTCCTCCCTGTACTGGGGATCTCCAACGCCCTTCGGGGGGACCCAACACAGACTTGCCCTGGGACACTAGCCCCTTCTCCCTCGGAATGGTACTTGCAGGGAACAAGGCTAGTTCCAGAAATCTTCATGGGCAGAAAGAAGGAACTGAGGAGCCGTAGGGCCGGCAGGGCCTCATATACTGCGGCATGTGCGGAGGACTCCAGGGGGCACCAGAGCCGGCTCTACGGGGTCTGCTAAGAGGAAAAAAGTTCCGGGAACCATGCACGGTGACATGTACTCACCTATAATGGAATGGACATGAACCATCACTCAAAGAAGAACGCATCTTTTCAGTGGGTTTTGGATCAGGCCTGTATCCAGCTGCCCACATATGCATAA
The DNA here is from genome assembly GCA_007922155.1 of Mesoclemmys tuberculata. Taxonomy (NCBI): domain Eukaryota; kingdom Metazoa; phylum Chordata; order Testudines; family Chelidae; genus Mesoclemmys; species Mesoclemmys tuberculata. The sequence continues at coordinate 68,781,523 of ML675618.1, read as the reverse complement.
TACATAAGTATCTTTAAGACCATGCCAACAGAATTAGTTTTCTGCTGTATATACTCACTTAGCAATTTTCAAATGTTCATATGTTTTAAAAATCAAAACCAACTGCTTTCCACACAACAAGCCAGGAACCAATCAATCCTCAATGAAGACTGTAAGCCCAGGACCTATCCTACTATAACTGACTTTATAGGGAGCAATGGGCCACAGTCAAGAGTCCTCTTACTCATAACAGTGAAATTATTAATGGGATTTCTTGTTTGCATAAGAAACAGAATTTGGTGCTAATGCACACGCCAAGTTTCACACTTCAGCTATTTGTGCCATAGCCATTTGTTTTTCCAGGAGTGTGGTTAAAGTAATTTTTATAATGGGTAAAGTGGATTTTGTTTTCATGCTCACAAAACTCAAACAGCTGAAGGAAATTTTGCTCAAATTTTCCACAAAAAATTCATCTCTAGGCAGAGACCAATCATGGAAAATTGAAGCCCCAAAAGTCAATTTTCTGTGAAGTTGTAAGTGTGTAAAACAAAGGGTTTATTACAGAACCTATTTATCAGGCTTAAATAAAGCAATTGCTACTGATGACTAGTAATAAATAGGCATTTTTCCCTTTCTAATTTCTAGGATTTATTCATACGTAAATCTGAGAGACAGAGATCATTTACATCAGCTTTCTAAATTACTGAGTAAAGAAAGGAATAGTAAATTTATCTAGATTCTAGATAGTGATTTATAAATATATTCTAAATTTTAAATATTAACACAAAATAAAAAGAACCAGCAGTTCAAAACCTCAAGTGCTATACAGTAGCTCCAGGCTCCATTCCTAGTCTTATAGCCTAATCCAGTCTCGTTCCCTTGCAAGATTGAATTTCTACATTAACACTCATTAAGTTCAGTTCCTCCCTGGCACACAATAATTCTGTGCCATACCAGGGCAAGGTTCTACAGTCAACAAACAGAAGAAATTTATGGGACATAGTGCCTGGTTCTTAGCTTGTGTGCTGCAACAAAACATGTTTTAGATTTAAACCATTTTGAAGACACAAAGCAGTAAATGATGGTCCACAAATCTTACAGATGTTTTTCCCCCAAAGATCAAATCTGCTCATGCTCTGAATCCATATGTAATCAGATAACTTCACAATGCTTAAACAACTCCACACTTAAACTTTCTAGAGAACACTAGAAAGTAATAATTTTTCAATCTTTATATTTATTTCAAAAACATGCTATATGGGTTCAAACCTGTCATATAATGAACACTCTGATGCTGAGCACCCTTAACTCTTACTAACTTCAACAGTATTTGTCAGTGCACAACACCTTGCAGGACTGAGCGCCCCATATGAAAGCAGATATTTACCACTCTGGTAAGGTATATAATATTGTTCAGTGCTATGGGAAACTCCAGTAACCAGCATTAAGACAGGCAGTTCCCAAGGCACAAACGGAGTGAGTTGAGAGAGAGCTAGCCTCACCAATAATTTCAGTTTTAATAGATACTATACAAGCTGTTTTATCCAACTACAACACTACTGTTGAAGCTGACAGAAAAATATTTCCAACTACTCTCATACTGTTGAAATATAATATTGAATGTTTATTACTTTATGTCTGTTGAAACTCTCTCGTGCTATGTAATACGGTCCTGCTTTGTGGAATTAACTGCAAATCACCACTGTGGATGCAACACACTGCAATGCTTGAGTACACTGGAGCTTGGATAAAAAGCATCTGAAACAGATTTGATACATTGTTCGCTGCTTAGTATTTTTGAAATGGCTTAACAAATATAAACTGTTTTGTTGCCATGCAGGAACAGCTAGCCAGCAACCGTCACTCTGTCCCAACCAGTGCTATTTTCTAAATTTCCTCTGCTTGTGGTGAAGGGATCCTTGCCCAAGCCTGACACAGAATCACTTTATATAAAAAAAATATCTGAGTGAGCTTTAAAGCAGGAATCCAACACTGATGAGGGATGAGATTATGCAGGCATGCCGTATTGTGAAAATGTTTTTTGATAATATAGTGAAAACATGTATTTACCAATATGATTAAGTGTGTCAAAGCTTTCGTATTGTTTGGATTGTACGTATGATTATCTCTTTCCTCCTTATTCATAAACCTGTAAGGAAGAATGAGATAGGAGTAAATTCACCAAGTTAATTTTGAACCGAATGAGTAATCCTAGCTTTGTACTTGGTTACCATGGTTGACAAAAGAATCTTTGCTGTTGGAAATATCATTAAAAGATTGTTAAGAGGAGTTAATAGGTTAAACAAGTAGCCTTGCTGTGTTAACATTTTATTTTTAAAACATTTAGGGACTGATCCAAAGCCAATTCCTTCCACTTACTTCAATGAGTTTTGGATCAGATTGTTAAAAAGGTATTGGTCTTGTCTCGTGTAATCTGGTTTCTAAATGACTCATGAAATCTGTGGAAAACATAGTTACTTACCAGTAACTGTTGTTCTTCGAGATGTGTTGCTCATATCCATTCCACTTAGGTGTGTGCGCGCCCTCGTGCACGGCTCTCGGAGAACTTTTCCCTAGCAGCCCCTGTAGGGGCCAGTCTCAGCGCACCCTGGAGTGCTGCCCTCATGCGGCGGTACATAGGGCACTGCCGGCCCCTCCCCTTCTCAGTCCCTTCTTTCTGCCGACTCCGACAGCGGGGACGGAGGGTGGGTGTGGAATGGATATGAGCAACACATCTCGAAGAACAACAGTTACTGGTAAGTAACTATGTTTTCTCCTTCGAGTGATTGCTCATATGCATTCCACTTAGGTGATTAATGAGCCTTACCTGGAGGCGGGTAGGAGTCAACGGCGAGCTGCCCTCAGCACGGCTCTGCCGACTTGCGTGTCCTCCCTCGACTACTGGACGACAGCATAGTGCACAGCAAAGGTATGCACCGAAGACCAGGTGGCAGCCCTGCAGATGTCATCCAGGGGGACCCTTTCCAGGAAGGCCGCCGACGCGGCCTGGGCCCTCGTCGAGTGCGCCGTCACCACTCCGGGGAGCTGGACGCCTGCACGCTCATAACAGAGCCGGATGCAGGCGGTGATCCACTTGGCAATGCACTGAGTGGAGACCGGGGAGCCTCTCATCCTCTCTGCCACCGCGACGAAGAGCTGCGTGGTCTTTCGGAATGGCCTTGTCCTGTCCAGGTAGAACACCAGCGCTCTCCTTACATCGAGGGTGTGTAGTCTCCTCTCATCCTCAGACCCGTGCGGTTTAGGAAAAAACACGGGGAGGAAAATATCTTGGTTACAATGGAACTGGGAGACTACCTTAGGCAGGACCGCTGGGTGAGGCCTCAGCTGTACCTTATCCCGGAAGAACACGGTATAGGGGGGCTCTGAGGTCAAGGCTCTTAGCTCGGAAACCCTCCTAGCCGAGGTAATGGCCACGAGGAAGGCCACCTTCCAGGACAGGACCAGCAAGGGGCAGGTGGCCAAGGGCTCAAAGGGGGGCCCCGTCAGTCTATCAAGGACCAGGTTCATATCCCAGGGAGGCATGGGTCACGGACCTGCGGGTAGAGCCTCTCGACCCCCCTGTGGAACCTCACCGACATGAGGTAGGAGAACAGGGACCGCCCCCCCATCGGCTGATGGAAAGCCGAGATGGCCTCTAGGTGCACCCTGAGGGAGGCTAGCGCTAGACCCTGCAGCCGAAGCTGCAGCAGGTAGTCGAGGACCGCCTGCACGGGGGACATACCGGGGGTTACGCCCCGCGACTCCGCCCAGCAGGTGAATCTCCTCCACTTGGCCCTGTAGGCAATCTGCGTGGAGGGCCTCCTGCTTCCCAGCAGCATGTGTTGGACCTGCTCCGAGCAGGTTCTCTCCTCCTCCGTCAGCCAGAGAGCCTCCAGGCCATCAGGTGCAGGGAGTCCAGGCTGCGATGCAGCAGGCGACCGTGGTCCTGGGAGAGCAGGTCCGGTCTCCTCGGGAGCTCGATCGGCGGGGCGACTGACAGGTCCTGCAGGAGGCTGTACCAGTACTGCCTTGGCCATGCTGGAGCGATCAGTATCACATCCGCTCTGTCCCTCTTGATCTTCAAGAGGACCCTGGGCAGGAGTGGGAAGGGGGGGAACACGTACATGAGGGTCCCCGTCCAATCGATAAGGAACGCGTCGGAAAGGGAGCCCGGCTCGTGACCCCAGAGCAAGCAAAAACTCGGGCACTTCGTGTTTCAGGACGACGCGAACAGGTTCAGTCGGGGAACACCCCACACGCAGAAAATCCAGGCCGCTACCTCCGGATGCAGCGACCAGTTGTGTTGGGGTAGAAACGACCTGCTGAGGCAGTCCGCCTCGTCGTTCCTGACCCCCGGGAGGTGAGAGGCGGTTAAACAGAAATCGTACCTCACCGCCAAGTCCCAAAGACGAAGCGCCTCCTGGCACAGAGGCGAGGAGCGCGCTCCCCCCTGCTTGTTGATATAAAACATCGCAGCGGTATTGTCTGTTAACACCGGAACCACTTTCCCCAATAACGAGTGGCGAAACACCTTGCAAGCCAGTCTAACTGCCCTCAGTTCCTTGACATTGATGTGGAGGGCAGTCTCTCCCTGGGACCAATGCCCTTGTGTGGTCAGACCACCAGTGATGTGAGCTCCCCACCCCAAGTCCGATGCGTCCATGATCAGAGTAACCGAGGGGGTGAGGGCTCTGAAGGGAACCCCTTCCAACACTGTCCCGGGGTCCAGCCACCAGTTCAGTGATCCCAGCACCGTGGGGGGCACCGTAACCACCCTGTCCAGAGAGTGCCTGCTGGGCACGTATACCTTGGCCAACCAACCTTGGAGGGGCCTGAGCCTGAGGCGTGCCAACCTCACCACATAGGTGCACGAGGCCATTTGGCCTAACTGCTGCAGGCACTGCCTGGCTGTTGTTGTAGGGCACCTCTGTAACTGCAATATTATCGCTGCCATGGCCTCGAACCTCGAGCGTGGGAGGGAGGCTTTGGCCCGCACCGAGTCTAGGGATGCCCCTATAAACTCTATGCGCTGTACCGGGAACAGCGTTGACTTCTGCTTGTTGATGAGCAGCCCCAGAGTATGGCAAGTGGTCTGGACAAAGGAGACCGCCTCGCGCACCTGCGACTTGGTCTTGCCCCTGATCAACCAGTCGTCCAGGTAGGGAAATATCTAGACCCCCCCGCGCCTCAGGAAAGCCGCCACCACTGCCATACACTTGGTAAACACTCTGGGGGAGGAAGACAGGCCAAAAGGCAAGGCCGTAAATTGGTAGTGGGCACCAACTACCACAAACCTTAGGTACCGCCTGTGGGCGGGAAGGATGGAGACGTGAAAGTACGCATCCTTCAGATCGAGGGCGGCAAACCAGTCCCCTGGGTTCAGGACAGGAATGATGGACGCTAGGGACACCATGCGAAACTTTAGCTTCCTTATGAACCTGTTCAGCCTGCGCAGGTCCAGTATAGGCCTGAGGCCACCCTTGGCCTTGGGAACAAGGAAGTACCTCGAGTAGAACCCCTTCCCCACCTCTAGCGGCGGAAACGCTTCTATGGCTCCTTTGAGTAGGAGGGATTGGATCTCCTGAAGGAGTAATTGCTCGTGAAAGGGGTCCCTGAAGAGGGATGGGGGGGGTGAGTGGAGAGGGGAGGCCAGAAGCTGAAGGGCGTAGCCCCAGCGCACGGTCTTGAGGACCCAGTGGTCCCATGTTATTCCCCGCCACAGGCCGAGGTAGGGCCTTAGCCTGTCCCGGAAAGGCGGGGAGCAACCCAGGGAACGGAAAACGATGCCACCCTCGGGCTCACCGTCAAAAGTTCTTCCTGCCCTTGGAGCCCTGAGAGGGTCCTTTATGAGACGAATTGGACGACGCCGTGCGATCGCGCCGTCCAGAGCCCCTGGTCCTATCCCTGCCCCTCGCGAGGGGGAAAGGCCTAGGCGGTGGCCTAGATTGCTGCCGCTGCCGCTGTGGCGGCTGCTGCGGCTGCTGGCATGCCTGTAACCTCGCCGCCTGGGGCGTATATAGACCCAAAGAGCACAACGTTGCCCTTGAGTCCTTCAAGGCGTGCAGCTTTTCATCTGTCCTCTCCGAGAATAGGGCGGCTCCATCAAATGGCAGATCTTGGATGGAGTTCTGCACCTCTTGAGACAGGTCCTTGGATTGCAGCCACGCTGCCTGCCGCATAGCAACGGCGGAGGCCATTGCCCTACTGGCCGTGTCCGCAGCATCGGAGGCAGTCTGAAGGGCTGCACTGGCCACAGTCAAACCTTCCTCCAGGACCATAGCGAAGTCTGCAGCCTGGTCCTGGGGCAGGGACTCCGCGAATCTTCGCATGGAGTCCCACAAGTTCAGGTTATACCTGCCCAGGAGGGCCTGATGATTGGCCACCCTGAATTGGAGCGCCCCTGTGGAGTACACCTTCCTGCTATAAAGGTCCAGTCTCCTGCCCTCCTTGTTCTTAGGGGAGGCGCTCTGAGCTCCCTGCCTGTCCTTCTGGTTGGCAGTGTCAACAACCAGAGTACCCGCGGCAGGGTGCGTGTACAAGTATTCGTGCCCCTCGGCTGGCACGTAATACTTCTTCTCGGTGCCCTTAGACGTGGGGGCAACCGAGGAAGGGGTCTGCCAAACGGCCTTAGCCAGGCGCAGGACCCTTTCGTGGATGGGGAGGGCTACCCTAGACGGTCCTTGTGTCCCCACATACCCGAAGAGGGGGTCCACCTCTTCTTCTAGAACCTTGACCTCCAGGCCAAGATTCGAGGCCACCCGCTTCAGGAGCTCCTGATGAGCCCTGAAGTCAATCAGAGGGGCCCCCTTGATCCCTGACAGCTGCCTCGTCCGGCGACGAAGAATAGGACGGGTGGCGGGGTCCAGTGGAGGGGCCCTCCCCAGGGTCCTCCTCCTCCTCAGAGGAACGGTCACCCTCCTGCACCGAAGGTGCCTGTTGGGGAGGTAACTGGGTGACCGAGGCAGGGGCTGACATAGTTCCCTACCCCATCTGGGCTGCCCAGGGGCCCCACACCGACCACTGCCAGGGACCCTGGGGCCAGCTCAGAGGCGGCACCGGTGCCGAGGGCAACGCTGGTGCCACCGTGAAAGTCGGTGCCGGTGCTGGCTGCGGTGCCGGTGCCGGCTGCGGTGCCGGCACTAGTACCTGCTCCTGACGTCAGGTCCGGGACCCCGAGTCAGGAGATCGGTGCCGGCTATGCCGCTGGGAAGAGAGGCTCCGGGACCCGCCACGCGATGATCCCGAGGAGCGACGTCGTCTACGGGGCGACGGCGACGAGGACCGGTACCGGGAGAGGGACGACTTGCGATGCCTCTTCCTCGGTGCTGGAGAGCGGTGCCAAGAACACCATCTCGGTGCCGGGCTGGAATCCGACGACGAAAAGCGGTGCCGCGACCTGGAGCGGTGCCGGGACCCGGACCGGTACCTCGACGCGTCGTCGGAAGACGAGGAAGGAGAGGAGCCGAGCTCAACTCTCCTGCGACGGGTGGTGGGCGGCCTATCCACCGGTGCCGGGGCCACCCACCCTTCGGGGACACCCAGCGCAGGTTTGCCCCGGGACACAGGCCCTGACTCTCTCAGCCGAGAGAGTGCCGGAGGCGTAGGCAAGGCCAACAAGGCTCGAGCCGCCTCGAACGCCTCCGGCGTGGAAGGGTCCTGTACAGGGGGTCCCACACTCCCAGGAGTTGGGGGAACCTCCCTGATCGGTGCCGGTGCCGGAGCAGGGGCAGGCGGCACGTCGGAGAGTCTCAGCACCTCCGGGCTTGACCCCGGCCGCTCTTGTGGTGTGGGGGAGCGCTGCAAGCGTGGGCGGCGCTTCCTTCTTTCTCGGCACCGGGACTCCCGGTGCCGGCGGCGTGCTCCGCACCGAGGACACACTCGGTGCTGGGGTATTCCGCGACGGCTCGGACGCTGGACTCAACGCGGACTCCATAAGAAAAGCCCTCAGCCTCACTTCTCTCTCTTTCTGAGTCCGAGGCTTAAAGGACTTGCAAATATGCCACCGATCCTTACGGTGCTGTTCCCCCAAACACCTTAGGCAACGATCATGGGGGTCGCTGACGGGAAAAACCTTCCCGCAGCCAGCACAGGGTTTAAACCCGGGCAAACCCAGCATAGCCGGGTCGCCTAGAGCCTGAAGGCTCTCCTATCTAACTAAAAAAACCTTAACTAACTATAAACTAACTCAGTTCAGGGTGAACTGCTAACTAACTACTCACTTTTTGCAAAGAAGAAAACCTGTGAGAGCAGGGGTTGTTCTCAACCGGCCGTCACGTGTATGTAGTGCCCTATGTACTGCCGCATGAGGGCAGCACTCCAGGGGGCGCTGAGACCGGCCCCTACAGGGGTTGCTAGGGAAAAGTTCTCCGAGAACCGTGCACGAGGGCGCGCGCACACCTAAGTGGAATGCATATGAGCAATCACTCGAAGGAGAACTGAAGAGCACTCTTTAGTTGATACACAAAATATGTACTAATTTAAGACGTGTAATGTTTCCAGATCAATTATTGTAATTAGGGTAGCAATTCATTTACTTAACGGGCTTACTAAGCAAATAATCAGATATTGAACTGAAGGGATCTCACTTATATTTTGGCTTGGTCAACAGAGTAAGTACACCTAATAAATCTCTAAAATGACCGCATTCTGCTACTACTAATTTTCACAATGAAGTTGAGTGTATTTTTCTTCTGCTACTGTTCTGTGGGTTACCAACTCAAGTTTTCCAAAATGTAGGTATACAAGCTTATTTAAAGTAAAAGAGGGAAAATGAACAGAAACAAATATAGTAACATTTTATGTTCTCTGAACCTAACTGAAAAGATAATCACTCCAATGTATAGTACTTTTCCATTGATCTGCTTACTCCACACACTATGGCCTCACAAAAAATAATTACATTGAAGATTCAGGCAAAATGAAGAGAATTCTCAGAATAATGAAATTAAAGGATTTAATCAGAGATAATATTAAAAGAACTGTATACATACATATTGTTATTCTTTGTATTTCAGGGGCCCCTAGAAGCTCCAACAAAGGATCAGAGCCCCACTGTATTAGGCACTGTACACTGAAATCAACAAAAAAAGTTCCTGCCCAAAATAATTCAGTCAAGTAATATTACAAGACAACAGAAGGAAGAAACAGTCAAAAGAGGTGGGGAGGGGGAGGAGGAAGATATGACAGGACAACACAATAACAAAATGAGGAAGTTTTGCATATAAAGTGGTAGTCTCACCTTGTCATCAGCCTAGCCACTGCCAGATGGCAGGGTTTTACAGGTTAAGTCTTAAGAAGAGATGTGAAAGAGGACAGGGATTTTAGCACAGTTTTTCCCTCAAGTATGGGGTCAGGTGGGTGCATGAAGCGTGAAAGTGCCTAAGTGAAGAGGACAGGCTGAGCACACTGAATAAGGGTCAGATTTTCAGATAAGTCTCAGCTAAGCCCCAATTTTGGTAGGCACAATTTTGCACCTGCCACGTACTGCATATGCAAATACCGTAGTTAGATGGTTAACTACCTAGTTTGTGGGTGCACTCAGTCAGACATCTACTAAAATTTGTGCCTGAAAGAGCAACTACAAAAACAGAGCTTGCTTCTAAAAATCTGAAGCCAGGGAAAATTTAAACACTGTCCATAAGCAATTTTTTGTGTTTACACTTTACGAGGGAAGGAATTGAACAACAGTACAAGGCAGTACAGCCAAGATTACTGGTATATGACTAAGAAAAGGTACAATTATGTTACATTTCAGGGGAAAAATGATGAAGCAGTGCAATCTCAATAACTTGAGGTGTTTAAAACTAGTCCAAGCACTACAGTACCCAAGGGAACAATCCTGCTCTAGAAGTAGAAATACCCAATACTGTCAACCCTTTCCATTATTTTCCATGATTTTGTGACATGATTTAACACTGAAAAAGTCAATGCAAAAATATTTAAAACACTGAATTTCTAACTTTGTTATTAATATTAAGCACTATTTTTCACATCATTTGGTTCCTAAAGTAGTTTACTTATTGTACCACATTTTTGGTTGAAAGTTAAAAACTGCCAGTACAAAGATTCAATTTCCTTTTATACACAGTGTACTTCTTATTGTAGGGAAGGTAAACAATTATTTTCTCAACGATATGACATAAATTAAAATATCAGGTTAATGCTACCTATAGTTTATTGTGCCTTCCTACTTCTTTGTACATAACTGAAAATTTAAGAAATCTGCTTATAATATTTTATTATATATATTTAATATATATAAATATATATATTAATATTTAATATGTTTATTATTTTGCATGTTCATTTTTCTTACCTGGCCAGTCTGATAATGTCTTGCAAACTGATTAATGACTCGATAGTCATTTGCAAAATACTCCATCAAGATAGAGGGAACTTCAGCAAAATCAGTAGGACATCTGGTCCCTAGAGGAGGAAAAATTGAAAACATGAGTACACAGCCATTTACATTAGCACACACAATTCTATCTTTCCAAGAGCTCATTAGCATTCAGTTTGGGCTTTTAGTGAACCGGGATATTCTTTCGTTCCTTATGCCAATATTTTATTTCTATAACATTATTGTACATATTGGCAGAAAAGCTTCATTATCATCCTACACATTTTACTATAATCACAAAGTAAAAAAAATGTTTGAACAGGTGGGTGAGGCAATTTATAAAGATGTGAACCACATTTCGCTAAACTAAATCAAACGGCAGCCAACCTGGCCCTACATAAAACACCAAATCTTTTGAATTGTCCTAAACCTAAATCCACCTACAATGTAAACCAAATTGCATTAATCCCACTCACAATTTTAATTCTTATCTCCCATCTATTTTCTGAGCTCATGTAACTCTGTTTTATAGCCTTTCTTTATGATACAACCATTGGATGAAAGCATTTTTGCAGGATTGAGATATGTTCTAAATAAATTTGATTAAGTAATTATTTTGAAATCATGTAATGGTGTTTTAAAAAGCACACTCCCCAAATCTTCTCTCTCTTCCCCATATCACCTACACTCTAGCTCTGTGTTATCAGCACTACACACCAACACTGGGAGGTACTAGCAAAAAATGAGACAACAAAGATGTGTATCTAGCTGCAATATAAATGTGAGGCTGGGATACCAAGGGCGCAGTTATTTTATTTCCTTCCTGACCCCAATGTTAAGCTATTTTCTTCCCTGAAGAAAAAAACCTCTTTAAGCAAATATCACTTCCAATCTCAGATTTCACTGTATGTTTATTTGGACAGGTCTACACTGCAGGCCAGCTGACTCAGGCTCATTGGGACTGGTCTGTGGGACTAAAAATTGCAATGCAGACATCTGGGCTCAGGCTGGAGCCTGGGCTCTGAAACCCCACTAGGGAAGGTCTCAGAGCCTGGACCTCAGACTGAGTGGGAACAACTACATTGCAATTTTTAGCCCCACAGCCTGAGCCCCCCAAACTCAAATCAGCTGACCCAGCCACGTAAAAATTTTCTGAACTGCTTGCAAATATAAAATGCAACATGTGATACACCAACCAGCTTGGACAAAACCAGGGCTCTGAGCTGTTTGCCAATGATGAAGGAGAACAGGGCCATATAGCCTGCCGACTGCCATCTAATACATGGAGGCTGGCTGCCACTGTTTGAAAATGACTAACAATGAAAAAAGAGCTCTCTTTTTTCTCAAGAGCACCATCTCCTTTTGTGTATGTCTGGTGATATGTCACTTGGTAGGCAGTGTGTTCATTCACGTTCATTTATTCGAGATAAGAGGACCCACTAAATTCCACGTTGATAAATTACCAATTTGTTTTATATACCAACTTGATTTTAACTGTAATTAACAAAATGTACAGCCTGGCTTCGGAATTTCCATATTGCAAGTGTTTTCTTTCTTTTTCTTTTTTTAAATCCCTCTTAGGGCTAGTTTCTTCACAGTAAGTTTCCTAAATCATTTATAACCCAGGGTCATCGTACTTTTATGTTGGGTGCAAGTTGATTTACTTTCAACCAACCCATTATTCTATTACTACAAACAGATGGGTAGAGAGGGGAGCTTGCACGGCACTAGGCATCACCACTAGAAAGCGTCAAAGGGAAGCAAGAAAGAGTTTGTTGGATTCCCTAGTAGGAGAAGGGACCAATTTCACTTTTTGTATTTGGGAATCTAACAATCAAGCTTATATCAGGAGGCTGGAGGGATTTTTACGGCATCAAAAAGGGAGGGGCAGGTAGACCTACAACAAAAGGATATGAAAAAGAAAAGAAAATTTGAGATCAAGGATTATTCTAAATGTCTGTTCTTCAGAGTAGCATTAAGATATAAGAACACAAGAACGGCCATACTGGGTCAGACCAATGGTCCATCCAGCCCAGTAGCCTGTTTTCTGACAGTGGCCAATGCCAGGTTCTTCAGAGGGAATGAATAGAACATGTAATCATCAAGTTATCCATCCTGGCATTCTCAGGCTCTGGAAAACAGCAATCTCTGTCTATCCTGGCTAATAGCCGTTGATGGACCTATCCTCCATGAACTTATCTAGTTCTTTTTGAACCCCTTATAGTCTTGGCCTTCACAACATCCTCTGGTAAGGAGTTCGACAGGTTGACTATGTATGTATTGTGTGAAGGTTTGAATAAAGGAAAATGATAGCTGAATCAGAAACACGGAACACTCCTTGTCTTAATTTTGAAGAAAAAGCTCTTTTCATCCTGGTTCATACTTAAAGGGAGAATACAGAGATATCATCCAACAGCTGCATTTTTTCTTCATCATCTTCAAAGGGTACACATGACAATCCTCTCTCTGGGCAAAAGCTAGATACATGTCCCTTCAAAGCCCATCAATGTCACTCTGTGCAATAGCCATTGGGGTCTCTAGAGACCAACAAGAGGCAGTCTCCTCTGACCCACGATCCCATCCCCAGGAGTAAGCATACTGTTTTTCTATCTCCAATCTTGCCAGCCAAGGAACCAGGCACCTGAACTGTGGTACCTAGTTTGATGCTGCATTAGACTTCCAGGCTATACTTCAAGAGTAGGTTATACTTCTCCTATACTTCTCTGTGCTAACAGAGTCAAGACAGTAAATTGGTGAAAAGAGAGATTATAAAAGAGAGTTGTGGATTGTTAATTGGAAATATGATGTTTTCACAAGCTTGTCACTGAAACCTCCCCTGTGATAGAGAGATCCGTAATGCCCTAATAACATTAAAAAGATGATACAATATTTTGGAAGATTAAAAAATACATGACCTCTGCATATGAATACAATTCATAGCTGCACACTTAACATTAAAATGCAGTTTGCAGTTATAAATAAATGAATAAATTAAAAAATGACTGGTTTTCCAGATTCAAGACACTATAGTTATTAAAAAAATATGTACCCCCTATTTCAGGAAATTAACAAGTGCGAAGAAATTATTCGTATATTTAATAATGACAAAAATAATTATTCTTGATGTCTTACCAGTGACATGTTGGTACCGAGTTCGTCCCAGCATAGAATGCATAGCATGTCCCATTTCATGGAATAGATTCTCCATCATGCCAGGGGTTAGTAACGTGGGTGAACTCATAGTCGAATGGGGCAGACTCAGCATAAGTACAACAACAGGGAGCTGGTATTCTCCATTTTCCCTTAACCTGCCTCCACGAATTGTAAAGTGGCAGTCCTTTGAAGATAAAATATCCACTCAGAAAAATCCATGCTACAGAGATACTGTTGTCATATGTAAGGTACTAAATCCTGAATCTCTTAACATTAAGAGTCCTATTCTGCTCTCAGTTACACCAAGGCAATCCCATTCACTGCAATAGAGTTGCTTCAAAGTAAGATAGCAGAATCTGAGCCAGTCTTCATTACACTTTCCCATCTCAACTATTTTTTTACTTGAGATTATAATACAGTAAAATGCTTTTATTTCATATAGAAAAAAACAAAATGATGCGGCAGCTTTAACATGTTGAGCAAAATTTTATTTTTTAAAAGCAGCATGTTTAAGTTGAAGCTATCTATGGGGTAAATATCAAAAAGGTTCCCATCTTTCCCAAAAAGAGTTAGTTTATTTTCACACAGCAGAACTTCGTGGACCTGTAGTTATTACATTTCATACACAATCTCTCCCCCTTAATTGGCAGAGGTTTAACAGCAAGTCCTGTTGTGAGGAGACATTTTATTAAGAGATCATTCTTTTATAAAATATACTGCAGAATATTACTAGTACAGCATGAAGTGTTGGCAAAAATAATTAAAATGAAACTACACTTGACAAAATAAGTAACAATGCTCTTTCATGTTGCGCGTGTTCCCTTACTCTCAAATTCATAAAATTAGTCATTTTCAAAACATTTCTCAGTCATTAATGCTAATGTATGAGGTTCTGTGATATTTTGTAATTTATACACTGGCATCACAGTCAGGTAGTCAGTGTATCCAACAAATGTAGATAGCGTCAACTATTTAAGATGAGGTTTGGGAAGTGATCCAGTTGACATTCTGGCCTTTTACCTTGGTCCAGAGTGTATTTGATTTCAGATACCGACTGTTCATAAGCAGCAAGTAGAAAATAAGAAAGCAAAAACTCATAAAATACATCTTATTTTAGGGTTTTCATAGTGCCTGTCACTACAGAGTTCAACCTTTGTGCTGCTTATTAAAAGGAAGTTACTGATAAAAATAAGAAGTTAAAAGCAAGCTGAACAATCGGTGTAATTATGTATACTTTGGAATGATGTATTCATAGAATCTAACTAAATTATGGATTTTTCTAGAACTATGTTTACCCGTACTATGTATGGTGGTCGTCTTATGTTTGAATTTGTTTGATTGTTAGTTTAAGTCTAAATGTATGCTGCTAGACTAACATTAAGAGTAAATGGCCCTATTCTGTTGTCCTTACTCATGCAAAACCAGCCACAAAACACAGCCCATAGTTGTTACCTGATGTGGTTTGTCTGCTCGTTGGAAGAAGTCACAATAGATGTATCCCAGCAAACCTTCACTTTCATGGACAACAGCCTGGAAAAGAAAGAAATATATATTTTCCAAAGTGAAAGTCCAGCTCAGCTGAGTAAGTTGAGAAAGTATCACTCTCAGATGTATTTAATAGAAAAGGTTTATATTGGAAATATTTTGCAGCATACTATAATTTTACATAAAAAATAATATGGGGATAATTTATTCTGCTGTAGTTGAAATATTTATGTAAAATACTTCAAAGCTTGTCCTTCAGACTGCACCAATTTCTGCATCTTATACAAACGGATTTCTCACACAACAAAATAAAAAATAACCATACCTTTTACCAGCAGATGGCAAGTTAACTACTCTAAGGCTGCAGAACATAAGTTAAGTACAGCAGAAGTTGATTTACAAACAAAACAGATAAGAGAGGGTAGCCAGAAGTGGTAGACGGACCACTGAGGATCTGAGGAGCAGCAGCCCTCACTGGAGGTTGGGCTTGGAAGTGGAAGCAGGGCCCAAGCATAATTTTTTCGGGCCCAGTGCAAACTTGTAATACAGGCCCCCCTCCCACACACACAGCACAATCCCTCATCCCATACATACAATTTCATGAGTCATGAAAATTTTTTTCCTTGTGGTAAATGGGGGTTGCAGCCTGGGCCTCCGGGCCCCCACTGGGCCCTGGTAAAGTGTACCCTTCCCCCCCCGTTTTCCCCCCAATGTGAGGGCCTTGAGTGGAAGGGAAGGAGAAGGCCCACTGGAGAATACTCGGAGGGAGCAGAAGAACAAAGGAACCAAGCAAATTGGTAAATGGAGGGGAGTCCATGTCTGCTACTTCCATCCTACTTTCCATCCCAGAAATGGGAAAGGACTGAGTCAAAGAAGAAAATAAGACGACAACAAAATAGAGAAGACGGGAAGGTTAGAAGACCTACATAGTAACAATGCACATTTGTAGCACTGCAGGAATTAACAACCATGTATTAATTCAGGGTTAATTCAGAAACTACATGTCAAAGATAGAGTAAAACTGTCTCTGCAGAGACCCCCAGCCATTCTGACTCTGGCAGCTTTCACTTGGGAGAAAATTTTCAAGATATTTAGACATCAAGAGATGCAGATAGGTGCCCAGTCACTTTTAAAAATTCCTAACTACCATTGACTTCAACTGGAGTTAGATACCCTACACAATTTTGAAAATCCCAATAGGTGCCTATTTGCATCGATTGGCACAAATATCTTTGAAAACCTGTTGCCTGTCTCTCATGAGACTATGTGAGCTGGTCTACCTTAGCCTTTTGTGTTTAAGGCTATTAGGATTTAGAATTCTCACCAGTTTGCGAACATCTTCACACCAGAGCTCTCCTTTCTCAGTTTGCTCAGCATACAGAGAGATTCCTAGGAGCTGACTGAACAAGAAGTTCAGACCTTCCATACATGCTCCAAGAGAGAAAAATGGACAGTACAAACTGGGCTCAATGTTATACCTGAGAAAACAAACAAAAGAGAGTCAAAATATTTGTTGAGCTTTATAATCTGAGGTACATAATATGGTCTTGATTGACTTATTATAGACACTTTATGATGCTCATTACTGTATCCCAGCATCTCGCAACTACAAATGAATTATACCTCACAACACCCTTGTTGAGAATAACTAACCTCATTTTTCAAATAGGAAACTGAGGCACAGGTTAAAGCACAACATTTCAAAAGTGTCCATTAGTTTTGGAGTCTTTCATTTTGGATACCCAACCTGACATATGCAGATATGATTTTCATAGGTGCTGAGAACCCACAGCTCAAACTGATTTGAACTAAGCCGCTTGTCTATCATCAACAAAATGTTGCCAGGTGAATAGCAAGATGCTGTAGCATGGATAATACAAAGACACAGTAAAATGCCAAAACAAACAAAAAAAAGCTGAGAGTGTGGATGAAAGCGGCTTAGAGACCTAAGCAATCTAGTGCTCAGAATCCCTGAAAATCCATCCTTAAGTGTTGCAAACTGGACACCAAACACTGAGGTATCCAAAATTAAGGAACACTTGGAAAATTCAGGGCTTCAGTGACCTGCCCAATGTCACACAATGAGTTTGTGGTGAAACTGGGAATGGAATTCTGGGTCCCTTGCTCTTGCATGACCCTCAACCATAAAAACAGCCCTGCTCCCTGGGTCTATGTACAAACTGCCAACAGTCAATTATACACACTAGCCAAGGGAGCGGCTGTCCTTACATCTGCCATTTCTTCCAGGGTTTCAGAGTACTGAATGACTTAAATTTTAATGTCTTTACTTTAGAAGATCATTGCTCCTTCCATCTTCTATGCTTTTCCTCTTTCATCTAATCTTTTTATATTTCTCACGGACCAATCAGTAGTCACTGAAGTCTAAATTTGCATCAGTCAGTCTACAATAGCTCAACACCAAACGTTAGAACCCTGCTATTTATAAAGCCTCTGATCAAAAGGCTTAACTATAGCCAAGCTGTGAAAGAGTCAGTCGCTCTTCATCCAAACTGCTCGCCCCTCCTTCCTCCTCATCCTGATACACACAAAAGAAAGTGCCTTATAACTAAACACACTTCGGCACTGTCTTTGGAGTCATGTTGCTTTTAACTGTAGTTACAATTCACTACCCAACTTCACTAGACTCTGGTGCACAGTAGGACAGGATTAGCTCTCTAAGCCACTGCACCGGTTCTTTTAAGCATTTCAATGTGGGTTTGTTTCCTCTCCACCATCTTTTATATTATCCCTATTATGCACTCTAGCTGTATTTTGCTACCACAATAGCAACATTTGATGAAGCTTAGGGGAGATATTTAGTTGCAAGACTTCACATATTTGCACACTCCACCCTGGTTTTATTTCTGGACTTCTTGCATGTGTATCGTTCTGCTTAACTATAAACAGAACAGAGAAAACGAATGAGAACTCTGAAAGGGTACTGTACTGATCATTACTTCCCCCAATACGGGCAGCACCATTTAAATTCACCCCACTGACAGAACAGCTGCACTTCAGGGTGTGACAGCAAAAAACAAAACAAAACCAAAAAAGCCTTTTTTCCTCCTTTATCATTGATAAGTCTCTATATACAAAGAGCAAAATGTATTCTTCCAGCCTAAAATGTCTCATTTTAGATTAAAGAAAATAAAAAGATAGAAGACATCTTCATGAGAGCAGAGTGTGTGTGTGTCTTCTGTAACAGAACACAGCAACCAAGTGCTGGTGTCTCTCTATGCAGGTACAATTCTTAGTAATGTAAAGGTACAGTACAAAGACTGCATTGGCACTAGTGCTTTTCAGACCTATAATTCCTGACAGATGCAGCTCACCAGTAGTAGCACCAATGTAAACTGTAGCAGAAAATGCTCAGACAGACTCAAGAGATTTTATCACACTGTCCAACCCAGCTCAGAAAGTTGAAAGGACTGATACTGTGCAAACTTCCTCAAAAATCTCTACCAATGCACTTCAGACTTACCATAACACCTCTCTGGTGTTGATTCCAGTACTGATCTCAGTACAAACCGCAAATAAACAAACACCACAAAGACACAGACCTGGTCTACACTACAGTTAGGTTGACGCAGTGTCAGTGTGGACGCTGCGGGTTACTTACATTGGCAGGTGACTGTCATTCTTGTCAATTTCACGGTTACTGTGGGAGCTGTGAAATTGACCAGAAAGCCCAGTTCGCAGCTTAGGCTTTCACTTGGAGGCAGACGGGGGGCTCCCCACTCCAAGCCAGGCTCCCCATTCTCCACAGGGAGCCCTGGTGCCACCCAAGAGCCTGGGGGGCAGCATGTAGCTGCGAGCCCGGGGGGGGGAGGGGGCAGCCATGCTCCCCATGGGGAGCAGAGATCCTGGGAGCAGCCGGGCTCACAGCAGGGAGCTGCACACAGAGCTGAGCGCCCAGGCTCTTAGCTCCCACATGGCCCCTCTTAAGTGGGTGAAAGAGCTGATGATGAGGACACGCACTAGTGACGGAAGACAGTGTAGACGTAAACCACGCAGTACTGCAGTGGTTGTAACGCCATATGGCCTAACACAGATCAATTTAAGTTTGTAATGCAGACATGCCCCCAGTAATTACTTTAAAATCTACTAATGTCTTTATACACATAGTATTGAAATCTTATTTTGTTAGTCCACATAGTTATTAGAAGACCAAATTTTTAAGAGCGAGTTTCCCTTTTGTATTATACTCATGCCTGCAGCACAGGATTTATCACCCATCAAGAGAAAGCTTAAGATGACAGCGTAAAGTAAGGATTTTCCAGGAAGTATATGATTCTTGTTATTAAAGAGATTATAATAATTTATTCCAAAAGAAATTTAGGATGGAATAAGAGATGAGGAGGCTTTGTTTTTGGATCTGATAATATTTGAATTCAATTGGCTCCCGTTTTGAAAGAGCAGCGTGCAGAACTTTCAAATAAATAGAACAAATTTGGAAAGAGTCTGAATCTTAGATACATGATTGGTGAAAACAAAGCATTATGATTTGTTGTATTTGATTCATATGGAAGTACATGGAGTGCCCATAACACTATAGAGAGGGTTAACTTATAAATACCTTTGTGAAGCATACCTTCTAAATATAAAAAATCAAGTCAATATATGTGGTATGCAATTTCTCTCTCTCTCTCTCTCTCTCACACTCACATACAGCCACATACCCCTCCCCCCACAACAGTGTCTAGAAAGAGAACTATTCACCAGCTAAAGGATCTCTTATAATCACCAAGTAAAGCAAAAGTAACAGATGTGTACATTTTCCCCATAACAGTAGTTTGGATCAGCTACTACATGAACAGAGGTATAATATTGTGATCCCATGCTGCAGTAGCCTTTTAACTCAGCCAAGAACCCAGAGAAACAATTTAGGAGCAGACTGTCAGTTTAATTCAGAATTAAAACACAACCTCTTCTGGCGAAATTCAGTACCCAGAGAGAAAACACACACGCAAAACAAGAACAGCATGAGAGAATATTTCAAAAGGATTTCACTTTTACAAAGCAAGTGTGAAAATCAAGAGAAGAGTTTGAGAAGAAGAGATCAGAATTGCACAGTACTTTCTAAAAAGATGATTCAGGACCTAAGACCATGTGAATGTATTGCCAGACACGTTACTTCAGCTATATCAAAAAACGACAGTATGTTTTCTGCTACTGCCTAAACCTAATGGAAATGTTGTATCAGCAATTTTCCACTCTATTTTGGGGGGTGGGAAGGGAAGAACAGCTGGACTGCAGGGATTGTACAGAGCAGGAGGGGATATGTTGACCCATTTCCTCAAGCCTAAGGGGGCCCTGAGGTAAGAGCCGCCTTCAGGAACATAACTCCCTTGCTGAGATGGAGGAGAGGGGAGCAGCTGGAACCACATGGCTTGCCTTTATACACACTGAGTTACACAAGCATCATCTGATTTGGAAGGAGAGCAGAGAATGTTGTAGCCATTTCTGTGGGGTGGGCAGAGTGGAAAGGAGACAGATTGGGTCAACGGTGGTCAATAGGCTGGCAGGGTCCCTGGACAACGTGGAAGAAGAGGAGTGCAAGTGGACAGTACATTTTTTTTTAAAGGAGGTTAACTAACAAAACACGTACCTTTCACATTTTGTTTATATCTTGGTTTGTCCATCTAGACTGTAAACTCCTAGGACAAGGATTATATCTAACCATAGATCTTCAGCAGTCATGCAGGACCAGATGGGCACAGAAAAAACCTAGGCCCTCTTTATAATAGCTCTCTCTTCACTCCTTGTGTTAGGCAGAGCACAGGCACAGCCATTCACTGGAAAGGGGTAGGAAGATTATGCCCAAGCCTAATCATAAACACTTTTATAGGAAGATTCCGTTCCTGACAATGTCTTAGATTTATTATGTGACCTTGGCCTAGTCACTTAACTTCTCTGTTGTTAATGTCATTTAATCAGAATCAGGCCCTCATCATGCTGTGCAAACACAAAATGCCAAGTTGTCTGTTTAAACACCAGCCCTGAGTAGGGGATATACATGAGGGAGATTGTGTCTAAGGCACACACAGTTTCTCCTGGTATTGCCGTTTGCTTACCTGTCCCCCAAAATGCAATCTGCTAGGGTGCACAATCCTACCTGCTAGGACGGTGCAGAATGCTCACCATGGTGTGCTGATCTCATTCTGAGGCACTGTCAGGAAGTAAATCTTCCTATAAAGGCATTTATACTTAGGCTTCCAGGGAATACATTTTAAATCGATAAATGCTGATTTCACCATACACACAAAAACCAATGAAAATATTTCCATCAACAATAGTCAAAATACACAGATAGGTAAAGAAAGAAAATTGCTACTTGAGAACTTCTTAGAATTGTTTTTGCTTTTCACTTCATTTAAAATTACCCAGAAATTTTTCAGTGTTTATAACAGAAATTAAAAAACAGGTGTGCCAAAAATTAGCTTCACAGTTTTCTAGGTAAATATCCGGTTTAATTTTGGGGGACAAATTAAAAAGCAACAAATGGAGAAAAGAAAGGGTATTGAAAGTAAAAGCAGTTTAATACTATGGTTTATTTCATTAACTGGATGGGACTTCATGAATGGTGTAAGTTTACCTGGTCCTGCTTCAGCCCAAGCAGCTGAACTAGATGACCTCTCAAGATCCCTTCCAGCCCTACATTTCAATGGTTCTGTGAACTGTATATTAACAGTATGTACATGTACGCACATGCATGCGTGTATCTTCCACTACTTTGCGTTTAACAACCTTCCATTTACACTTAAATTCATGTAAGCACACCTATCTAATGTCATGGATTGGATATCCTTAATGTCATCAGCTTTTCATGTACTTTGGTGGTCCAAAATTTGGGTGAAAAAAAATCAGCATAAAATGAACAACAGAATTTGTAAAACCCAGGAAATTTTCAGTAAAAAAAAAAATCAGTAAGAACTGAAGACTAAAGGCCTTAAGTATGAGGTAAAGCTGTGTTTCTCCATCTGTAAAGGGCTACTGCTAATTGGAAATTTAGTCCATTTTAAAAAATTAATTAAAAAGTTGTTTAAAATAACAACTTTGTCCACAAATCTCCCTGGTAAATGTTTGTGGTGTCACAATCATATTTTTTCCATATTTTATAGATATCCATTTCAATTTTTACTGTGTAAAAGCAGCAGGTAAAATTATCTTCTTGCCTATATGGGAGAAACAGTGAAAATGACTATACACAATGTGCTGTCACATACACAAAGTAAATCAAGAAGCTTTTTCCTCTCCTCTAATCTTTCAGTTAGTTACCTTAGATAAAAAAAATTCAGACACACGTATGGATTTTAAGGTAATGATGTCCCTTAAATTATCCTGTTGTGCCTGTAGAAATGGCAGCACATAGGACACATACAACAGTGTTCTTTTCTGAAATCCTGTAATACAATGATGCAAGAGTAAATAATAAACTTCATTTCCTTGCTTTCATTATCCATCTTTTAGCAAATTCCCAAACCTCATCCCCTCTGAATGTCTGCTTTTTAAAGCCAAGGAATTTGCATGTTGTTACCAAAATCCATGCAAAAAACCCTGAGCTATTTTAATAATGCACTTAGTGGAAGAAGATAAGTGTAGAGATTTTCAACAAGAAGTCAGAGTACCCTCTCAAAGAAAGCCAAAATACCAAATACAACAGTTTCTTTGATGTGAAATCCTGCTTTATATTAAAAGATTAACTGTGGGAGAAATCCAGACATCTTACAGTATGTGGCTCAGAACTATTTTTAAAAGAACTCATGCATTTAACTGATTTAAGAAAATGAACTGACACAGTGGGATTTGGTTATTCTTCAAGCACAGCATCCTTCAAATGAAAAGGCAATGTCCTTATAAAGAACAAGGATGCAGTTTGTCATTATAAATAATTATTTCTAAGTTCATATTTCTTCTGTCTAAATAAAATGCAAGCTTCTATGCTTTCATTTAACTGGTACATTTGGAAATAAAGTAAGACTGTTTTGTGCACCATGACTTTCCTCTACTCCATCCAAAATGCTTTTGATAAACGTGGCCATTAAAGAATGATGATATTCACTCAAATATCACTAAGGACTGCACATTCAGACCTGTAACAATTACAAATTAGCTGCTTGGCAAGGCTTCTTATTGGCAGGTATTAACTATAACAACATCTAAAATATCTGGACATTTTCTTGTTTTTCACAAAGTTCTTTCCCCCTACTATAATCAATAAAATATAGAAATATAATGTTACTATCTTTAATAAAACAAAAATCACCTCCCAAACATTAAAAGAAATTTGGACAACACCTTAAGTACAAGATAAAAGTGAGAGGAGCCCATGGGTGTAACTGGAAGAAAGACTGAGACAAGGAAAAGCCCATTCCAATGTTCATTACCTGTCAATAAACTATGACATTTAAACTTTTACCTGAAGGGAGAGAATTCTAATGAGAATTTATAGAGTTGGTGATTTTGAGAGGGGGGATAGAGAGGAAAGCTGTTTGTGTTTTTTATATTGTGTGCTTCCCTCCACCCCACTTGTCAACTATTACCTATATATTTCTCTTTTCTGTTAATTGTACTTTCAGAGTATTTTGTCAATTCAGATTATTGAGCCCTAAAAACAAACTAATTTGCAACATAAGATTGCACAGAACAGATGAAAGACAACTTTAAAAACAGATCAGTATAGAGAGATCATTCTGATGTTTGCTGTGTGTCTGCTTTTTGACCCATTTGCCATGTAAATTAACACTTTACTGCCAAAAAGCAAATTTACTGATTTTTTATAAATCTAGTTACAGTGGCATGTGATATATACTATGCTTTGCCCATATTACCTCAATTCCTTTAGCTCTTGTGAATACAAGATATCAGACCAAGGAAATATTCAGCAGTAATTGAAACCAAGATACAGATAACAAAATATTTGTAAGTCTGGTCACATTACTGAAATATTTCAATATATTTATATAACCATTACCAACTGACAGCACATCATACAGTAAGCAATTTAATAACAAGCCTGAATATATTTTCTGTTTCCTTCATTTAGCTAAATAGTCACAATATATATTTACTGGAAACTCATGGTCCCGCCTGGAAAATACACAGTATTTTTTGTTATTAACTGTCTGGATTTTCTCCAACATGCCATGTCCTCTAATCTAGTGTGACGGGGTCAGGCCGGACGGCTATGAAAAAGTACTAGAAGGCATGTATATTAGCCCCAGGCTCAAAAAAACCCTATTCCCTGGGTAATTCAGCTGGGGCTGATTAGGCAATTAGGCCACCTGGGGCTGCTTAACTAATTAGACCACCTGGGGCAGTTTAGGCAATTAGGACACCTGGGGCCAATTAAGGAGCCCCGCCCCAAACACTTAAAAGCCTGCAGGGGCAGGTAGGCAGTGTGGGTTGTGGAGTTTGGAGTGAGGAGGTGTGGAGTTGAGAGTTAGGAGTTTACAGGTTACAGTTTTGGAGTTGAGAGTTTGGAGTTTGCAGTTTAAAAGCCTGCAGCTTGGTGCTGGCAGCCTGGAGCTAGGAGACTGCAGCCTGGCAGCCTGCAGAAGCTTGGGAGCTGCCACAGTTCCTGCCACAGCACTGGTGGCAGGCCACCAGCTGGGGTAGCAGGAAGTGGTCCACAGACTACCCCAAAGGAAGGTAGCAGTACTCAGGGGCAGAGCGGGCCCCATCCCCTCCCTGAACCTTCCCCCAGCTGCCCCATCGGCCGGGCCGGAAGAGCGCAAGACCCACGAGGGCGGAGTACATCTGTCCCCCCCCCACTCTGTTACACTAGACACTGATGAGTTGAGTGCTTTACGTCAATGCTCAGAGGTGGATAATGAGATTTTAGTCATAGTTCTTGAGAACGATCTATTCAAGAAAGGTGCTCAGGTCCAGCAGCAATGGATGCAGTACAAATGCCTAAATAGATACTTATGGAACAGTCTGTCTCTGTGAGGTGATAGTATGGCAGAACTGACACTTCCAGTTTCTTTTTAAACCTTATGTTACCCTTGAATTTTAAGTATGTGGCTGGACAGGACAAGTGTGTTTAATCACATTTTTCTTCAATGAGGGAGCCAATATTTTTTCTAGGGTATATTTAAAAAAGTGATCCCTCTAATATGTTCCATTCTCTTCAGCATGGGAGCTTTCTCCCCAAACTACCCGATCCAGAAATGGTAGAAAACAGAAAAAAGGAGAAACATCTTGAAGTGCACTTGAACAGTTCTCACTCTCGTAACATCAAGAGGCAGAAGCTTGCTCTACACCCAGGCTCAGACTGCCCGGAAGTAATTCTTTGAATCTGACTGGGAGCCTCTGACAGTTACTACCTCCCCCAGAAAATTCAAGGATTCATCCACAGTTATATCCAGGCACCTTGGTATTTTCCCTTCCCCTGTGGAAAAGCGGGAAATCCTTCTTACTCCCAATGAAGCAAAAAGCTGACTACAGAGCCCATAGGAAAATGGGAGAAAGGGCCAAGTTATTTTAGTAACATCTATATAACTAGCTTCCCCAGGATCTAAAACTTCTCCAATTACTGGGTTGCTCCTTTCTCTATAGTGGAAACAGTTGTTGTTCACAATTAATGTGTTCATTTCTAATTCAAGCTGATTTATCCCTCAGCTCCACAGACAGTGGTCATCACAGAGGGCAAAGAAACACAAGTCTGTCAGTGTCCACATTTAGAAAAAACTTATTTTGGCACAACTTCAAAAAAGGAATCAGAGCCACCTCTCCCTTCCTGGCCAAAAATAAAAAACCCAGCCCAGACTGGTAAGTAACTTTTGCTGGAAAAACAGCGGCTAGCTGCAGTTACGTCACAACACTCAGCTCTTCTCCCAGGCATAATCTGTTATGCAAAAGAACTCAGTGAGACTATTCACTTGCACAAGTCTTCCTTTGCACGATCAGGCCCTTAGGGAGTACGTTCGCTATTATTAGTGCTGGTTGAGATATACAGTTATCATTTACTTATGTATTTTTCTGCACTAAAACTCACACATAATATTAAATTTTATAAGATACACAGACAATTTCCTACTTGTTTGAGGTGAACCATGTTCCAGCATTAATCCTTTTATCACCTCTATGCTGCCAAAATTCTTGAGGCTCTCCTAATTACTTTATCTTCTTATAAGACACTGATAATACACATTTCAGACTTCTGTTTCCAGTGTCTGTAAAATGTACACTTAGGTTAATGTCTACCATCTCTACCATTTAAGCAATGGGTAAAAAAAAAATTCAGCTGACCTAAATGTTACTTTAAAGCCACAAAGAGGATATTTTTAAAATATATTTTCTTAAAAAGTATATTAAGCAAACTATGCTGCTACTGTCTAATAGGAGACCTAGCTTTTGAAGTGGGATCAAGTTTCCAGGGAAAAGACTTGGTGAAAGCCGAGAGAAACAAAATGATTGTGGACAGATGAACCCAGACAGACACGTTTATTCTGCATGTGAGTCTGGAGCTCCTCCTGATGTTCAGTCTACGAAATAACACCGAGGTTCACTTTATTGACAACTGACAATAGCAGATACAAACAGTGACTGAAAACAGGGACAAACAGACATTAATAAAATGAAATATAATTCATAATGTACTGGCTCAAACTGATCAGGATGTATGATATTCTGTAGAGGGGAGAAATGAAGATACCAAATTTTAATTATCAAGCATCTTAAAATTCAGGATGGGGTTCCATTTAAATTTACCAGATGAACGTCCCCTAGAACTACACAAAGTTAAAAGAAAATATGTATTGAAAGGAATTTAAGGAGATGTCATTTTACAGATAGGACAGTGACTAAAATGTCTAGACTTCTACTTGAAGTGATGGATTCAAGTAGTATTGGTATATTAAAGAGAAATTCAGATGACTAAGGAATAAGTTAATTAAGAATCAGATTGTGTTACCCTCAAAGAATAGTGCTGCACTCCATTACTAGTTCCAACAGTTCTTAAAGCACTAGTTGCAGGGCAAGGTACTAATCAACATTAATAAAGATAGCACAATAGGATCTAAAGGATGTCAATTTTGTGCTTGGGAGTAGCCCATTACATTTTTGAGTCTCAAGATAGATTTTTTTCCCCAACTGACAGTGCTTTCTCTTCCCCCTATCAACAATGATATAGGACATGTGTGTTTTGGTTTCTTTCCTTGCCACACAAAAACTGTTTTTCAAAACTTAAGAATACATAGGATAGAACCAGCACAGTTGACATCTAACCATTCCCGATATGCATCCTGCCTGGCTTCCGGTTCTAAACAACTATGTTAACTATACAAATTATTTAAGACTACACATCTCAATTGCATGAACAACGGTGAAAGAAAGTATACTACACACTTCTAACAAAAGTTAGAAGAACATAATAGGAAACAGTTTTTTTGTTTACTTATTTCAGAGGAATTCTTGGAGTTTTTCTGCCCTTTGCTGGCCGTTCAGCAATAAATGCCTATCCCAACAAATGGGAAAATTACTTACTAAAGAATTAAAACCCTGTTGTCTCATCTTATACTTAGCTTGTAAGCACTCTGGGGCAGGGACTGTCTTATCTTTGCATAGCAAAATGGAGATGTGAAGACTGACGAGGGTACCAGTGGCTATCATAATATAAACATAATTTTTAACTGTGGCAAATGGCCGGTTTCTCCCTAGTGGGTCTCGCACTTTTTCCTCTCGTAGTGGGCCAGGGCGTCGCTGGTTACCCCATCTTCCCAGGGAGGGGGGTAGGGACCCGGGCCTGCCCACTCCTCCGGGGCCCAGCCCAGGGATCCTCTGAGTAGTAGCTATGTGCTGCTGGCACCTTACTTGCAGCTGCAGGCTTTCCCCCTGGGCTACTTCCCCCCCCCCATCTTTCTGGCTTCTTCAGGACTCCATCTCTTTCCCACACACTGCTGTACTCCATTCTGTTCTCCTCCACTTCACACACTCCTCTGCTCACCACACACCTACTCCTTCAACTCCACACTGTCTCTCAAGAGTAGAGGGTTTTTATAGGCACCTGGGTGGGGCCTTAATTGGTGTCAGCTGACTCTAATTACCCTTTGGCTAGTCTACAGGGAATAAAGCCTGGAGCATTCTAGCACTTACATAGCGCCCTTCTAGAACTTTCCCAGTGCCCTCTGCCCTTGCTATACCACATAACAAAAACATATTTTATTCAAAAAAGCAAAAATAGTCATTTGGGATGAAATTCATCCAAGTGTGGCCCTTCCAGCGAACACTCATGATTAGACCAACACCTAAAATACTAATGAGTTACTAGAAAGACCAAATGGTGAAACAAACAAGTCAGAGTACTATCACACTAGCATGACTACCTCACTACAGCAAAATATGCAAAGCTAATGCAGTCTCTTATTAAATAAAGAATAAGGAAGAATAAACTAGAGGCATAACCTGGGAGATAAAGCACAGTAAAACCTGAAAGAGGAACACAACTATGCAACCAATGTGGAACAGATTGAAATGGAAATATTTTCTGTTGCAATGTCCAAAATATCACAGGATGCATGGGCCCCCCTGCCTCTCCAGCTCCTCTAGGTGGTTTCACCCCTCTGCAATAACAGGACTCTCAGGCTTCACCTGGTGCAATCACCCGTGCTCATTTATTTACAGTGTATAAGTACAGACTCCACTCCTGAACCAGGCCCACTTGGCTCCTGAAGCTCTGGGCTGCTCACCCTCTCTTAGTCAGGAGGCAAACTAAAGCGCAGGGCTTCTACCCTTCTCCCTGGCCATGCCTCTCTCTGGTTTCTCCCTGGCTGGGTTATACGCACTCTGCAGCTAGCGGGACAGCTGTTCCCGCAGAAGGGTTGTGATCATCTAGTCTGACCTCCTAGATAACAGAAGTTTTTAGGACTTTCCTGAATTAATGCTTGTTTGAACTACAGCATATCTTTTAGTAACACAGCCAATCTTGATTTAAAAATTGTCAGTGATGGAGAATCCATCACAACCCTTGGTAAATTGTTTGACTGGTTCATTACCTTCACTATTAAATGGCTGAGCCTTATTTCCAGTATGAATTTGTCTAGCTTCAACTTCCAGCCGTTGGATCCTGTTATACTCTCTCTCTGTTACACTGAAGAGTCCATTATCAGATTTTCGTTCCCCACATAGATACTTATAAATTGACCAGGCCCTTGGTGATGTATTTTTACTAGAAAACCATGTGAGGTGAAAAAATGTCAATTACTTTTGTGAAAATTCAACAAATTGAGCAAACGAGCAATAGTGCTCTAATCCAGAAATAACTCTCCTTCCCTCTCTTTTACGGATTTTAGAAGCATTTTGGTGAAAATATTCGTGCATATAACCAGCTCCCTATGAAAGACATTGCACGTCTGTGCAGAGAGAGAGGGTCAGGAGTTAGAAAGCTCACTAAGGGCCTGCTGATTGCACAGCTGGAAGAGAATGACCAGTCCGAGAAGCAAGGTCCAGACCTCAGTGGGACTTTCAAAGAGCTGGGGAGTAGCAGGTGGAGGGGCAGTCGAGGTAGCAGCAGAGGGTCCACTAGACCGGTTCCCTGGCCAGCAAGAGAGCTCATGGAGGGAGAGGCATGCTGAGGGCTCAGAGGTGCAGAACCAGAAAGCAGACCTTATGAAACCATGAGAAAGCACTGGTCTGTGAGTTTGTGACAACTTGATTTTCCTTCTCCCAGCTGATTGGAATTGGAGCTGAGAAGGAGCTGGAACCCATGGAAGCAACCCAGAAGTGGGACTCAGGTAAACCTGGAGATGAGTTGAATGGGGACGGACCTGCCCCAGGGGACTTCAGAGACCTGAGATGTAGTTACTGCAGGCAGAGAGGGTATAAATGGGTTCAATGCTCAAAGATGAAGGGAATCTAGGCCAAAGAGAACCCTCGAAAGGGAACACAGCCTGTAATACAGGCTCAGAGAGTGAGCTGTGTGTCTACCCCTGCATCTACTCTTCAAGGGAAGCAGTCACCCAGCCAGCTCCAGGGGCATGAGAAGGGGTGACAGAAGGGCTTCCCCTCTAAGCCCTTCTTGAATACGCCTGGGCTCAGGCACCTCTGATCCCCAGTGGTAGGTGGTGATTAATGGGAAGACATTTGTGTGCTGGAGAGATTCTGAGGCAGAGAGAACCCTTGTCTGTGTGGTGCAACCCCACCAGATGCTGAAAGGCTGTATGACTGTATGTAAACAGAACCCCTTTGCCCTGCCTGTGGCTCAGATCACTGTGCAGACACAGGAAGGATTGGGGTGGCTAACAGTTGGGGTCCTTCAGGACATCAGATTTGACTGGGAAATGACTGCATCTCTTTAAGACAAGATGCAGACCCTGAGTCAGGAACAGCTAAAAATCTGAATCCAGAGACCAGAAGGCAGATAATGCAGGGGCCAGTGAGCATGTGAACTGGAAGAGGAAAGGGGATTTTTCCCTTGGCTAATAGCACAAGGAAAGATCAGCTAAGCTCAGGTTACCTGCCTGTCTGTAACCAGAGCCCCAGAGCTGAGTGGGATGAAAAGCTGGCCTCCCTCACATAGGAGAGAGAGGTCACGCTGGCTCTGATTCTGTGACCAAGGCAGTGGGCTCACTGCCTACCCTCACTGGGGAGGCTGAGGTAACTGAGGCTATGTATATACTGATGGTGGCAAAGTCACCTCTGTCAGATCAACCTATGTGGATCTAGGACTAGGTTGGATAGTAGGAAAAAGTTTTTCACTAGGAGGGTGGTGAGGCACTGGAATGGGTTACCCAGGGAGGTGGTGGAATCTCCATCCTTCAAGGTTTTTTAACTGTGGCTTGACAAAGCCCTGGCTGGGATGACTTAGCTGAGGTTAGTCCTGCTTTGAGCAGGGGGTTGGACTAAATGACCTCCTGAGGTCCCCTCCAACTCTAATATTCTATGATTCTAAGCAATCAGAGAAGACCTGCTCAATTGACCTGGAAGTCGACCTAGTTAAACCACCCCCTCAAGTGGCGCATCCCAGTGAAGACGGCACGCAGAAAGGAAGCACAGCAATCGACGGGAGTTACGCTCTGCATAGCTTGCATAACTCCCGTCGACTGCCGCCGAATCACCAGGTAAGTGTAAACCAGGCCTGAGACCTCAGCTGAGTGTGGGCAGACATAGGCTGGGCAGGATGACTGCTAAACGAGTTTATCTTGTCCAGAGGTGCATGAAGTCCCAGAGGCTGAGAAGTGGTTAGAAGGGCACTACTGGTAACAGAGATGCCTAGTCAGAGGGTGGCCATGGCCAGGATGGGTTCCCTTAACCAAGAAAACCTGAATCTCAGTCCTCCAGCCACAGGGCTGGGAGACGATTGAATCCGCAGAGTGAGTGCAGGGCGGAGGGCAGGGGCAATTATCCCCATTGAAGTAGATGGGAAGAGGGTTCAGGAGCACTGGGACACGAGTGCTGAGGTGTCACTGGCATGGCTGAGGTGGTAGACCCAGACTAGGTAGTGCCCAATGCATACACACAATTAAGGTGCTTGCAGAGACGATATATCTGAAATGGGGGGGGGGTCAAGAGGGACCCCAAAGAGGTTAAGGTGCATGATCAATTACCTGTGGAGGGGATGATTGGGAGGACTAGCTGGATAGCACCCAGAGCGCCCTGGTCCTTAGAGCAAGCCCAAGCCAGAGAAGGCCACTCAGCTCTGGCCCTGGGCCACCTATCCAACTGCGGGATCACAGGAACTTCCAACAGGGGGGAGTGAGCAAGCTACTGGGGACAGAGCCTCAGAGAGATGAGAGCGAAGCTTGTCCCAAGGTGGGGAAACCAAGGCACAGCCAACGAAGGCTGTGTCCCCAAACCCAGCTGCAAAATTCCAGATCGAGCTGCAGAAGGATCCCTCCTTAGAGACACTGAGGGCACTTGCTGGCCACGGCGTTGCAAGACCATGGGGGAGGACTGCAGTGAAAGATTCCTGTAGAGGAAGGAATTCCTGTACCGGGAATGGGCTCCCTGAGGGAAAACTGAACTTTGGAGGGTCAGGGGGGAACTGATGGTCCCCCAGAAATAGCGCTGCTGGCTATTACACCTGGCCCATGATGTCCTGGGACATCAGGAGGTCCAACATACCAGGCAAAGGCTGCTGCAGAACTTTTACTGCCACAGGAATCCACAGCAGTCCACCCTTTTGAGTTGTTGTAGGGAAGGAGAACGAGGGGACCCCTGGACTTGATGAAGGATGAATGGGAAGGGAAGGCCTCTCCCGATGGGGACTCAGTGCAGTAAAAACTCCCTGAGCTCACATGTTTGGCCAGAAGAACCTGGAGAGGGCCTGAGGGAAGCGGAAGGTCTGGTACAACCGTACCACACATGCCTGCTCCTATGGCACTGGGGACCAGGAGAAGGTTCTCATCCCAGTGAGGAAGAACAAACTCCAGGTCACCTGGGAAGAGCCCTTTAAGGCCATCAAACAGGTGAATGAGGTGAGTCACATGCTGCAGCTGCCCAATTGGGCTCACGGCCACTAAGTATATCATGTCAAGTATATCATGATAAGTATATCATGTCAACATAATGAAGCCATACTTTTAGACAGGGAGAAGTTGGTGCAGGCTCTGTGTGGGCAGTGGAAGGAGAAGGGGGAAGATCCCTTCCCTGAGATAGGGACTTAGCCTCCTGCTACAATCAATTCCCCTGTCTGTCCAGCTAACCCTTGCCCAACAGACAGAGATCAGAGAATTGCTGCATTCTTACAAGCAGCTATTCTCCAGCGTGTCTGGGCTCACTAGCTATCCACTGGGTGGAGACAGGAGCGAACCCTCCCCTTAGGTTTTCCCCTTCCAGAGTTACTGGGAAAAAAGCCAAGAACCTGGAGAAAAAGGTCAAAGACATGCTGACTTTAGGGATGACCCAGCTGTCCAACAGCGTGGTGCTAGTTCCCAAGAGAGATGGATCGATTAGAATCTGTGTGGACTATTGGAAACTTAATGCCATCACCATGTGGACTGATGCCTACCCCATGCGGACTGACAAAATTCTAAACAAGTTGGGAGGGGGGAACCTTATCTCGCTACTAAAGATCTCAGCAAAGGCCTTTGCACCCAGATGCCAGTGTGAAATTTGCCTCCACCGTCTCTTTGGGTCTCAGAGTTCCTGGTTCTACCTTCCAGCACCTCCAGTTTACTGAGGAGGATGGAGGACTTTTCCTGGCACAAATTAATGATATCTGTGTCTTCAGCCAGACCTGGGAGGAACCTGTGTCCCAGGTGAAGAGAGTGCTGGGTTGCTTCCAGGATGCAAGACTAACGAGAAAGGCTGGAAAGGGTAAGGTGGTGATGGCAGAAGTGTTGTACCTGGGCCACAAGGTGGGAAGCAGTTGCCTAAAACCAAAGCCTGCCAAGGTGGAGGTGATCAGAGATTGGCCTGCTTCCCAAACTAAGAAACAGGTCCAGGTCTTCATTGCGATGACGGGGTCCTACCGGAAGTTTGTAACCACTTTAGCTCCCCAGCAGCTTCATCACTGAGCTGCAAATGGTCAGCCAGACAAGGTGGTTTGGTCTGAGCAGTGCCAGAGGGGTCTCAGTGCTCTGCAGGAGGCTCTAATCTAGGGCCCACTTCTGGTAAACCCAGACTTTGACAAGTCTACATGGTGCTCACAGATGCCTCAGATGCAGGGCTGGGTGCAGTGCTGATGCAAGCCGACACTGAAGGAGAAAGACATCTACTCATGTACCTGAGGAACAGACTGCTTCCCCGGGAGCAGAATTATGCTGCCGCAGAAAAGAAATGCCTGGCTATGGTGTGGGCTCTTAAAGGCCGCAGCCATCTCTATTTTGGCAGCACTTTCCTGTGTAAACTGACCATCCACTCCTGATGTGACTGCCAAGGTCCTGAGATAGAGTCTGATTCTCCAGGATTATGATATGGAGGTGGTCCATGTTAATGGGAGCACAAATGTTATAATGCTTTGTCTCAGAGAATGGGTACCTGAACGTCCTCAGGGAGAGATGTGACAAAGTGGAGGATTTTCTTGATGCTGTGCCTGAATATGTGTGTCTCCGTTTCCCAGTGTGTTGCATGTTTAACAAGTTGGTGGAGGAGGGGGTTTTGTTGTTGCAGAGGACCAGATCTGACCTCACCTCGCAACTTGGGCCCCAAACAACAGGCTGGACACTGGAACTTAGCAGCTGGTGACCCAGAGGACCACTCCCTCTTGGAACCCAGCCGATTCTGGCTAGTGGGGGAACGAAGGACAGAGGAAAGAGGGCTGAGCTGATTGATTTGCCCAGGAAAAAAGACAAAGGACAGAGGAGGGACTGTTGGAAAGTTGATATAGGGTGGTCAGCTGGAAGGAGTCACTTCTGGACTGGAGGCTAAGAGCAGCCTGAGCCCACCTGGACTGGGACAGACCCAGATGCACTGTGCTGAGACTCTCTAGGCTTAAGGACCCAAAGAACAGAATTATCAGATACACAGATTAACATGATTTGCTGGAGAAGAGGCAACATGGCTTTTGTAAAAGGAAATCATGTCTCAAATAATCTATTAGAATTCTCTGAGGGGGCCAACAAACATGTGGACAAGGGTAAGCCAGTGGCTATAGTGCATCTGGATTATCAGAAAGTATTTGACAAGATCCCTCACCAAAGGCACTTATGCAAAATATGTAGTTATGAGATAAGAGGGAAGATCCTCTCATGGATCAGTAACTAGTTAAAAGATAGGATAGAAAGGACAGGAATAAATGGTCAGTTTTCAGAATGGAGCAAGATAAATAGTGGTGTCCCCCAGTGATCTGTACTGGGACCAGTGCTGTTCAACATATTCATAAATGATCTGGAAAAAGGGGTAAACAGTAAGATAACAAAATTGGCAGAAGATACAAAATTACTCAAGATTGTAGTTTGCTTTGGACTTAACTAAGAATTACAAAAAGATCTCACAAAACTGGGTAACTGGGCAACAAAATAGCAGATGAAATTCAATGTAGTTAAATGCAAAGTAATCACATTGGAAAAACAATCCCAACTATACATACAAAATGATGGAATCTACATTAGCTGTTACCACTCAAGAAACATCTTGGAGTCATTGTGAATAGTTCTCTGAAAACATCTGCTCAATGTGCAGCAGCAGTCAAAAGGGTCAAAGCAGCAGTCCTAACAGTGTTATGGCCCATTAGGAAAGGGATAGATAAGACAAAAAATACCATAACGCCACTATATAAGGCCATGGTGCATCCACACCTTGAATACTGCATGCAATTCTGATCACTACCCACAGAAAAGATATACTAAAATTGGAAAGGGCACAGAGAAGGGAAACAATGATTAAGGATATGGAACAGCTTCCATGTGACGAAAGATTAAAAAGACTAGGACTTTTCAGCTTAGAAAAAAAGATGATTAAGGGGGGCTAAGATAGAGATTTATAAAATCATGAATGATGTGGAGAAAGTGAATAAGGGAGTGCTATTTACTCCTTCACATAATACAAGAACACGGGGGTCACACAATGAAATGAATAGGTGGCAGGTTTAAAACTAACATAAAGAAGTACTTCTTCACACAATGCACAATCAACCTGTGGAACTCATTGCCAGGGAATATTGTAAAGGTCAAAGCTATAATGGGATTTTAAAAAATTAGATAAATTCATAGAGAATAGGTCCATTGATGGCTATTAGCCAAGTTGGTCAGGGATGCAACTCCATACTCTCGGTGTCCTTATCCTCTGACTGCCAAAAGCTGGGAGTGGACAAGAAGGGATGAATCATTTAATGATTTCCTGTTCTGTTCATTCCCTCTGAAACACCTGGCATTGGCCACTATTGGAAGACAGGATATTGGACTAAATGACCATTAGTCTGACCCAGTACAACTGTTCTTATGTTTCATTCTTATGTGAACACAGATAATTAATCCTTATCTGGTGGAAGCCCTAATGTGTTTGAAATTGGGTTAGTTCTGCAGTGGGGAATGTAGACACATGAAAATATATGCATATACAAATTTCTGATTGCCGCTATTAGTGCAATTATTTCAGCTTTCTGGTAGAATCTAAATGAACACTAGAGCATTGTGAAATACTGCTTTCACACTAAGAGGTAACTGATACAGAAGAATGAGATGGGAGTCGGGAGTCAGAAGCCCTAATTTCTAACCTCACTTTCTGAGGCTTTGGGCAAATCACTTCAACTATGCCTATTTCCCCCATGCAAAGGAAAAGTGAATGCAGACTTTGCATTCAATGACCAATATGGCTTGTTTGTTTTTTTACACTATTGTATTAAGCTAAGAAAGAATAAACAACCATATTAAGCGGAGTAAGAAATCTTTATCTGTTCTGAAACTGGTTGTTTCATCATCACATATCCCCAATGAGGTTTGATATTTGCTTTACAAACAAAAAACAAAAGGGAATAGACAGAAACATTCAGAGGCATTGGACTCTAGTGAAGAATGGCTATGAACAACTGCCCCTACTGATACCCATTATTTTTATCATATTTAAGCGCCGCCTTATAGAAAGAAATCCTATGTATATTTATGGATTCCATTACCCCTATTGCAAGGATTTGAAATACACTGTCTCACATTTACACTGCTAGCACATACCTAAGCTTACCTCTCAGCACGCAGGACACCACTGTAATAGGGGTGATCCCAAGGCATCAATTTCTGAAACACAAGGTTCCAACTTGTAATTACCATAATGAAAAACAAGTCAATCAAAGAGAAAGATTTCTCTTTCTCTACACAACTCAATGTTTATAGCACAATGGTCAAAGCACTTTAAATGTAATGGAAAGCATCTAGCTCCAAATTCATTGTCAGAAATAGCATCATATCCAAGATTGAATTCATTTTAAGAGAACATTTCTTATTTAAATATGTTAAAATCTTAAACCAGGGATTATGAGCCAGATTTTCAAAAGCAGACATGAAAGAAAAACCTATTCATGTGCAAAATCAGGGTTTGTGTGAGGAAGCAGCAGGGCATGTCACCATGCTAATGCATTTTTTTTTAAATAGCCCTTTTATTCAAAATTGAAAGCATGTTTAACATGCTCAAAATCAAACATTACATCTTCTACCTTAGTGTCTGGTTATCACAGGCAACATTCTGTTAAAACCTACAGCTCAGAGTTGCTTTTAATACTAGCAACAGCAATTCAAAACCAAAATGATCTGAAGCCAAAAGAGCAAGTATCTATAAACATGCAACTCCTATTACAATTGCAAAGACTGAAGTTATTTTCCCCATCTTACGTCAGGCTAGTTCATATTATATAAAACACAAAGGAAATAAATGCAGAGTATAACTTACTGAACTGTGGGGATTTAGTTTCATCTTCATCCCTTCCATCATTTCAAAATCTTTTAGAGTTCTGTAAAATAGAATTTCAACCTTAAAGTTTTAATTAAAGGGGGTTTTAGGCAGTATAGTACAGTGTAATGGCAATTGATGTTTTTTCCCAAACATGTTTTTTCCTCTCTTTCTTTCCCAAGCAACCTTGCTCTCCCCACCCTACCTCCATATTCATCCTCAGCCAACCAATTGCACTCCACATAATACTGCTACTTTTTGCATTGGAAGAACCATAGAGGATGGGGTAGGATGAGAGCTCTGTATGGGAAGTTCAGGGGTGATAATGGATGTAGGGCATATGGAGGGGAAGCCTACCATTTTAGTGCTTGATTGGTGGGTCACTGAGGCACTCCCTACCATTTTTGTTTTCATTCTTATGCACTCTGTAGTCACCGTTTATAGTAGGAGCCAGATCAGGACTATGGACTATATTTGAAAAAATCTGGAGAATGACTTATTTCCTACTTCTGCTTCCCACCACACCAGACAGTATGACAATATACACATTTCTTAATCTGTATGTCATCCTGTCTAATACAACATAAGAAAGTTAATACTTTAATCAAGATCTGAGGAAAACTAATATTTCAGTAATAAATTTAGAGGAATTTTTAAACACTCAAATTATTGGTAGCTGGAGTCTTATCTTGCATCAAAACGCCTACGCTCTTGAAATTAAATTGGGATTTTTTAAATAAGTAAATGAAAAATAGACTCACCGTTGAAACAATCTGTCAGAAAGCGTTTCAAGAAATTGCATTACCTTCTCTGGAAATATGAAATGAAGTGAAAATACTAAACAAAATGATTACATCACTTACGCATATTAGTTCACATCAAGAAGCAAACAAACAAAATTTCCTTCCTAGAGCAAGCCTGGTTTTAACCTATCTACTGACACACAGGCCAAAAAATGTAGATGTATATCAAGGCAGCATATAAAAAAAAATCAAATGTGAATCATGGGTTTTTAATTACCTAAGCAATGAACATATAGTAGTGAATTGTGCAGATTATAGTGACTGAAAAATATAAATATTTCAGAAGACAACATCTAACTGCAATAAGATTCTCCAATGGAACAACTGTGTTATTAACAGATGTCAAGTTTAACGACCAGCATTAATCCTCATGCCTAACACAAGTCACATCTTATCATTTCTAAACATACATGTACTTTACCTGGAGTTATGGCCATTGTTCCCTGAAGAGCCCTGTGGGCAAAGGTATTATAGCCAACTAACTGTGCCAGATGGTTTCTGCTGCTAAGTAGTTCCTCTAAGCAGTCCAGCTGCTTAGCATTTGGGTAAAGAAAAATCTTGTAAGCAGCTTCTCGTACCTAACATCAAAAGAAAATTAATGGCCTCATCATAGCATAATTCACAAAAGAAACAGTTCAATTCTTCCCAAATCACTGAAAGGCCAGGTATCACAGCCAAAACACTTTCTGATTAAGCAACTCTTTAAATAAAAATCTATCTGAAAAAGAACAATTATGATTGTCCATGTTATCATCTTGTTATCTATTAGAAAAAGGGATAAGGACAGCCTGCCTGCTTTTCCTCTTATTAGTTGTGATATTCTTACAACCCCTGACAAGACCATCCACTAACATCAGGTGTATGTATCAACTGGTGGAACACAAAATAATATTTCACCATATGTAGATTTTATTTACTGGAAGAGGACAATATTTAAACAAGCCCTGTTCCACCGTACCATATTATCTTCCACAGATAATGCAAAATTAATAAGAGAAAAAGCAAAAAAACTAAACTTTAATTTGGAAGGCAACACCACCGAACAACAAAATAAAATCATCACTTATTGAAATACTTGGGTGTGAATATTTCTCATTAAATTGACACGTTACATACTGAATTCTACACCTCTACTAGACAAATACAAAAATAACTTGAATAGAATTTATCTTTACCCTTTTTGGATACAAATAACATGTTTAAAAAGCATTTTCTGCCTTATGAGCAATTACTTAACTACATAAACTGAAGATTCTTATGTGTCGTGACAGTTTTCTGAAACTCAGGTTTGGGCCTGCAAAAAGAAAAATGGGGGCCATTCCAGTCAGGATTTAAAATGTCCAAATTGCCTCCCAATTTATAAGCAATCTAAAGAGCCATTTTATAAAGATGCTATAAAGGGAATTCAGTAAAGAAATGGCACATATCTTATTTGCATTTAAAAAGTCTTGAAATGTAAGTTCAGCTATTCTCCTTAGTTTATCCTGATTAATATTAACAGCTGTACATGAAACAGCCTGAGAAGGTATTAATGCTTTTGCTTTAACTGAATAATTTTGAGAAAAGCATCCACAGAAAGCATTAAAATCTTAACCCTCAGTTCCTATTTTATGTTTTTAGCTGTGGGCACCATTTGTGTCATCTAAGTGTCAAAATCACTGAGATGCACCCCTGGTATTCTAGGATGTACTATAATGAACTTAGACCATACGTACCAGATCATCAGAACAGTCTGCATGCAGACCGGTGATTTGTATATAATTGCCTTCAATTGCAAAGTTACTGCGAATGTGTTCTGGTAAAATATGCTTGTCAATCTTATTGGGCAGGTGAGCTCCAATAAGAAACGTATTACATAAATCCAATATTTTGACGTTAAGGTTCACTGCCCTCTTACGCTGTAATTAGGAAAAATAAAGCAAAAGATACATATTCACTTAAAATACAGTACAAGTAGCTCTCAATTTTCCACAGTATTAAAATATGTTTGCACAACTAAATCGAATCCTGACCTATTCCCAGCAAATACTTACTTATTTAGGATCAGGCCCCTGACATTAAAGAAATCCTAATTTAGGGCTGATCTTATGCAACCAAAGTCAATGGCAGTCATACCATTATCTCCAGTGAGAAGGAGATCAGGCTGTATACCTATATGCATTATACATGCTTGTCTTTTAGAAGAAAAAAATCCTCTCTCACATTTGTGCAGTAGTAACAATGCATGATAAACCAAAACAAGTTTATTAAAAAAAAAAAAAAACAGAACTTGGGGAGATTTTACACTACTTTTGCTAAATAATTGGTAAATACTTCTAAAAGACCGGTATACTCAAATTATTCCATAAATGACTGAGGGAAAATAGGGATTTTCAGTAAAGGAGGAAATCAAGGAGACATCTTCTAGAGCAGCAGGTCCCACTGGTGGCCTGTGTGAAGCTAACTAATCACCACACAGTTCTGACTCTATTATTAGATTGTGGCAATGCCCAAAGGCCACACACTGTGATAGATTCTGTACAAACATATAGAATGACAGCATCTGCCCTTAGCAACTTATGACCTCAGGCCTCGATTTTGCAAACACTTATATATGTGCTTAACTTTACTACTGAGAGTAGTCCCATTGACACAGGGTAGGATCTGGGCCTAAATGGACAAAACAGACACAGCTTGGGGGAAGAATATAGCATAGTAGTAAAGTGAGCAGGATGACAACAAAACATGTATTGGAACGTCCATATCCTAGTCTTTAAAAGCATATTTGTTTTATGTTACAGAAGCTTAGGGTTTCTTGAGGGGGCAAATAAGTTGATGTGGGGAGAGGAAGGGATTGTTGGAGTCTGACGGGGGGAGAAAACTGAGGGGGAAATAAGTGGAAAGGGGATTTAACAGGAGGAACGAAGAGAGGAAATAAGCACAATGCGCAGATATGAGCGCGCGACTGGGCCACTGAAGGGTTGTAGTGGAATTAGGGGGCAAAATGAAATGTGACAAACCACCAATGGCAACACTGTAAATGAGAAATAAAATTCAGATACCAGATTTCAGAGTTGAGTGATTGATGATGGCAGGAGGCTCTGAAAGCTCATTTCAGTTGCTGCTGCATCGATATGGACGGAAGAAAAGGCTGCTGGCCCATTGTCCAGGGTGTGTCTGGGAGCACAGGGTCTGGAAGGCCCTGAATTCCCTTTGCATCCCTACTTGTAGCTGGTTCTCACTGCTTTAGGGAAGGAGCCCTGGTGGTCTGGGCATTTTCATAGCTTGCCTCATGTAAACTGCTCACGGCTGCTAA
Organism: Mesoclemmys tuberculata; assembly: GCA_007922155.1. Lineage (NCBI taxonomy): Eukaryota > Metazoa > Chordata > Testudines > Chelidae > Mesoclemmys > Mesoclemmys tuberculata. The sequence goes on along the minus strand of ML675618.1, from coordinate 68,740,206 downwards.
CATTGTTCCCCATGTGGAGGATGAAGGGCAAGTTGATGGGACTGGTGCCCCAGATAGATACCTGAGTTCACTGAACAACAGAGGACTCAAAGTTACAGACTTATCCCCTTGTGTTCATCTGACACATCACATTATAGAAACTATAGGCTATATTAAATATTTCCCCCTCGCATTACTTTTCCATTTCATAAGTTCTGTAGCTGCCAAAGGAATGTTATGTGATGTGAATGAGAGGTGTCTACAAGATATTCACAAGATGGTCTCTCTATCAAGATATAGAGCACACTGGGAAAATATCTGAGAACATATAGCCTGAAATTTATAATGCAGCCTAATCCAAAAGGGATTACAAAAATTACTACAGCTCTGATCTGCCCATATCATAAGAAAATTAAATATATAATATGGTCTGGCCTGAATTGTTCTAAATCCTGATGTGAACAATTGAGGACTTTTGGAAGTATGAGCCATAGTTTAAAATAATGAAAAAGTCAAGAGGTGATAAAAAGAAGCAAAAAATCAATCCCAACTCTGTGGGGATCTATTATAAATTACATCCTGTCACTGGTGTTCTCAGAAGACAATTTTCTCATCTCCAAAAGAAATGGATTATAAAAGAACCCAATTCCTACAAAATAAAAAACTCTAGGGATGTCTATGAAAAACTGAACTACATAAGATGCAGTAAGATATTACAAAAGACCACATGCAACATATATGTTTCAAAGAGGGTGAAAAATGCCACTGCCACAACAGTAATAAACGTTTATAATTCATTCTGAACAGATAAATATTTATATATATATATATATGAAAAAATCCAAAGAGAAACGAACCTTTAGAGACATTCTGAAGGGAACATTTATGATCACTAGGCAGACAGGGGAGGTGAGGTATTCTCAACCTCGAAACAAGTTCTTAAACAACAAGAGATTCAAACCCAAATTTGTGCCAGGAAGCTGAATTCAAGCAATAATGCTCTGTAAACACGCAAAGAGAGCAGTATGTGGCATTCCAGCAAATCTTAGGAAGAGATCAGAAATTCACTATGGATGACAGCATACCTCTATCCAAGTGCACCTTAATATGAACTCGAAATTGCAGGCCTTGCAAGGACTAGTACGTACGGTCAGACAATCACATAAAAAACAGCTAAGTGGGAATGGCATAAGTGGGAATGAATTTTTTTTTAAATGCCTATTTTGTTTTTCTGTATGTCAATTATATTTCTATACCACAGTATCCATACTTCAAATGTTTGCAGGCCTTCCTGTTGTCTCTTTCTACCACTTCACTGCTGATTTAAGAGGTGTTATTATTCTCAGTACACAGTAATTGTAAGAAAATCCTTCTGGAAGTGCTTCCCACTTTGCAAGAAGTCACCAAGACAATGTGTTTCGGTGTTTTTGCTACAAGTCGGCCACCTGAATTTAGTAAAAGAAGAGTCTGTGTGTGGACCTTGACTACTAGGAACTCAAAAATTATAGAAGATTGCCTCATGCAAGAAAACATTCTACAAATACATTAAAAGCAACAGAAAGACCAAGAACAGGGGAGACCTATTATTCAGTGAAGGGGGAAAAACAACAACAGAAAATGAGGAAATGACAGATGTGCTAAATGACTTTTTTATTTCAGTTATCACCAAAAAAGTTAGTAACAATGGATGTCTAACATAGTGAATGCCAGTGAAAGTGAGGCAGGATCAGAAGGTAAAATAGGGAAAAAACAAGTTAAAAATTACTTAGACAAGTTAGATGTCTTCAAGTCACCAGGGTCTGATGAAATACATCCAACAACACTCAAGGAGCTGCCTGAGGAGATATCTGAGCCATTAGCAATTATCTTCAAAAAGTCAAGGAAGACGGGAGAGATTCCAGAGGACTGGAAAAGGGCAAATATAGTGCCAATCTATAAAACAGGGAATAAGGACAACCCGGGGAATTACAAGCCAGTCATCTTAACTTCAGCACCCGGAAAGATAATGGAGCAAATAACTAAGCAATCAATTTGCAAACATCTAGAAGATAATAAGGTGATAAGTCAGCAAGGATTTGCCAAGAACAAATCCTGTCAAACCAATCTAATAGCTTTCTTCGACAAGGTAGCAAGCCTTGTAGATAGGGGAGAAGTAGATGTGGTATATCTTGACTTTTAGTAACGCTTTTGATACGGTCTCGTATGACCTTCTCATAAACAAACTGGAGAAATACAACTCAGATGGAGTTACTATAAGGTGGGTGCATAATTGGATGGAAACCGTTCCCAGAGAGTAGTTATCAGTGGTTCATACTCAAGTTGGAAGGACATATCGAGTGGGGTCCCACAAGGATCAGTTCTGGATCCGGTTCTGTTCAATATCTTCATCAATGATTTGGATAGTGGCATAGAGAGTACACTTATAAAGTCTGCAGATGATACCATGCTGAGAGGGGTTGCAAGTGCTTTGGAGGATATGATTAAAATTCAAAATGATTTGGACAAACTGAAGAAATGGTCTGAAGGAAATAGGATGAAATTCAATAAGGACAAATGCAAAGTACTCCACTTAAGAAGGAACATTCAGATGCACACATACAAAATGGGAAATGACTGCCTAGGAAGGAGTACTGTGAAAATGGATATGGTGGTCATAGTGGATCACAAGCTAAATATGAGTTAACAGTGTAATGCTGTTGCAAAAAAAGCAAACACCATTCTGGGATGTATTTGCAGGAGTGCTGTAAGCAAGACACGTGAAGTAAATTCTTCCACTCTACTCCACACTGATTAAGTCTCAGCTGGAGTATTGTGACAAGTTCTGGGCGCCACATTTCAGGAAAGATGTGGACAAATTAGAGGAAGTCCAGAGAAGAGTAACAAAAATGATTAAAGGTCTAGAAAACATGGCCCTATGAGGGAAGATTGAAAAAACTGGGTTTGTTTAGTTTGCAGCAAGGGCAGTTTAGGTTGGACATTAGGAAAAACTTCTTAACTGTCAGAGCAGTTAAGAATTGGAATAAATTGCCTGGGGAGGCTGTGGAATCTCCGTCACTGGAGATTTTTAATAGCAGGTTAGACAAACACCTGTCAGGGATGGTGTAGGTAATAGTGGCCCTGCCATGAGTGCAGGGGACTGGACAAGATGATCTCCTGAGGTCACTTCCAGTCCTAAGATTCTATGCAAAGATATGTCATAAGTACCAGGAACATTTACAAACATCCAGCTCAACATTTCCAACATAGTACTAGCTGAGATCTGCTGGCTCTGGCATGGGAAAGAGTTACTGAGACAGGTCACTTGAGCTCTAGAGTCATTAAGATTCTTAGGCCGTGGCACAGACAGGTGGTTTGATCCCTTTTGTATTTGATTAGCCTGTTATCCAGATAATCAGATGCATATTTTCCCCGCTCTATGTAGGTACATTGTTGAAACAGCTAACCATTTCTCACACACAAAAAATAATCACACAGTCCAAATACAAACCCAAATGGCACATCTAAGAGAATCTAGAGGCCCTCCCTGCTTTTAATTCCCTGGAGTACAGGACAGAATGATCAGGCATATCTGGAGAGCAAAGGCTCAACTAGCCTCTGGGAAGTAGTACAGGACACTACAAATCTAGCCACTTGATAGTTGAAAACAAATAGGTCTTTGAGAAGGCTGAGCGCCACTGACTTCCAGAGCATTGGGGGGGGGGGCGCGGCGGCAACTCAGCACAGAACTCATTACAGATGCCCTGCACATCTTGCTATCCACTTTTAAAGTGAGGCAAACATTTATTCACATATCAGACGAAAAAAAGTTACCTTTTCTTCATCCAAATGAATACCACTGATCTCGAAATCGAACATAAAAAGTTCTGCCACTCGCCTAAAAATACAGTAAAGCCCTGTTAAAGAATACCACATTTCACAGCAGGCAGATTTTAGTGTGCTACATTTTATTGACTCTATTTTGATTTGAGATAGAAAACAATTACTTATCATCCTCTTTTATAACTATTTTTTGTTGTGCATATACACATTGTTATGCATATACACATTTGTTTATTCAGTGAAACTGGATTTTTTTCCTTGTAGACATTTTGGTAATTTGCACTGGAAAATATCTTTTAACAAGCTTATTACATTAATTTGTGTAGACTATAATACATGAATTTAATTAAATTAATTTATTTTGAGCAATCAGGGAAAAAACCCATAAGCCTAGAACATTTGATTTTGGGGGGAAGAAAGGGAAGTAGGATTGTTATTCTTATTAAAGGCAAGTGTTGGACATAAACTATTCCTACTGTGTGGGGGAAAGAATAATATGTCAGGCAGAAATGGATAAGCAATAGTAAAAATGGTGCTTTCTAACAACAATAAATTGAAAGTGAAAAAAATGCTGACAGGTTAATTTGATCCTACAGAGTGAAAGCATATCACCGTGCACAATTGCCGTTAATAAAAATACTTTATTTTATCAGAAGCCCCAATAATAAGAAAAGAAACAGAAAGCTAAGCATACATAAGCAAATTTTTCCAGTGTGCTCTAGATATGATTTACAGTTGAAAATTTAAGTTACATCAGAGGTTTCTAGATGAATGGACATACACTCATTTTAATTTGTATGAATTTAAATACATTTCACTCCCAATTTTTCTTCAATTTATACCTTATTACTGTTTACATTGTTAAACGTATATCATAGCAGATTAATGCAATTTGGTTGAGTTGATTTTGAAACCTAACTTTTACGTTTCCTCATTTTCTAGAGATTGAAATTGTGCAACCTTAACATAGCTTTTAGCCCCACACACGCACGCGCACACACACACACACGTAGTCCAAAACATCCTATACATAACCATAACTGAACTTTCTGACTATGGTACAGTTAAATTCTCAGTGACTAATAAAATTGCATAAAAATGGAGTCTTGTATTTTGTGGCCCATAGGATTTTGCAGTTATTTATGAAAGGGTGCTGAACTGTCCATCTATTTAACAATATAGAAGTATTTCCAAGCATTTGGGGGAATAATTTACAGTGTATTAACTTTTAAAATGTTAAGTATTAACAAGTACCTGGTTTCTGGATCTAGGGAATCCATAACCTCTTTATTAGTCAGCAACTGTTTCAAACTTTGGCACAATTCAGTATTTGTATTTAACCTAGAGAAATAAATATGAAAGCAACCATGTATCAGCAATAGTTACTGACATTTCAGTCTCTTAACATTACTAGTTCAAAGGCACTCTTTTCTGACTTACACTACTAGAAATCAAAGGCAGAGTTTTCAAAATGTTTTCAGAAACTACAAAACAAGTATATATGTTATACATTCCAGCATTTATGACTATGCAGATGGGTACTGTATTTTCAGCATGCAAGTATTTTTGCATGACATATTGTGGCAAGTAGGAGAAAGTCTCAGAATAGTGGTTTATTTAAAGCATTCAACTGAAAAATATTGTTTCTGACAGGCAGCATAATCTAATGTTTGGAATACAGGCCTGGGAGTCAGGAAGCCTGTGTCACTATGTGTAACTCATTTAACCATTCTGTACCTCAGTTTCACCATTTATAAATTGGACATAATACATATCATACCTACATCACAGAAATGCTGCAAGGATTAACAACGTAATATCAGTTAAGCCAAGTCTAGACCTTGTGCGAATCTGGCAGACCAGGTCCAAGCTCATGCCAAAGCTCTTAGGCCCCACTGAACATTGACATATGCGTAAGTGGAAACCAGACCAGCTTACCTGCGTGTTAGTATTATTAAAATAGATATTAGTTATAAGAATGTGTTTAGACTTTATGGAATGCTTGTAGGATGCTGCATGTATTAATCCTGCTTATAACAGCTATATCCTGTGTTATAAGGTAATGTTTAAATGTTTGTGTTGTAACTATGCAATTATTTTGCTAAGACTGTAAACCCAGTCAGAGGAGAAGCATTAGCAAGTGGAAAATACTAGTTTACGAGAAGAGGTGTAATCATCTCCTCAACAAAAGGTGGTCTACAGGCAGCACACATGCCATAATGGACAAAAGACTTCGTGGATAGCTTCTCCTACACCACTGAAAAAGGTACATGCACAAGCCTATGTCCCATCAAAGCTTGAATGAATGGGAAGGCATAAAAATGCCAGTTAAGGAGAAATTGATATGTTTACACTGTCTGGACTCTGAGGGGGCAAAGGTTCCTAAACATAACCAAGAGACCCACAAGTTGTTTGGTTTGGGTTAACCCTAAAGGTCATAAAAGCTTGCTTATTATAGAAGCTTCTATTATCTTTTGAATTTAGGATTGTACGTTATTTGTGTGTGTACTTTTACCTGTTTTAACTTTGTAAATAACTTATGTCTTTTTCCTAGTTCAGAAGTCCCCAAACTGTGGGGCACACCCCCCCTCCCCAAAAGGGGCACAAAGGAACATTCAGGGGTGGGGGGGGGATGCAGCAGGGCCTGGCCAGCCTCCACAGGGGTTGGGAAAGGAGCGCCAACCAGCTCCATGGCTCCACTCCTGGCTGCGGCCCCAGCTTTGACCCCATTCTGCTTCTAGCCCCAAACCCACCACCAACTGTGGCTCTGCCCTCGGCCCCTGGCCTTGGCCACAGTCTGTCCATGGTTCCACTTTTGGCCCCGCTCCAGGCCCCAGCCTCAGCCCCTGGCTCCCGGCCTGGTGGCAACTCTGGACAGGCCCATGGGGCACAAACAAGAATAAAGGGGGGTGCCACCTAAAAAGTTTGGGGACCGCTATCCTACTTAATAAAATTTTACTTAACTTTTACACAACTGATTACAAGCATTGAATTAGGCTTGATATCAGAGTACAACTGATCTCAGGTAGATGACTGGTCCTTTGGGACTGGAAATAACCTGAATATTGTGATTTTCTTATGTAAGGGACCATCCATCATAGAGGCAAGTTTGAGTGGGTGGCAAGATAGAACGGAGTACCCAAGAGTCTGTGGCTCCCTATTAAGGCTGTTATAATGCCTGTGCACTTCACATTTGTTACTCAGTTGGAGAAATCTAAGTATAGAACACACAAGCAGTGTGGGGCTCATGTCCTGTTTCTTGACAGTCTGTCCTGAGGTTGGCACTCGGAGTTGTGAGCTACCCCAGAAAGCATGCCACCTCGTGTGAAAGGAACTAAATAAATGCAAAGATTTACTGCTGTTACTAAACAGAAGCTAGTTAACCAGGGACATTATTTGCCATAGAAAAAAAATCCAACGTAAATACAGTAGCTATCTCCAAACTTTCACAGCAGTTAAGAGAATTCTGAGCTTCAGATTAAGTTTACCTAGATCCAGACTGCCACTTAAAAACAGAAAGTCTGCAGCAAGCTAAGCCTTACTGAGCAAACCTGCTCTTTAGGTCTTGAAAAATCCACTTGCAGGTGGGAAGATTTCTCAAACAAGTGTGCAGGCTCAAGCCATCAGTTTCTCCCGAATTTAATCTTACAATTATTATTTTTCTAGACTTGATGGTGTGAAGCTTACCAAGCATAAACTGATGCAGTGGTGTCCTTCTTAGACTGCAGAAAGCTCCACTGCCTCTGCTGGTCATAGCTTTGTTAGACACCAGCGGTGAACACTTATGACAACTCTGATCAGTTTTTCTACATCTCCTTGGAACTCCATAAACAGCAGGCTAAGAATCATGTCAAGTTCATGCTTCTACTCAGTGAAGCATCCACATGGGAGGACCACCCAAAAAAATGAAGGCTGGGCTTGAAACAGGAGCTCCCAGATAGGAAAAAACACAGGGATAGCTCCCAGGCAGAAATCTCAACATCCACCCCTTCCCTAGCACACAGGAATAGGAAGGGACTGGACTCAATTCACCCCCAAAAATGACCCAGTTCTAGTTTATTTACCAAAAAATGCAATTTTCCATCAACCAAAACTATTCACAAGCTCATAGTGAGTTTGCCAAACATTTTTAATCTAACCAAAAAAAATCTAAATGTTTCAGTAACGTCAAAACAAAACAACAACTTTATTTCAACCTGAAAATTTTTGTTTCTATTTTCAGGCATGCACTTTGACAAAAGAAAAGGAAAGGAGTGCTAGATTCACCAAATGGCTAGAGGAGGTTGTGGAGTGGTACTTGCCTTATAAGCTTTAGCGCAGCAGTTAGGACAGTCACCTGGAATGTGGGAGGCCCAAACTCAACATCTGCTTTGACGACTATTTATGAAAAGCGCAACACTTAAAGATCTCATAGCACAGTGGGCTAGAGCACATTCCTGCAATGGTGGAAATCCAAGTTCAAAGTCTTTCTTTCCACATCAGGAAGAGAGAAGAATTGAACCTGGGTCTCCCATTAGATCTGGTGGTAGATCTCTCTTATAAACTTTTGCCTCTCTCCTCCTCCCCTCACCACTGTTGTGGGAATCTAGTCCTCTTTTCCTTGCTTTAGTCACAGTACCTGAAGACCTAAACTAAATTTTTCAGGCCAAAATGAAATGGTTCATTTTGACTTGAAATTTTTTCAACTTCTTGATTCGCCAGAAATATTTTTAAAATGTTTTCTGTTGAACACCAAACAAAATTATTATTCTAATTAATTGCCAGTGATCTGAAACATCCATTATTCACTCAGCTCAACTGGACTTCTTATCAAGTTATTGCCTTTACAAGTTGCTGGTGGAAATTACGCATTCATCTTCCGTTACTACATGGCAAGTATGCTGTAAAATGCCTAGTTTGGAAGGTCTCTGGTAAAAAATTTTAAGCCATGTCAACCTTGTCTACACTTTACACTCTTGATATCAAATTATATATACTTATCAGTCTTTACCATAAGGCAAGCAACGCTTTAGAACTGCTTCCCACTACACTCAAAATCTGATTCAAATAAAATACATGTGTTCTTAGATTAGTGTATCAAATGAGATTTTTTTTTTAAAGTGATGTTTCAGCCAGAATGGATTTTCTCAAGGCTAGTAAATTAGACAACACAGCACTTCACCGTTGATATATGGTTGGACACAGCCTCAAATTGTACATCTATATTCTGAAACTCAGTGGAAGATTTTCTTCCCTTTTTCCAACATTCCCTCTTATACAATCAGAATCCAAGTTGTAAGCATACCAGAAGAAGAGGTGTTGTGTGCCTTTAGATTTGCCATCCCTAAATTATACAGACTTCAGCGGCAAAAAATTAACCACCAGAAACTTTAGAAAATTTAGCTCCAAGGCTTTAATGGGTTCTATTGGCACAGACCTTCACAGTACATTAGGCAAAGAAATAGTGTTCCAGATACAACTTGAAACTAAAATAGATTGACCTTCCATCAGAAACAGTAGGGATGAATCTTTAAATAATTAATTTTAAAAAAAAAGAACATTTCTCTCTGTTCCACACATAAAAACCTTCAGATACAATATAACAATAAGCAAAACAGTTCTGTTAGATAATACATAATTTTTCAAAGAATGAAAGCCAATATTACAGCAACATAATGAATAAAACATACTTTTCTACCATGGTACCAATGTTTCTGCAGGCTTCTTCAGCAGCCTCTCTGAATGCAAAGTCAGGATGGGCAATTTTCACAAAGTCAGCCTGACACAGTAGAAAAAGAAGAGAAGTGATGGGAAAAGATTGTCCATAATTTGAAACTTAAATACAAGTTAGTATGTAAAGAAGAGTTGGAATTTATATGGCAGGATTTGTAAATACATTTAAACTTCCTAAATAAATTGTTTAAAAGAAAAAGTTGGCAATTCCACTCAGCTTAACACGTTTCCACTGTTCCATGCAATCTTTTTTCACTGAGCAGTTTGACTTAAATTTGTCTTCTCAAAACCAGTGTCTGTAGAGAATGTGTCAACAGTTATTAATTGTTACAGTATAAATTTCACTCCAAAAAAATATTTTCACTTAGACTTTTATTATTTTCAGTTAGGTATGTGCCTTAGAAAATGGTGCTTTCCCTTGCAAGAAACCAGTGTCTTTGAATCCTACCACTTAAAAAAAGCACTTTCTAGCTAAATTCCAGAAAAATAAACATGTGCTTTTTATTTGGTATTGTTTTTCAAAATTTAGTATAATATAGACCATCTCCCCTAAGAAACACATTTTGAGAAATATCGCTGCTTTAAATATTACATGCTTGCTTGGAAAAGGGTTTTCTGTACTTTGTTTACTTGATGCTAATGCTTTAATCTTTAAACGGTATAACCCATAGTGACAGACTACATTTTGCAAAAGGTCTGTCCACTATTTGCAAAGGAACAGAAAAATGCCAGCATACTACTAGAAAAGGTGCCACATAAGATTAAAGGCTCAATGGAGACTTTCAGTAAAATAGGGAAGCCCACCCTGAGCAATGTGATAGATTTCCCTCCATGCACACTAAAGCCTAAATCCCGCAAACAAATGGTTAACTTCACTCACATGAAAAGTTCCACTGAAATCAATGGCATGGCTCATATAAATACATTTAAGTATGTGTCTCTTTGTAGGACCAGGGCTCAAAGTCCCAGTGTTACAAACCATTATTCACACACATACACACAATATTTCTACAGCCAATGGGGCTATCACACAAATAAGAACTATGCACTAGGAGTTTGCAGGATTTGGCTTACGCTTCTCAGTTCCCTGCTGGCCCATGTCCAGTTCAAAGGTGACGTAAGAACACAAATCTAATAGGGCCAGCAATGATAGATGTTTTACTTCTCTTACCACGTTTGACCTTGTGACCCACTTTTTGTCTGAAATATTTTTAAATGGAAAAAATAACTCTACGAAGTTTCAATCTTTCAAATGTACTTACATTTTTCAGATTCTGCAAGAGACATCTTGGTTTTGGGCTAAGCTGTTTTCATATGATAATCCTAAATAGTTGTGTTTCATTGCTTCTCATGGAAAGTATCATCACACTCAGATTTTTAACTATTTTTATATACACAAGAATAGACTAATTCGTACACACCAATAAACTGCAGACTTCTATACTTATGACTGTTGAATACTTGATTTTATTCTGTTAAAGGTTATATTTGGATTTGAAATATATGAAACCCCTTTCAAAAGAAAAACTGAAACTGAATATGGTTTACTGTGTAATACAGCATACGTTTATAATCATTGCAAAAAATAAATCATTTGTACTTTAAATGTTTGGAGTCATTTTATGGGTTGAATTTCCCAAAGGCATTCCCCCCCCCAATCTTATAATTTGCTCAGGAAAGCATCAAGAGAATTTGGGTAATTTAATACACGCTCTTTTCATTCAGTAGGACACCTCTTGTCACTAATATTCATAATTTAGAGGTAATACTGAGGCCTCAGCTGTTTCAGAATGTACAGATAGCAGCAATGGCCAGGAGTGTTTTTCCCTCCCAGCTGTACTTGACAAAAAGTTTCCTCTCAAATGCAGATGTCACCATAATTATCCATGCCTTTTTCACCTCCAGATTAGATTACTACATCGTGCAAGGCTTGGAGCAACACTTCATGCCCACTTGGAAATTTCATCTAGTGCAGAGCATGGCTATCTACTCAGCAAGCTATTAGCACATCCTACATACAATGTATTACACTCATGCACAGTCTGCACGGTGTTCTCGTTAGTTTCGAGGTATAATTCAAATGATTGGCTTGCTATAACAAGCCCTTTATGGCTTGCATCTCGCTTATCTGAGAAACCATCTTTCTACCTGTTAACATCTGGGAGAGGACCAAAGTATTCTCTTGTTGAGGGCCTTTAACTCTACAATTTGCTTCCCTTCCCTTGACCTGATAAATTTGTTGACCCTAAGGGTTGCTTGTCTGTTTAAGCAAACATTTCTTAAAGAAGTGGGTAGACTGGAGAAGGCCTTAGAGACAGATTCTGCTTCCATGGATGTCATTATTAAAACACCTATTGGCTTTAGTGGAAGCCGAATTAAGTCCCTAGATTCTGTAGGGCCTGAGGAAGGATTGAAGGGGTCTCTTATTGGCACGGCTGATATAGATCTAAATTAATATAATGACTGGGATACAATATGTATTTTTAGATTTTGTTTATGCCCCTAAGATCATACAATATAACCTGAAAAAATACCACAAATGCAGCAATAAATCATGTGCTACCATAAATGGTTCAAATACTAATGAAGTAAACATTTATTATATGTATTAATAGCACATCATAGAAGTCCCTTTGCAGCAGACTTTATAGTCAGTAAATTCAAGTCATATGACCACTTTTAAAAAAATATTTACTACCATAAGAAAAATGAAGTCAAACTGCGTAAAACCAATACATGCTTCAATTACAAGGAAATGTCATGGTAATAACTTCATCATGAACCCGCTTTGAGAGTATGGTGATTTTTACACATCAATAAGTCTACGTACTGAAGCACAACATGGTAAATTAAGAATGGAGCTTCAGCTCCTCCGACTGTCATTTTTTACTTGGTTTAAAAAAAATCATTAATATTATTTGAACTTGGATTTTATGTTAATATACTGCTTGTAGACATAACAAGTAAGGATGCAATCTTATAAGATTGCATGAAGTAAGCAATGTCAGACTGAAGTATTAGGATTGCAGACCTCTAACAAAAACCCATGCTGCTACAGGAAGCAGTGTTCATGTTACAATATCTAGCAATCTTCTCCCTAAGCCAGAACTGAACCTTTCCAAAACCATGTTAGGGAACATCATGTTACTGCAGGTGCTGTTGATCCTGACTATTTCTGAATTAACAACCCCATGAAATTTTTCATCAGAATGACAGCTATCCACACAAGCATGATTACATTATTTTGTTAAGGGTACACCACTATCTAAATTCTCTTGTTGCTTTAGTTAGATAGTTAGGTCTACATTACAAAGTTAGAAAAAATTTCACACCCTGTGCGATGTAGTTAAACTAACCTAAACCTGGATGTAAACACCACTAAGTTGATAGAAGAATTCATCCACTGACCTAGCTACCACCTCTTGGAGAGGTGGATTTACTACAGTGACAGAAGAACCTCTTCTGTTGCTCTAGATGCATGCACACTACAGTGATGCAGATGTAGCATTTCTTGTGCAGACATATCTTAAGAGATTCATCACTTCCTAGCTATAAACTGCATGGAGTGGTGTTGGCTCAATTAAAAGGCCATCTATGCTACAGCCTAGAGTTGTCTTTATATTTCAGAGTGATCTGATTCCCAGATATACACACTTCGTAACACTACAGAATAAAAGTAAGTCTTGCAAAAAGCACTAATGTTAATAAAATACGATCTGATTTTACTATTCTTTTTTCTTATCATTCATATATTATTTTTAAATCTTATTTAAAGTTTACTGTAAATAACTTCAAAAACATCAGATATAACTTCTGAAACCATCTGTAATTTAATAAAAGTCTTTGTAACTGATAACTCTTTCCCATTATGGAGAGTCTTTTTAATTTTCTGTCCTGACACAGGAAGTTGCAATGTTGATACTGTACCTGTCATAGCAGAAGAGATTACAAAACGAACATCTGAGCTAAACTAGAAATAGCCAAACAAACAGTAAATTTACAATGCATATCAAACTTAACAATAAATCTTACCAAGTCTGCTACTCTGCACAATGCATCTGAAAGCTGATCAAAGATCATTACTATTTGTGGCCCCGGAGGCGTGATACTTGCTTTCTGGACTAGCTGTTCTGTTTCTTGTAATGCTTTTTCTTGTGCTTCTTGAAATCCTTCTGAAGAACTCAATTCTGGAACACCAAATAGACCCTAAAATACCAAGCACAGGTTCAACATACAGTGCAAATACACTAGAGTCAATAAACTAGATTGTTTCATTTTTAATCGGTTTGTTTCAGATCTTCATCAAACTGACAAAAATCATTTCTTTTATTTACAATACAATATTGTCTACTATAGAAACCCTTGCTAAAGACACTTCCATTAATCAACAAATTAACAATTTTTAACAATTATTATTATTAACAATAATAATAAACACATTTTTGCGATAACTGTCCAGGTTACGTTGTTCAGTAATGTTCAGAAATAGGTATTTGAGATGAAAAATGTTCAAATTACTTTTGTTTTTAGGCATTTGGATGCTACAAATGTGTTAAGAGGTATTTTTATGCTTTAAAATCAAACCGTTAGTGGCCTAGAAAAATAGCACCTATATCACACGGTTTATGTTACAGACCTGGGATAAAATTTTCAAAACTGTCTAAGTGACTTAGGAGTCTAGCAGTCTTATTTTCAAAAGTTATTCAGGCACCTAGGCCCAAATCCTCATAGTTACTACATACCCTTGAGGCTCTGAGCTAGATTAATGCCTTTAAAATACAATCCAGGATGAGGGTGTGGTACTTTAATGGCATAATCACCCTTCAACTTCCAGGATGCAGGCTGCACTGCCTGCTCCCTGTCACAGCAGCAATCTCGGACCCTCGCTGGGCGAGATGCTCCGGACCCTGCTCACTGCTGAACGCCTGGCTCGATTTTCAGAATGGTCCCTTCTGGCCTTAAAAAAAAACCTCCCAATCCAAAACCCTCCCCGGGCACCGGCAAGAGGGGCTGCCCCGGCTGAAGGGTGGCGTCTGACCCATGGCTCTCCAGAGGGCAGCCCTGGACACCCCCGCCTGGAAGAGCAACGTGTGACCGAGGACTGGTGGCGACAGCGCCCTGCCCTGATCGCACGGGGGGACGCAGACAGGAGGCCGGGCCCGGCCCCCGCAGCCCCAAGTGCCCCGCGGAGATGCCGGGAGCCTCCCCCGCCGGGCGGAACCGATCAGGCGCCCACACAGGCCACGGGCGCACCCCAGGGCACGGCGCTGCGCCCCGCAGGTGACCGACGCCCGCGCCTCGTCCCAGCCGCCGCCGGCTCGGCCGGGCCACGACCCAGAAGAAGCGGCGAGTCCCTGAGGCGGCCCCGGGGCCCAGCGCCCGCCCCGCCCGCTCACCGTGCCGCTGCTGCTCCGGCCCGGCCTCAGCTGGCTGCGCTGCTGCTTGGCATCGAAGGCGGCGCCCACCGGGGACCAGCTGGTGCTCACGCCCCTGCCGCCGCCGCAGCCTCGCACCGCGCGGCGCAGGGCGGCCGGCAGCGCTCGCCTGCACCCGGACAGCATGGCCCCGGGCCGGCGGGGGCAGCCCGCGCGCGGGGGTGGGGGTGGGGCACGGCCGGGCCTTGGCGCGAGCGGCAGCCGCCGAGCTCACTCCGCCAGCCAGCGCCGGGTCGGGCCCCAGGAGTTCCGGCCGCGTGCCGCGACCCCGACCGGCTCCCGCGTGAGGAGGAGGGGCCTGCAGGGGGCGTGGCTCTCTCGTGATGAGGAGGCGGGGCCTGAGGAGGGGCGTGGCTCTCTCGTCAGCAGGAGGAGGAGGAGGCGGAGCCTGTGGGTGGGGGGCGGAGCTCGCTCCTGAGGAGGCCGCGTTTCCCTGCTTCCTTTGCCCCCCCACCTCCCCCGTTCCCGCGCGCCGAGCTGCCGGCCCGCTCTGCCCTGCCCCCGCTCTCCGCCTTGGGGCGGGGTGCGGCGTGACCCAGCCCCGCCCCGCCCCCACACGAATTCCACGCCGCCTTTGCTCAGGGTTCGGACTTAGCTGGGAAGCGGAGCTCGACCTCTCTGTGCCTCAGGGGTGTGAAAAATGCACCCCCGTCACTGGCAGCCTGGTCAGGTCAACCCGTCCACCCGCCACCTCCCCAGAGATGCCAAGGAGCCTCCCATCAACCTCGCTGCACTCCCTGAAGGGAAGTACAGAGCAGAGAGGCCCCCTCTGTCCACAGGAAGTGTCTGCCCCAGCACCATGGCTGTGATCCTGTAGCCTAGACATTCCCTGAGTTGCTGAGCGGGTTTCTTCCCCAGGCCAATTAGCTGAGCCACACAGAGAACAGCTGGGTCAAAGCGTGCTTTGCAAACCGGGCTTTGCTGATTTCCCCTGTCCGATCTTGAGAGCAGATTTCAAAGAATGGTTTCAGAGTACCATCTGGCAGCAGCCAAGAGACGGGGCTAGCTTGGTAGTTTAAATCTATCTTTAAGAAGCATTTCCTAGCCTGACCTTTGCTGTGGCATAGACTTGGTTTAGGAGCAGTTGCCCTTTAGGAGCAGTTGCCCTTTAAATCCAAAACAGTCTGTGGTACACATCAATCTTGTGGTATTTCTTTCATTACAGTACAACATTGACATCAGAAATGTAGATGCAGGAAACTGTATTTATAGACATTTCTGTCTATAAAGGATTCTGTTCTTCTAAAGTGTCACTTCCCTTATTTTAGATCTCTGTTCCACCATTGAGCATTAGTTTAAGAGAATGGCTCTCATCATTTTTAATCTCCTTGATTCTGTAGCAATATTAAATGTTGGCCAAAAATTGGACCTAATTTTTCATTGCATTGATGCAAGAGTGCTAATACATCATAATTCATTATGCCTCCGCACCCCACCCCCAGACTTCTGTTTTGTTTTCTTTTGGAAGTAGTAAAATGAAGTTTACCAGCATCGTAGAAATTAAAGATAGGCACTTTAGAAAATAATACATTGATCACTCATTTGTCCCATGCCTCTGTCTCAAAGTTGATGAAGATTATTAAATTTTACTGGAAAATTTGTTCTGCAGCTGTTACTGTTCTTAAAAATTAACTACTTTTGTTTTTGTACCTGTTATATAACATTTACCTTTAACTGCTTGTGTTATATGTGTCTATGTCAGACTACGACCACCCTCTAGCTAATTATGAGCTAAAGAACCATGTTTAATAGCTAGTTAAACATTCAAACTCATTTGCAGCAAAACTGGTTTATGATAAGTTCTAAAACAGAACTACCCAGCTATGGCATTAGTTCTTGGAAATTCCTAAGGATGGCTACAGCCCTGAGGTTCTGTCATGACACTATCCTCTTGCAAGCAAGCCATCAGCTTACAGCAGCAAGAAAAAGTCCCAAAGTAACCCGAACGGAGAGGAGAAGAAGGGGGGGCTGGCTGGAGGCAGGAGCCTAGCACAGGAAAACTTCATCGGCACTCTGGCCTTCCATTTACCCGAATTACCTAGTGTAATGCCCCAACCCCACAGTGCCCCAAACCACAACACTCTTGATTCATTTTCAGGATCAGGACTGAATGGTTAGATATCATGAGTCAGCCTCAACTCAAAAGAGGCACACAGAATATAAAACATCTCAAAATATGAAAAAAGATGGCAAGAAGCATTGTTTCCTTGTTGCTAATGCTTGCAATTTTATTGCTAGTCTTGTAAAATTTGGTGTTTTTCTAAAGCACCCATTGCTGGAATCAAGAGATTGCATGAGAAACTGCTTTCATTTTTTTTCAAGTAAGTTTCTGGCCCTTACAGTGATAGAGAAGAGTTGAAAACATGAAGCAAGTTGCACCCTAAAAAAATCAACAACCAGAAAGAAAAAAAAATGACCCCCTTCCGCCCAATTTATTATTTTTTAAATCTCAATTTTTAAAACCAGTTTCACGTTGGTTAGGGTCTGGTACCTGAGTCTACCACTACACATGTAGCAGTAAAAATTAAAAACAGCAATTGCCACTGGGCAACGAGAGGAACAAAAATTGTGTGATGGAGAGGTGGTGAGAGAGAAAGTGATACCATAGTAAGAGAGGCTCTATAAAAGCATAGGTAATTAGAAGGTAACTAGAATGACAGCCCTAAGGAACCTACCTACATGTGCCATGTCACATATGGTTAATACAATATTTAAATATGTACTGTAAGCTTTTCACCTACTATTTGAGTGAATCATGTGAAGAAGTTATTTTTGTTCTGCCTTCTTTTAAAGTGTATTTTCCCCTCTTGGCTTGTGCACCTTTCTGTATATCAGCAGAAAGTTAACTGTTCACCACAGGTTGTATAAAGAGACAAAGCACTGATCCCAATCCTGCAGACATTTGTTTATGTGAGTGGTCATTACCTATGCAAGGAATCTCATTGAAATTGGATCATAGGTCTATTTGTTTCACATTATGTATTAAAAAATAAATCAGTAATAGGTTAGAATAGTCTAATAAACTCCAAAGTGTCTGGGACAAAGGAGTTTATGATAAACTCTTCAGAGTTTGGCTGTGGCTCCACAGATGAGCTAGAAGTAAAATTTAATAATGAAAACAAACAAAACCAATTATGAATAATTACTGTAACTAAAAGTGTATAATTACTATTCAGATTGATTTATGCAGGATTACAGAGGAATTCTAAACTAAAGCAATGAAGCTTTATTCAGTATAATTGGCAGTAAAGTATTTGTTTACCACTATCCAATATACCTTGAAATTCACTGTGGTGGGAATCACATAGTAAAATGGTTACATTATAGACAAAGGAATTGGTTCTATCATCTGAGTTACTGAAGAAAAGGAATCCAGTGATGAGTGTATCATCCTGATCTGCAACTAACCCACTGAAAGTCTCTGCCCCATGGGCCTGCAGCCACACTAGATCTCCAGTCTGCAGCCCAAGAATGGTACCTCCTCAGGCCTGTCCACAGTGTGTAACATCTTCACCCCATTTTTAACCACAACTACTCTTACATTACTTGAATAAAACAGTGATGTGGTAGAAGAAATAGTGAGCCCCAGAAAATTTGCAGGTAAATTTACCAGTGGCTGGGTTGTGATGGTTTAGGCCTTTATACATAGAATCATAGGACTGGAAGGGACCTCTGTTCACACTAGAGCTTATGCTAGCAAAAGCTATGTTGCTCGGGGAGGAGGGGGGGTTTCCACACCCCTGAGTAACAAAAGTTTTTCTGGCATAAGTGCTAGTGTAGACAAGGACATAGTCACTTTACACCAATACTAAGTTTCTCCTCTTCCATTGTAAAAAGACATTTTTATATATCATCAAATCATAGACTCATAGGACTGGAAAGGACCTCAAGAGGTCTTCTAGTCCAGTCCCCTACACTCAAGGCAGCATCAAGCATTATCTAGACCATCCCTGACCAGTAGCTGTTTAATCTGCTCTTAAAAACCGCCAGTGGACAGATTCCACCACCTCCCTAGGCAATTTATTCCAGTACTTAACTACCCTAACAGTTAGGACAAAAAGCAAAAAAAAATTCTTAATGCAGCAAGGCTGATTTAGTTTGGACAATTTAAGCCCATTGCTTCTTGTCCTATCTTCAGAGAACAATTAAAAATTGACTAGAACAGTTTTCTCCCTTCTCCTTGTAAAAACCTTTTGTGTACTTGAAAACTGTTATGTCCCCCTTCAGTCATCTCTTCGCCTGACTAAGCAAACCCAGTTTTTTCAATCTTCCCTTATACGTCATGTTTTCTAAACCTTTAATCATTTTTGTTGCTCTTCTCGGGACTTTTTCCAATTTGTCCACATCTTCCCTGAAATGTGGCACCCAGAACTGGACACAATACTCCAGTTGCGTATATCAGCTCCAAGTAGAGTGGAAGAATTACCTCTCGTGTCTTGCTTACAACACTCCTGCTAATACATCCCAGAATGATGTTTGCTTTCTTTTTGCAACAGTAAGACTGTTGATTACATTTAGCTTGTGAACCACTCTAACCCCCCCAAATCATTGTCTAACTAGATTGGAATATTGGCAGAAGGAAGTTCAGTAGCAACTGTAAGACCTACATTCAAGGCACTTCTTGGTATGAGCGGGATATCAATAATGTTTCTTTTGTTCCCTTTCCAGCCCTTTTCTCCCCTGAACTCTTGGATTACAAAACCTTCAATACTTCCTTTAGGACCAGAAGGGCCAACAGGACCTAGCAAACCAGTTTCACCCAAATGTTGAATTTCATCCTTCATTCCCTTTTGGGCCCATGGGATCAACTTTTTAATCCCCTTTTGTCCTTAAATTGTGAGCTCTCCTTTTTGACCTTTGTCCCCCACATGTCCAGCAACTCCCTTTGGTCGCAGTTTCCCAGGCCATTCTCTCCTTTTGATCGCCTTCTCTTCAACTCTGCTAGCAGTTCCTAAATTCAAATGGAAGGATGTTTTTCTTATAACCTAACACCAGGCTACTGAGGCTCATCACTAAGTTTGAGCACATAATTAGACATTTATTAAAAAGGTAATTTAGTAATTAAGGCCAGAATGATCATTTAATGTAAACTCCTGCTTAGCACAGGATATAGAATCACATCCAGTAATTTCTGCATTAAGCCATTAACTTCTGATGGTAGTGATGTTCTCATTTACATTGCATGCAATCTATTTGAAAGTTATTCAATACGTTTAACAGTCTGCTTCTTAGAGGCACAGCACAGAATTTGCAGCCCAAGGAAGAATGATGCAACTATGGTGACTAAGCCACCTATGCACCCGCCGGATCCTAGGTTGCTTCAGGGACTGGAGCGGCCCCTGGAGTAATTAAGACAGCTGAGGCCTACAGCACTGCCCAGAATTGCTGCTGTGCATTGTGCTGTTGCCCCACCTGCAATGTGTACCTCCTGCCTTTGGCACACCTCCATGAACACTTAGGAGGATGTCCTCAGGAGGCAACCTTGCTGCTGCTCTGCAGTGCCTGTGCCAGGGGAAAACTCCCTCTGCCAGATACGGTGCTTTTTTAATATAGTGTACAGGATCTGGAGCAGGGGTGAGTGAGGATTGCGACATTGGCAGGTGAGGTGTCAGCGAATACCAAGGTCCTCATGTCTCAGCTGGACACTGACATATGTAGTTGGAATCGATCTGGCTCATTTGTGGGGTAATATTGATTAAAATAATGTATTCGAATTATAAGGAAGTTTTTAGTCTGTATTGAATGGTTGTTGCTACATGAATTAATCTTACTTGTAATATCTGTGTTCCATAGTGTAATGTCCATATTTGAGCAGTTGTACGTGAGTCTCTGTGACTACATGAATCGCCAGACAGGAGAGGGACATTAGTCTTCTAAGAACTGGTCTTCTCTGAAAATTGTTATTGCCTCTTCAAAAGTGGAGACCCATCGATACTGGACAGGGTCTGGTTGGGTCATATAACTGGAAACTCTCCCCATATGGATTGAGAAATAGTTAACGAAAGTACTAGATACTCTTGTCTGCCCTCTTCTCCAGTGAGGATGACTGGAAGTAGACTCCTCCCATCATCAGAATTTGTAGTTCAGAGCATATGGAAGAGAGGGATAAAAATCTCAAACCTGAGAAACTATGAATCTCTATGCTGTTTGGACTCTGAAGGGACAGGGTATTCCTAAGCATAAGCAAGAGATCCCCAGCTGCTTCGCCTATGTTAGCCCTAAAAGACAAATAGGCTTCTATAACCAGCAAGCTCTGTATTACTATTTGAAACCTAGCACTAACTCATTTGTGTGTCTACACTTACCTGCTTTAAACTTGTAAATAAACTCTAATTTCCATTTCCTATTTAATAAATCTTCTTACAGTTTACTGTGTGATTGGCTATGAGCATTGTCTTTATTGTGAGATCTAAAGCACAGTTGACCTAGGGTAAGTGACTGTCCTTTGGGATTAGTAGTAACCTGAATTTTGCTGTGATTCCGGGAAGGTGCCATCTATCACAGAGATATGCTTGCCTAAGTGGCAAGACAGATTGGAGCACCCCAGGGGATTGTCTAACTCCACGCTAAGGCTGTTACAGTGCCTGAGGAGTTTGCATTTGATGCCATGGGTTGGCGAAATCCAAGTTTAGAACTCACAACCAGGGTGGTGTTCGTGCCCTGGTTTTTAACAGTCTGCCCTGAGGTTGGTATTCACACTCTTGCTCACCATTGGGAGTATCACAAGGATAACACCTCAAATACGCACTGTCTAGTTGAGTTAACATTACTACAGGAATATTTTAATGGCATTTGCTGATGTCCAGTTTGTTGTTTTCATGGAGGTGTTTGTGTTGAATGCAGTTTTTAAAGAGAAAGGTAAGTGGGGAAAATGGTGGATGTACATGGTTGTGTTTTGCACAACTCCACAAGTTTTGGAATATAGCACTGTAGATTTTGTATCTCTACATGTTCGGGGCTATATAACAATTGTACAGCCCACAGTATGGCTGGCAATAATATAATTACATACCTGTGTTAGAAAGTTACTGTGTGCACAAAATAATTTTTCAAACATGTAAAGTTTGATTTTCCATTCCCCCGACCCCATCCCATCCCACCCCACCCCATTTACCCAAGTGACTCATTGAAGACCAGGTATCTATTACAGATATTCACCATTAATATTTCTTGGGTACCATATCTTTTTTAAAATATTGACTCAAACATAACTAGTCTATGAAACCAAATGTTCCTGAAGCTTCTTCTAATATAATAAGTCCTCTTATACATTGTGGAAATAGAAGGAAATATGTCACCAAAAATGTACTTGTTTCTTGTTAATTACAGAGAGTGATAAAATGTAGATTTCTTTTTCAGTGGTGCTCATATCACCCTCTCTGGCCAAACTGTATGGAAACAATGAACAATCTGTTGTTTCCCCCATACCGTATTTCTGTAGAAAGATAAAAGACTGCTGCCTCCCTGTGTCAAAACTTTGAATTTGTTTTTTGTTACCTACCAGTTCAATATAATATCAGGGAAGGAGATGTCCTTTATCAAAGTCAGGCATGCATCAGAACTTCTGCGTCCACATTTCATACAGAACTACAGCTTGAATGAGAATTGTGTGTGACCTCACTCTCCCCTTTGTCCATTTGCACCATTTTTCCCTGGAATCCCAGGCTGTCCTGCTTCACCTTGTCGGAGCAAAATGGAAAGTATACGTTGTTTTATGCTACAGACTAACACCCAGGTGACCGTTTTAGTTAAGCAATTTCTTTTCATTTAAAACTAATTCAACCCATGACAAAGGGCTTGGCCACTGGTATCATAACATACCGTCCTATTAGGCAGAGTATACAGATTTTAGGCAGACATTCAGATTCCTGTTCCCTGGACTTACTGAACCTCAACTCTGTAACTGTTCCATGACGGGCAAATGTTTAAACCGTCCTTACCATAATCTCAGGGGAGCTCTTGCAGTGGTGGGGTAGCAAATAATGAGTGCTGGGCCCAGGAATGACTAAAGAAAAGAGAGGCTGCACTATATTAAAAAGATGGATGTGATCATATGTGAGCAAGGGTAACTATCCTCTCCTCATTCAATAGTCATTGGGGCTTGAGAGCCCTTGTTTTAAAGTATAATGCAATCGATAATGGGCCCAGTCCAGTTCCCATTGAAGTCAGTGGCAAAAGTCCCATTGGCTTAAAAGGGAAAAAAACCAACTCTAACGTACACAAATGCAAATATAGATTTGCAATATACAGTGTACAGAGTGGTACACTCACCACAAATCAGTTCAGCCAGTTATAGCAGAGTGATAACCATTAAAAAGTCAACAATTGCCAAGAGACTTCCTATAGTCATCAGTTATTTTAAGAAGAAAAATAATCTGTGGTATTTGAGATACCACAACATAGTAACTGTTGGCAAATGCTGAATTTTTTAAAGGCAACTGCAGTAGTAGATAGGAATTTACTGGAGAGAAAAAAAAACTATTTTTGCCCACCATGTTCCGCTTTTCAACCCCTCGTTGATTCCCTGGAGCCCCATTGTACAGTAAAACTGGAAGACAACAGTGATCTGCACTTAAAGAAGCTAATGACAAGCTTTCTTGTATGTAGCTTTTAGATGGCTATTTTGTATTCTGCCACAGTTGGGACATTGAAAGAATAGAAGCATTGTGACAGCATGGCACCCAACCTGTCATGAACACCCCTTCTGGTCAGATGCATCTGCAATCTTTAAACAATCCAGGCCCTGGTATCAGGCCATACCCACAGAGCTGTCTCCCTAAGGCAATAGTTTCACCCTCTTGTTCTGTCCTGGCCCCAGCTGGGCCTCTTAACACTTCAAATCCCCTTCTAGGCGTTTATCACTGTCCAATTGTAGGCCACTTCCCCAGTAGCCTATGGGGGGAAGGGACCAGGCCCACCCACTGTTCCAGGGACCCTAGGAATAACAGCCAAACACCACTGTGTCCCTTTAACAAAACTGCTTGTAGTTTCCTGGGCCACTTCCCTATGGTCTCAGCCTTCACTAATACTCCTCCCTTACCTCAGGGCTCATCCAAGTTCATACCCAGAAGCCAGCCAGGAACCCATTCTCACTCCCCGCCAGCACTGAGCTGTCTATAGTGCTACAGTTCCCTTTAGCCTACCAGGAACACCAGCTGTACTCCTTTACCTCCAGCAACAAACTAAGTATCTCTGCCTTTGCAGTTCCTTTTTATGTGGCCCTATTGGGTCCTGATTGGCTGCTTCCTGCAACCTCTCTGATTGGCTAGCCCTTTGATCCTCCCCCTGATTCGCTGCTTCCTGCACAGCCACTCAAGGCTGCTTGGAGGACTTCTCTACTGCTCCTTCCCTGGCACAGGTGTGGCAGGACCCTGAGGCATCCAGCTGGCAGCTTCTGGGCCTAGTCCACCCTATCACAGGCATGGTAGAAGGTGATTAGCAGGGAACTATAGAACATTTCATAGGTGTGAGGACTGAAGATGATAAATTAGTCATTCTCCAGATTAGTTCAATTCCAATCCTCTCTTGCCAGTTAAATTTGATTCGGCAGGATACGTTTTCTTTTGATGTTGCTAATTTTTTTATGAATGCTAAGCCCCATCCTCTCATGGAGATGTGTTTGAAAGCTTTTCTTCCCCTGGCTTGTGGATTGAAAGCAAAGCTAGGTGCCTAAATCATGGGTTTGGGTCTGAAACAAAATGACTGAAGAAGGAGCCATTCCCTTACAACTTTCAGCCTCATGCATTGGGTACTTGTCCAGGATGTGGCAGACCCCAGCTCAATTTCCCCCTCCTCCTGAGAGGGAGAAGGGATTTGAATAGAGCTCCACCACCTCTCAGGTGAGTGCTGTAGCCACTAGGGTATAGAATCATTGTAACTCTTTCACTGGTCCAATTAATATTTAATTAGTCAATTATTTAATTAAAGTGGAACAACTTAAGTAGGAGAACTTGAGGGAGACCTACATCAGAATATTCCCACTTCAAATCTCTTCTCCCCCTCAGGAGGAAGGGAGAATTGAACGGGGCATCTTCCACATCCTGAATGAGCTCCCTAACCACTAAACTAAAGATTATAAGAACAAAATTCTAAAGTGCTGTGGCCCACTGAAATCAAGCCAAAAATTGTTCATGAGATTAGAAATATAGGACCTGATGCTGAGAGATGTTGGGCATCTGCAAGTCTCACTGTCCTCAGAGACCACAGGCACTCTGCCCCTTCCAGGATTAAGCCCGTAAATTGCATTTCAGTACAAACCACAGAGTGTTATATAGCTTGTACCAAAACCATAACCTGACTGGGTCAAAAATCAATTTGGTTTCATAAATCTCGGTGAAACTGGCCTGAGTTTGAAGTCTGTAATAAAATTCCAATGCAGGTAAATATGATCAGCTTTTAAGTTTTGTTGAACAGCTATCTTACACTTCTACAAGGAAAGCATAAACACATCTACAAGGAAAGCATAAACACATCTATCCCTGTCCTCCTGCCATACTGGCCCCAAAAGTTCAGTTCTAGGGAGTAAAATAAAAGCTGTTAATACCATTAGAATTAAAAATACGGGGAAACAGAAGTCCATTGTACTCCTCCAGCCATAAAGAAAGAATAATTTGAATTGCATTTTAGGGATTACAAGCTCATAACATGTAGACCTGGCAAAATAGTGATATTCAAATGGAACCACTGCACATTCTTAGTAAAGAGAATAATTAACTGGTTTTTTACTGCCCAGATCTCTATCCTGTTCTCATGGAATAAGTCAACAGAGGAGACTCCAAATGACCTAAATGGGAGCAAGGTATTGGATCTTTATATATTTGAGATCTACAATACTAACCTGTGTACACTGGTACATATAAATTTGAAGTCTTCACTTCAGTTAGATTAGCTATCTACTTCTATAATGTTCCTTATTATGTATTTAATGAGTAAACTATAAGGACTCCAAGAAGTGAATTTTTTTCCCACCCAGCAGTGCCTTAAAGGGAAACAAGCTAAAGAAGTTAAGCCATCAAAAACTTTATTAACTTAAAATAAGGCAGTGATCCAATTGATAATATGGAGGAAAATTTAATGATAATGCTATTGTTGCCCATGAGGCTGAATGAAAAGATGAACTTCTGGGCCTTGTGTGTTTGTTCTAGGTGAATACGGTCAGTGATGGGTACCCCTTGGTGCAGTCAACTTATAGAAATCTCCACAAAGTCCTATTTCCCAGAACAGCAGTATGTAAGAATATACAGAACACAGGTAGTTTCCTTGCTCAAAAATCCCCAGGTAAGCCTCTCCATCTAATCCTGTCCATTTAGTCTAGTCCATCTAAATCCCCTCCATCTAGACCCAGCCTCCCTGATGCTATGTAGGCACCCTGTACTTCAGGGCCTTGGAACGTAATTGGGGGTTTTACAGTTAGGAAGATCCTGGGAGACTACAACTCCCATGATGCCTTCGGGGGGGAAAGGAGAGGGACTCTTTCCCTTCCAGGGAGTCAGAGAAAAGCATGTGGAGGACTCCATTTTGGTGCTGGAAGCTGCTGGCTGACGGCTGCTGCCTAAGTTCCAAAGCTGCTGCTGAGAGTCTGCTGGAGTTTTGATCGAGCAGGGAGCTTGGGCCATTAGCTTCACAATACCTGTCTATGTTTATCCTTGCCGCTGAGAGTCTCTCCTGCCTTAATAGAGGCTCACTGAAGTACATTAATAATGGATATCCGACAGCCTTACCTCTGAATGCTTCTGGTGTTTGGTAGTTGAGAGCCTGATTCCGCAACCCTTATGAACACTGAGTAGCAATTATGAGGAGTGCTTCAGGTAACTTAAGTCGGACTACACCTGCAGGTAAACGATGTTCAACGCGAGTAGGTGTTACACAGCTGGTCCTAAAATAAATCTGCTGATTAGCGTGGTTAAATGCTGTGATCATTATTTCTTTTTACCTGTTTACAAAATTATTGGTCATTTTTTGGCAGTTGCCTCCTTTTTTCTGCTTCACAAATACAAACACACAAGATACCATCTAAAAAAAGGGAGATATAATCACAATATATAGTTAAGTACAACCAGGTTTTGGGGATTATTTGTTTAATTTGACTTCTCAGGGAAGATCTTAATTTTGAGACACTTTTCCTAAACTTTTTGTTCTGGCTCTAGATAATTTCCATGTCCCAAAGCAAAGACGTGCAGAATGTGGGCAGTGGAACACATGGTGCTAGCTCTCCTCATCCTTTGCAGGGGCTAGTTTGCAATAGTGAAGCTGAAAAAAAAATCATTAAATATTTTCCTACCTTTACTGTGCTATATATACACAATTCCCAAAAGGAAGTTATCTGAGTGCAAATGGGAAGAGAAAGTGTTAGTGGTATTGTGAATGGCGGGGGGAAAGGGAAGGAAGTTTCCACAAAATAATTTCTCTCTTAAAACATGGTGCGCACTATGGAAAAGTTTGACAGCCCCTGTTCCTTTATACACAGGATACTCTTCTTGGTGCCTTAAATTAGACCAAATCCCAGTCTTCTATGGGGCGTTTCTTGCCTAAGACATATATATTCACTCATCTACACACAGGATTGTCGGGCTTACCTAATTCACCGCTTCCTTGTACGATGTTGTTTTCAGGCATCTTTCACTTCGGGGAAGTGCTACCCATGTAGACTCCAAGCATATGCAGTGAGGCGAACTAGTTTGGTTACTGAGTTCTTAGGGGTCAGTTTAGTTTTCAGACCTCTCAATTTAGACCAGAAGCTGAGCTCTTTAAGTGGAATATTTCTAGTATTTATTTAAATGCTAAATTCTAGTGAACTGTACTGTGGCATTTTCCACTGGCGCCCAGAAGAAAAGTATTTAATTACACAGTATTCCAATTAGACATTCAAGAGCTAGTCACTGATTTACTGTTATGATTTATTTTTTGTACTATGGAGAACCCAGAGACCTCCATCAATATCAGGGAACCTTTGCACTTACACAGACATACAGTAAAAGATAGTTCCGACCCTAAGCACTTTACAATCTAAATAGAATTGAGATTTGACAACTGGGGGAGTGGTAGGACCTAACAAGGGAGTAGGGGCCCAAAAGAGAGACAATGATGAGACCAGAAAGTTGCAAATATTAGCAAGTGTAGAATATAGAAATAACATAATTTAGTTTGTTTAAAAATGAGAAAGCTCAGCAAAGAAGAAATGTTAATGAATAATTCAGAAGCAAGCCATTCAAGCATGAATCAAGACACTCATGCTATTAAGCATATTATTGCTGATTAAATTCAAGGTAGTCATAATTTGGTGTTTTAACTGGGTCTTATTGAAAACTGCTGCTTTCTAGGAGCCTGATAGAAGTGAAGTGACTGAGAGCAGCATCCGGTCCACAGATGCTAACTATGAGCAATGAAAGACAAAAATGTGTGTATTACCAGAAGTTAATGTCACAGAAAATTGACAGAGTTCACCTCCGCTGGTGCAAGGGACTGAAAATTACGGTGCGCAAAGCGGATTCACACACTGCAGGGACATGGTCTTCATACTCTGTACACCATGTAAACAGGGTCATTTCAGTAAACAGAAACAATTAATATCGTAACCAACTCAAATCAGAACATTTGAATAGTTTCACAAAGGACTGTATCACCCTCTTGTGCCAATATCAAATATTACAGGTATTGTGACGCAGTATTTAATGGCTTGTTCTACCTTAGACATCACATGGTGTGCTTTAGTTAACACCTTCTGCTCTCTCTGAAGTTCCATGGCCTATCTTCATGCTAATGAAAAGCAGAAATGGTAGCAAGCAAAAAAAAATCCATTTTCTCCATAGCTGTTGGCCAATTACCTGGCATTTTCCCAAGCTTTATTACACTCATTCTCCTGTCTCTTAGTGTTTTGTTTAATAAAATGCATGCATTGGTGCTGGCCTACTGCTTTAGAAGAGTGTTCTATATTTGAGCACGGAAGTCAGCTTGAGACCTTGCTTTATTTCCACTCCTATGTCTCCCTTCTTGAGCTAAGAGAGACTGTGCATAGTATAAAGGCAGCACATTCCATCTCTAAGAAGCAAGAGTGCCTTGAATCATTACTAACTGTGACCTTAATGGGCTCCAAGTCTGAAGTCAGTCCCATTCAGTGAGTTTCAGCTGGAAAAATGAAAGCTATCATGCAGGAGCCAATTGTTAGACCCAGTTCCTTTGTACAATTGCTCCTGCAATAATCCTGAAAAAATGACCCAGAGATAACCCGCAAAACCACCATGTGCACTCAAATGACATAGTTTGGCAGGGGCAGGAGAATACACTTCTTTGACCTGAATGTTGTTTTAGTTAATTTTCTTAGTAGCTGACTATAATGGTGAACAGGAATAGCTGCATAACAACCATAAAAGATAAAGATATGATAGAACGAATCTTGGAGTCCCTAGGTGCACCTGGAAACAAAATAATAGCAATGCCGGGAAATTCTGAGAGAGGATTTCACTCTGATTTTGTGAGTGATGCTGAATTTTATTATATTGATCCAGCCCCTGTCAGTGCAGAACAGGCCATGAGGAGAGAGGAGTGGGCTATAAGACAATGCTCCATATATAATCTCCATGGGCTGAAGTCTTCAAAACAAAAATCTATGTGGTTAGGAGTATGGACGTAGGTTTTGGGCCTGTTCTTACTTTGCCCAAACTGTTTCACCCCGTCTCCAAATTCATCTTGTCCTAATTTCTGGATCTGCTTCCTCATGTCCTAGAGCCCTGACACAGGCATGCTGCACTTCAGCCTCTCTCTCCTGGCCTCATGAATGGCTTGCTGGTAGTGCTCCTACCTTCCCTAGCAGCCATTTAAATTTTTTGAAAATCATAAGGAAGGCAGAGTCATACATAAATCGAACACTTCATGGGATTAGATCCTAATTTCAAGATACTGGAGAACCTAAGCACAGGAATATGCCCACTACTACCAGCTGAATTTCAAACTTCTTGGAAGGCTGACTTCAATGTGCAATTCCTATGGTTCCTCAAGCTTCATACCTCTAGCTGTTTATCTGATCTGATGTATGAATTCATATTGTACACCTACCTCAATGTGGGATCTGAGCACTTAAGATGGTGAGGAGGAGGGAGAGACAACATTACTATCATACATTTCCTGTGTACGGCAATAGCACTTTGGGATTGCCACCTGAGCAAGCGATCCGAGAAGAGTATCCTTGTGGGCTATTTATATAGTTGGTAAAAAATGGAAGAAACGACAGTTTTAAGGCCTTGATACAATCTGTTTGATTCAATGCTGGCTTGGAAAGGCCCATGTAATTCTCATTTTCTGGGACAGCCAAATAGTGGAAGTCAAAGATTAGGGCTTTGAGAGGAAGGGGAAAGAATTTGCAAGTTCTACCATTCTGCTAGAATGAAGGCAAGTCAGAACATTTCTGGCATGACATTTCTGTGACCTATGCTGTTTCAAAGGCAAAACATTTTGTGGCAATTTTGTCAAAAAGGTTTTTTTGGTTCTGGGTAAGAGAGACTCTCTCTCCATTTTGTAGCCTGCTGGCTACAGATGTGGGATACTCAAGTCCTGTCAGGGACCATAGATCATGAACTTTGGCCCAAAAGACTCTTATGAGCTAGGCAGTCCCAACCTGCCAAGAGCAGCTAGAATAGCAGCTGAACTCTTAACTGAGGACTGCAATTCTGGGATCTGACTGGTGGAACCCTGGAGGTCTGGATTGGGCCCTAGCCTCTGTTTAACCCAAGAACAGGAACAGGAAATTGTCTGTGCAGATCTTGCCTGCCTCCTGACACCTGATTCCCAGTTTGCTCTCTGGCTAGTCTTGGACTCTGATCTCCTGGTATATGACTTGGCCTGACTCCTGATTCCTGCTCCGACCATTAAGTCAGACTGCCTACTTCCCAATTGTGACCAGTCCCTGCTCTGTCTTAATCAGAGTAATCTGGGATGAAAAACCTGCTCTGAACCAGGCAGAGCAGGGATTTGAAGCTGAATTTCCTATATCTCAACCGGCTGGCCAAACACTAGCCTATAGCATGTACATGCGTGCACACACGACTCCCCTGACATAATTCTGGTTTAGAAAAAAATATTCAAAAATTGTTTTTATTCCAATGTGAAAGGGAAAATTTTGAAACCTCGAAAGTTGTGTGAAATGGAATTGTTATTCTGTGTTCAGCACCAATTTCATTAGTGCCAGAAAATGCAACACTTATATTTACTTTGAAGGGGGATGACTATGGATACTGTCTGTCAGATGAAAGCTGGCAAGGAGCAAGAATGGTAGATGCATGTGGTTGGGGCAAAAGCAGGTTTAAAATATTTTCTTGATGAGTTAAACTCTGGAATCAAACTTAGGGGGTTTTGTTTAAAATTAGTCAAGGCTATGCAGTGTAGGTAGATACAATCATAAAACCAATAGCAGAGGACATGACATTTTTACTCTCAAGAAGTGGAACATTAGAAATATTTAAAACCCCAGTGAAAAGACAATAAAAACAGCCACCAACATTTCTAAAAACAGCACAATATAATTTTATAAGACAAACACCGCTGAGAAATTTCAGCTTTGTACATTATTTAATTAAAACATACAGTGAGAATAAAATAATCTGAATATAGGTTTGTACTCATTTCCAGAAAATAGATTCATTTTGACGAACAATGTACTGAGCGGAAATAAATCCTGGAACACACTGATTACTTCAGAAAAAAAACACATCAGGTTACCACAGTCCTATACATTGTACTTTAGCTGTCAACAGCCAATTCATCTGTTCTGTAGCCATGACACTTGATTTACAATGTGTAACAGCAAACAGATGTTAAGATGCACAAAGCATGTACGTAAGATAAAATGTTACAAAAACATTTGTCAAGTAAAATACATATGCAAGTTATCTCTAATATTTACAACAAATAGTCTTAAATTACAGGATCATTCAGAAGGCATCTCGCAAATACAAATGCCACAGACACAGAGAAAGAAGAAAGGCAATCAATAAAAGGTACTGTATTTGTTATGGCTGAGAAACTTTGGCTCAAACTCCCAAGTTATGATCATTTAAAAAACCAAATGTGGAATATTCATGTATTCTATCTTTAAGCTCCTTCACTGCTTTTTGCTGTTAAAACCAATGTGAAATTCAGCATGGCAAAAGCCACTTGTAAAACAACCTTATTTTGTAGTAAGATTAAAATTCTTAGATGCAGTGATGGTTTGGCATTATCCTAACCCAATGGAAACACATTCAAGGAAGCTTATGTTTTCATGCTTTTCAAGCTTAAAAGTCTGAGATAATTTCTGCTCAATTGGTAATAAGGAAGGCTAGACCCAGGATGTGCTTTACCTAAATGAGGCACAGGTGCGCTTGGTTGTTGCACTAGAACATGACATAACTTAAAGCAAAGAAAAGTGGGAGGAAATTAATAGCTATTGAATTCTGATTTTTGTATTGATATGCAAACGAAACTCCATTTCATCAGGAGCAGGACAATGATTTAAAGTTCTGTTCAAGGTAAATTTTGCTAAACTATTAATAATCACATTTAATTTGCAACTGTTCTCCCATGAGAACAATCATGCTGAAATTCCTAGTTAATAGGTTGATTGTTGGATAATGTAACTGAGTGTTTAAGTATGGTTTGTTCAAAGCCCTGTGATGGAATCTACATTGTCCTATTTTGTGATATTTCAACAGTCTTCCTGCCATCAAGCGAGCACATTCTTAGACCACGTATGAATAAACTAGCCAATAAAATGTACACAAACATGCCATATTGATTTTTTTTCCACCTGGTGCAAGATCAGACTGTATGAAAGGACACACAGAAGATGGTATATAAACCAAAACCACATGCAATGTACCTTACGTAAAACCTGTCCTCAGTAATAATCTGCATCATGAAATGCTTTGCCTTGCATCTTGCTGAAAGGAATGTGGTTCTCCTGAAGAAAGGAACTCATGCATCCAAAAGCACATTCAAACCTTTGTCTTCCCGGGGCTCAGAGAACAGCACTCCTGCACGATGAAGAGCCTTTGTGGGTACTCGTATGACAGTAAGTACATTCAGAAACCTAATTTGCTTTTCAGTATTGCCCCAGGAACTAGCTTTTGGAGTGGAATAGGTTTATCTAAAACAAGTGTGTAGCCATGAATGTGCCTCTCAAACGCTGATGGCTGCCCATTTTAGGGGGAGCACAAGTTTAGGTGCCTTCATCTGGAAATGTAGTCATTTAGAATTATCTTTACAAAATCTGAAAGGAGGTGGCTTATTTTACACAGACATTAAAAAAAACAAAAAACCAGTAAGTTGTTTTGCTGACTTTCCTGCACACTTTTTTCAAATTGGATCATTGCTTAGAAAAAACGCTCATGAATAATTCCATCTGCTATGAAGCAGTTCTCCAGCATTTCAGGTTTTCTCTCCACCAGTAAATATGAAAAGAGCACAAGCAGTAAGGTTCACTGCACACTGGACAGTTAAGGTCAGCATCAGCGGATCTTGCAGTTAATGCTCAGCTATGTACAGAAGGCATTTCAAATGTACTGCTCTCAAAATGCATCACTTCAAGTTAAAAGCATTTGTTAGTAAAAGGTCATGTATATGTTCATCAAAAATTGAATGTCCTTTTTTTTTAAACACATCTACTGAAAAATATCAATTGGTGTGCATCCCCAGTGAGCTTGCTTATGTTTTGTAGAGTTACCACGGTTATTAAATTATTTTACAGTCCAACTTTTGGACTCTACAAGGCTGGCTACAAGTAAAAATAGAGAGAGTAACAACAGCAGAGTGAACAAATACATATTTAAAATAAGACTTATTACATTGTTGCCAAGATGCCTGGCCACTAGCCTATTATTTGTTCTTCATATATTTTTACACATTCATAACAAGAAGGCTGTGTTCACTTGCCAAAGAACACTCCTGGAACACCTTTATATTAGATAATGCCCCTAATCAGCAGCATACAAATCATGTAAGGATAAAATATTTGAAATAAATCCTTTACAAACCAGTGCTCAAACCTATGGAGCCTTTCTCCTCCATATGTGCTGACAATTCTCGTTAGCATTAATGAAAACTGCCCACGACTGTTAAGAAAAATCATCAGTACTGCCAGCTCCAAGATCCTATTTCCTCAGGATGGATTTTTTTAAAGGTATTCTTTCAAATCAACTTCATTTCACAAGCAAAGAAAATAGGGCAATGCAAACCATAGACTACAGATCCTAGCCAGAGCTGACATTAGCACACACAAAAAAGAAGTCATCCTTCTCCAAAAGAGACTGATGGTTCTCCATTGAAGTCCATTTCTGATTCCACTGAATTCTTGTGTACATACCGGTAGCATCTTCTCTTTAACATTCTGAAGCACTAAAAACCCACTGTCACTTGACTGATGTGTAAGAGGCACAGTATCAAAGATAGCTTCAGGAACTTAATGGAAGCTTTTGTTACAGTTCAGACATTTGCCAGATCAAGTTGTATGAGGCATGGAATTTAAAGTAGGAATTACATAACCAAAGCTATCTAATGCCAGTAGTCTCTCATTGTTTCTTAACTTTGCATTTTTCTATGTTCACATTATCTTCATTGGTTTAAAAAAAGAAAACACTTTAATTTTTATACCAAAACACAGGCATATTGAAATTGCAGAAAAGAGTCTCACAGGACAGGAGATATGGGCAAGAAATGAAATCTATATAGAAATGCAGATATGCATGCAGTATGGTATCTTGGTTGGAAAGAATCATGCAGTAGGTCCTTCCTCTTTCCATTCCTGGTATGCAGTAAATACATCAATGCTTGCAATCTTTTTCTTGTTCATTTCTCCATAGTATACAGTCAAAAAAAGTCTCTGTTCTAAGCTCGAAGATAAGGCCTTGTGCGACTTCCTATTGCCATTTGGCAAATGTACATTGAAAAAGACAGGAAGTGTTGAGGTCTTTGCCAGTTTCTGCATCAAGAACAAGTCCAATCCTGATCCTAATGGATGACCTCTGCGCAGTGATCCAAAAGGAAGGATAAAATTTTTCTATGGTTGCTGCCAATATGCCCTGAGGAAAGAATTCCTTTCTAATCCTAAATTTGGCCATCAATTCAATATTAAGAAAAATGAAATGTTCAGATAACCCTACCATTCATTCAGTATGACTAAAAAGATGCTGCCACTTTAGAGTAACAGCAATTTGCCTTTTGTCACCAAGTGAGGTGCTCTTCATTAGTAATGCTTATTGACACACGTCAACATTTACTTCAGAACCATCTGGATACTTCATCACAGAACCTCATGAACTTCAGTTTCCTTCTAGACAAAAGTGATGTTTTTGGCTCAGGAAGAGCCTAAGTCTTTCCCTCCAAAGCAGAGGATTCACAGTTTTCCAGCTCAAACAAGTTCAACTGTGCCCCAAAGGTTCTTCTCAGGAAGACATCTCTCCATCAGACAATGTACTTCCAATGACTTTTGCCCTCTCATTTCTTGAATGGGGTAAGTTTGTTGAAGGTGTGCCAGAAAAGGGATGGCTTTCGTTTGGGTTCTGCCAGGGCAAAGACCTGTTGCTGTGGAATGCTTGTAGGCACAGTGATATGGCGTTGATGAATAGGATGTAAACTCTGGTGTGGAGGGGGCATGGGACATCCATTATAACTTATACCTGCCGAAGAAAAAAGTTAAGAAAATGTATGAGACAAATGACAAAGTAATCAACCCAGAAATGCACAGAGCATATGGGCCAAATCCAGCTCTCATGGAAATTTGAATCTTGCCATCCTTTTCAATAAGAGTAGTATCAAATCTCACCATCTCTGACTTTCCACTTTTCTAATTTGGTCTTAATTCTGATTGGGTAAAAAACAAATAATTGTACGACCTCAAATACCTTTATAATATTGTCCAGAAATCATCAGTAGTTTCACAAAATCAGGGAACATGTGTAGGAACGTCATGGGTTTATGAGGAAAGATGGCTAACGTAGCAGACACTTTGCCTTTTAAAGCAATAGCTGTGTAAGACTGTGTAAAGTGTTACTACTGATGAAGAAAATGCACTTTGGATGGGAAAACAGTTTTCCAAGGTAATGCTCTCAGACTTTGGCATTTGGGTATAGTGATCACAATCTCCTGATCAATATTTTATAGCCATGGACCTGAAAACCTGGCCCAATTTATAACATACCATTCACTCAAGAGATATGTTTAC
This sequence comes from Mesoclemmys tuberculata, assembly GCA_007922155.1. NCBI lineage: Eukaryota > Metazoa > Chordata > Testudines > Chelidae > Mesoclemmys > Mesoclemmys tuberculata. Next base: position 68,704,074 of record ML675618.1, on the reverse strand, counting down.
ATATTAATATGCGTATAAGAAGCTCTCACAACTGCAGATCAAAATTTTGACATTGATGCATTTGAACAAAGACAAAACACCCTCACCGATTTAGTGTTTTCTGTTTTGAATATAACAAAATCTGGATCCAAAGAATATTTTAAATCAACAGTATAGAATTTTAGAGAGGACCCTGGTGGAATGGTATGAACATAGAAATGGAACCAGGGACTATCAAATTTCTAATTTCATCTAAGACACTGACACCCTCTGTGCCTTTAAGCAAATCACTCATCTACTCTGTTCACTTTCTTCTTTTAGGTGTGGATAATACTAAATTGCCTATCTGAAGAAGTATGTGAAGATTATTTAGTAAATGGTTTATAATAGAGGGCTTTGAAGTTAAAATATATATTAATAATATAACTTTAAAAAGTATAACTACAAAAGAGATTTGCAAAGGATCAACGAGAACAACTATATATTATTTCCCATAATAAGTTTAATACTGAAATATTAAACAACATATTAAAAACTTACAATAGTATTTAAACCCACCTTTAATTTTTCCATGCCTTGACTTTCTGGCATTTTGAATGGCTTGCTTCTTTTGATTTTCTGAGATTTCCATTCCTGGATTTTAAAGTAGATGAGGGTATCAGTATTAAGATATCGTATCTACTACTTGATGATAGCAAATTAAAAAACATTTGAGCAAACACTATTTTTTAAAATGACACTAGTGATTTTTAAACAATTCTTAATAGTAATGTATCGTAGGTTTTTGAGAAATACAGGTTTAAATTTTACTCTGTTTAAAATGCCAGTTTAACTCTGGCATTTCATTGGCATAACTGAGATCATAATTTGTCCTGTTGAGCACACATTGATGTCAACTTGTGCTGAAATAACTTATGTTCCTCAGGATCTCCAGCTGGTGGTCATTGGAAAACTGACTAGCTACATTAGAGATAACAAAGCAAATTAGCACCTAGGAAGATTATGTGGATTTATGACATTTTGGGAGCCAATGGATCCATAAACCAGTTACTGGATTGCAAGGAGAGAGAAACACAAGGCTTAATTCTCTTCTCATTCGCACTGAGGTAAGCCAGGGTAACTAAACAAAGTCAACAGAGTTATACTGATGTAAAGTTGGTGAGAGAAGAGCACGGTCACAGTATTTATAGACAGCATCTTGCTCATGTTCTGTAAAAGAAAACGGTACCCATTTTCCTCAGACTAACACTCCAATATTTGCTATTCCTGTTACTGTATTTGTGTATGCATCTTATTTATGGTGATCCAAATTTAATGAAATACATATATTTTAGAAGCCTCTCTAAGAATGTGAATGATTTTCAAACTATGTCACTGTTAAATTGGCATTTTACAAAACTTAACTTCTTAAGTTTGAACAAAGCAGGTGGTGTTTTCTTTTAACTGCTGTACTGCACAATGAGCTTCTAGCATTCTTATGCATGTCAGGGTAGTGAGGGATATTAAATATACTTGCTTACATACTTAGATGATCAATGTCATATAACATGGTAGTACGGTCCAACCTAACAATTTACTATGATATAGCAGGGTTAAGTGCATGAGGGATTGCAATATGGCAAGTGAGGCTGGCTCACTGAGAGGAAAGGCACCTACTGCTAGGGTAGCTACAGGAATTCTTCCTTACATCAAATGGACAATATTTGTGGAGTTCAAGTACTGACATTCTAGTTCCATCTCCCTTTGTGTGAGATTCATCTAGTAACTGTATGTTTTTGCAGCACATGAATGTGTTGTGTTAGCACAATTAAAAAGGCGTGTGTGCTGCTTCTTGTTCCACTAATGTTCCTACAATGGACTGAAAAGTGCTGCAACCCAACACAAAGCAGCCCCTTGGATTCCATTCTGCTCTTCATTCACACTTTTCAATTATTTTGAATTCCCTGCACTTTCTGGCCTGTGTTTATGGATAAGTTATTTCTCTCTGGTGACTGTTTTTAATATAATCTGACCATACTCTTCCAGTTACTGGATACTCCTTTTATTTAATTTGTAATTATTCAATTCTTTTTCCCCTCCAAGGGACAAAAAAGCAACCAAATAAATAAAAAAGTTGCAGCAGCAGGAAGCAGACTGCTTTCTCAGGTCTACTATTAGTGGGTTTGGAGAAAGAGATGCTGGCTGTGGCCAGTTCCCAGCAAGCATTCATAATGGCTCAGAAAAGCTGGCTATGGTTTGGGACGCTCTGACCTTCACTGAAATGTCTTTGAAAATAGAATTAGTTATTCAAGCTTTAGAATTTGAAGAATGATTTCTTTGTTCCTTGAATAGTTAAATTAGAGACTCCATCTGAAATTCCAGCACAATAAATTACAAAATCAAACAAGATGTATTTAAACCTGAGGTTCAGAATACCAGAGGTTTTCTACTGGCTTTAGCTAAAAGACAGTGTTCAACTATGCTAAAAGAGTGAAATTTTAGAAAACAATCCAAGTCTCTTGGGTAACGGAAAAAAGATCCAAGCCACAGAGACTCAGGAAAGCATATCAACATAAATGAAGTGGTTTTGGACATTAAATTTGAACCATCTCTTCTACAGCATAAGATACCTATATAACAAAGGGTACTGTTAGGTCTGAACAAGCATTTGAAATGTTTGATAAAGGATAGCAGCCTAGATTTCACACATATAGGCAGTGACAGAAAAACCTGGATTTATGAATCTAACATTATAGAAAATATATGAGAATAGCTTATACTGGATCAGACCAATGGTTCATCTAGACCTCTGTCATATTCCCCCTTAATAGTCTCTTTTCCAAGCTGAAAAGTCCCAGTTTTATGAATCTCACCTCATATGGAAATTATTTTTATTGTCCTTTTCCGTACTTTTTCCAATTCCAATATATCTTACAGAATGTGGGAAGCAACCTAGTGACAGAGGATGTGGAGAAAGCTGAGGTACTCAATGCCTTTTTTGCGTCTGTCTTCACAGACAAGGTCAGCTCCCAGATTACTGCACTGGGCGGCACAGAATGGGGAGGAGGTGAACATCCCACAGTGCTGAAGGAACAGGTTTAGGACTATTTAGAAAGATTGGACATACACAAGTCCATAGGGCCAGATGCAATGCACCCAAGGGTGCTAAGAGAGTTAGCTGATGTGATTTCAGAGCCATTGGCTATTATCTTTGAAAGCTCATGGCAATGGGGGGAAGTCCCAGATGACTGGAAAAAGGCAAATATAGTGCCCATCTTCAAGAAAGGGAAGAAAGATGATCCAGGGAACTATGGGCCTCCCATCAATCCCTGGAAAAATCATGGAGCAGGTCCTCAAGGAATCCATTTTAAGGCACTTAAAAGAGAGAAAGGTGATCAGGAGAAGTCAACATGAATTCACCAAGGGCAAGTCATGCCTGACCAACCTGAGTGCTTTCTATGAAGAGGTGACTGGTTCTGCGGATGAGGGGAAAGCGGTGGACGTGATATACCTTGACTATAGCAAAGCTTTTGATACAGTCTCCCACAGTATTTTTATCAGCAAGTTAAAAATGTATGGGTTGGATGAATGGACTATAAAATGGATAGAGAATTGGCTAGAGCAAAGGGCTCAACGAGTAGTGATCAATGGCTCCATGTCTAGCTGGCAGCCAGTCACAAGTGGAGTGCCCCAGGGGTTGGTCCTGGGGCAGGTTTTGTTCAACATCTTCATTAATTATCTGGAAGAGGGGGTAGATTGCACCCTCAGCAAGTTTGCAGATAACACTAAGCTAGGGGGAGTGGTAGACCACCTTGTACACTGGAGTAATAGTAATAGGATGAAATATAAT
>ML675618.1:68642532-68699866 GCA_007922155.1 Mesoclemmys tuberculata | reverse complement strand
TTAGGACGGAAGAATCCCATGCACAGCTACAGACTGGGGACCGATGAGCTAGGCAGCAGTTCTGCAGAAAAGGATCTGGGGGTTACAGTGGATAAGAAGCTGGATATGAGTCAGCAGTGTACCCTGGTTGCCAAGAAGGCTAATGGCATATTGGGCTGTATTAGTAAGAACATTGCAAGCAAATCGCGGGAAGTGATTATTCCCCTCTATTCAGCATTGGTGAGGCCGCATTTGGAGTATTGTGTCCAGTTTTGGGCCCCCCCACTACAAAAAGGATGTGGACAAGTTGGAGAGAGTCCAGCTGAGGGCAACAACAATGATTAGGGGGCTGGAGCACAAGACTTATGAGGAGAGTCTGAAAGAACTAGGCCTGTTTAGTCTGCAGAAGAGAAGAATGAGGGGGGATTTGATAGCAGCCTTTAACTACCTGAAAGGGGGTTCCAGAGAGGATGGAGCTAAGCTGTATTCAGTGGTGGCAGATGACAGAACAAGGAGCAATGGTCTCAAGTTGCAGTGGGGGAGGTCTAGGTTGGACACTAGGAAAAAGTTTTTCACTAGGAGGGTAGTGAAGCATTGGAATGGGTTACCTAGGGAGGTGGTGGCATCTCCATCTTTAGAGGTTTTTAAACTGACACTTGACAAGACCCTTGCCAGGATGATTTAGCTGAGGATAGTCCTGCTTTGAGCAGGGGGTTGGACTAGATGACCTCCTGAGGTCCCTTCCAACTCTAATATTCTATGATTCTATTCTATCTTTTTTGAGATGGGGCAGCCAGATCTGCATGCAGTATTCAAGATGTAGGCATACCATGGATTTATATAGAGGCAATATGGTATTTTCTGTCTTATTATCTATCTGTTTCCTAATGATTCCCAACATTCTGTTAGCTTTTTTGACTGCCGCTGCACACTGAGTGGATGTTTTCAGAGAACTATCCACAATAACTCCAAGATCTCTTTCTTACTATTCTGTTATTTTGTTTGCTCAACATATCACTAATTAATGTTTGTAGAATGTTTTGTAGATATAAAGCTCTATAGGCCCTATCTTGCAGTCCAGTCCTTGCATTGAACATAATGGAAATTTTGGGATTGCAAGAAATGCATGATCAGGCCTTCTGCAAATGCTGTTATTGTTATCATCATTATTATAGTGTCCCTGCCACAGCTTGGTTTTCATGAGATTATACATTCAAATAGAACATGTAGAATAAAAAATTCAAGGATGTGGCTGCTAAAACTTTCCTTAGAGTAGAATTCCTCATCTTATCAGTCTCAGGACTTCTTATTGGCTATTTTTGTTGCAGCATTACTTTTGGGGGAAGGTTTAGCACCTTATTACCCACATGTTTTCAAACCCTCTCTCCTCTGAACATAAGAGTTTTTGATGAACTGTACACAACTCTGCCAGCAGCAGTACTGCACTTCACAATCCCCAAAATGTGTAGAATTTGGGCTGACAAGGTGGATGAAGTAATTTCTTTTATTAGACTAACTTCTGTTGGGTGAGAGACAAGCTTTCTCAAGCTTATTTAGTTTTTCACCCAACAGATACTGGTTCAGTAAAAGACATTACTTCACCCATCATGTCTCTCTAATATCCTGGGACCTACACAGCTACAACACTGCATAGAATTTGGGCTGTCCTGCATACTCTCCTGGTTCCATTTCTGTGGAACCTCCAAAAAGGAATTGCTACAACAGTAAAGAGCTCAGATCCCAGCTCATAAACCTGAAGTGGAGAAGCTAACTGAACCTCAGAAGGGCTCCTTGGAAAGGTCAAAGGTTGGTTGTTTTTCTCCTTTTGCCCAATCCAATTCATAAATCCTAACTGCAATGTGGCCAGTCATTAATATTAATGGAGTTAAGGCCCAATGAGAATTGGGAAATTAAGTGAGGGCCAGGAATGGGGTGGGGATGTTGTATTTTGTTTTGCAAACAAGGAATCCCTGCTCCTTGATGTGACTGTCAACTTATTATTAGGACAGTCCCTCTCATTCTATGGACAGCTGGGACTAGTTTGAATAGGTTTGTTGTGATAAATGGGATAGATTCTACATTAATCCTTAAATCCACTGTTCTTCTGCTTCCCAGTCAGCCCTCCTGCCGCAATGCACATGTTGTTTTAGAACATCGCTGGCCTAATATTCAGTAGTCTGGAGATGGACCCAACAGTGATAGGTGTGCGCATGGGTGGTGTGAGTGCATGCTGTGCAGAAGCTGCTTCTGAAAGCAATAGCTGGGGTGCCCAAGAGGAGTTTAGGTTCACAGGGCACTGCAGAGCAAAGAAGAACAGGGAAACTAATTTGCAGGGTTGTTTGGGGGCAGTTTAGTGTCTCAGCATCATCATTTATTTTGGGTACCAGCTGCCATTGGCTACTTGTATATGGCACATGGGGGAGAGTTAAAGTGGGCAGTGGAAAATTAGCTAGCATGTGTGTGTGTGGTGTTTTTGTTGCTGAATGATGACTGATCACTGACAATGTTTATTTTCATGAATGAAGAAAATAATATCAAAGCCATAACTGTTGAGCCTCTCCACATGAAAATAAATAATGGCCTAACAGACATCAGCCACTACCTATCATATATACACAAGGGTCCTAATTCTTGTCTCAATTACACTAAGTGTAAATCAAGAGGAAGTCCTTTAAAGTCACTGGGGTTACACTGGTGTGAGATCAGAATTGGCCACAGTGTACCTAGAGATTACTCCTATTTTACAGATGGGTTGGGAATATGAAGCAATAATCGTGTTAATGTTTTAATAACTTTATATCACCCAGGAACTCACATTCAGAGCATTTTGGATTTTATTTTGCTGTCATTTAAAGCCATTTGAGTCCTGAAGAATGTTACTTATGAATTATCTGATCTCTCTCCCTTTAAAGATAAATGTCATAACAGAGAGCAGCCATCATACATTACACACACACTGGGACTTTTTCCTCCCATTGTTGCCTTAGGAATGTAAAAATCAGTTTTATGTTTCTTATTACTCCTGTTCTCTTTTATCTTGCTATTTTCTCAGTACAATTCTGCTGAATCTTTTACCACTGACCTTATTCAACTGAAACTGTTATGCCCAATATTAAACTATGAAGCAAGATTAATTTTAAATTAAAATCCCAAACACACACTCACATAGGATACCTTTTGGCCCAAAGCTGGCCCTAGGATTTGCAAGGTCCTATCCAATGTAAGATGTGCAGGACCCTACCCATTTCCCTCCTCATTTCGGACCAGGCCTTTCTTCCTCTGTAACTTGGCTGGTGGCCGTACTAAGTGGCCTGTGACTAATGTGCACATGCAGGGCTCTTGGACACACTATTTGCTGTTATCCTACATAGGTAGCAGACTAAGGATACTGCTTGCCGTTACACGAAAATGTTCTTTAGGAAAGTGATTGCCAACCACTGGTTCACGCAAAAAAGTTAGGTCAACCCAGTTACTTAGCTCAGGGGTGTGAAAAATCCACCCCCTGAATGATGCAGGTAAGACAACCTAACCCCCGAGGCAGACAGTGCTAGGTCAATGGAAGAATTCTTGCATTTGGCAGGTGGATTAACGACATCGACAGGAGAACCCGTTGTCAGCATAGGCACTCCATTGAAGTGCTGCAGCACTGCTGCTGTAGTGTTTCACTTGTAGACTAGCCCTCGGTACTGGTATGTCAAGTTGTTGTTATTGGCACTCTAAGCGCCCCCCATGAGGCAAATTTTCTCACATCTCTGAAGCTGTGGAAGACCCCAGTAACCCAGCAGAACTGTCCTGCTATGGGCCTTTCGCTGCATACCTGTTTGGGAGGTGGTCTAGTGGGAGAGCAGGGGAAGGCCATAGAATGGAAAGTAAGGAGCTACTGCAGATCTAGGGCTGCAAAAATGGCTGTGGGGCAATTTTACTGCTCTCCAGGACCAAATAGTGAATATTCCTTCCCCCCTCCCTGCAGAAGCTCCCTGCACAAAGCTTTTCAGCAGGGGACAGAGTTTTGCTCTGGAGTCAGTGTTACAGTCCGTGTACTCATCTTGCCTTCTGCTTTTTGAATTGTGCAAGGTATAACCCACCATAGAGTGGTGAATGGGAAATAGCAGACGCTTGCTTGTATAGCTGAAGTTTGTGTCTAATAAACAGGCACAGCTGCCCCAAAAGGGTGACAGCGCCTTTGCATAGAGCCAAGAAGGAGAGAAACATTTCCTTTTGATTTAACAAAATCACTGTAAATCGTTGCACTCACCCATTTCTTGATCTTCCTGCACCCTTCTCCTTTCATTTTCACATGCCTCCAGCCATCTTTTCTTATCCTCCTGTTTTTTTGCACAAAATAAATGAACCTCTTCTGTTGCTCTATTCACAGCTTTGAAAGAGTTCTTGACATTAATGTTAAAATCCTTATCTTTGCCATCCTCAACATCCACAAGTTCCATCTGATCCATGTCTATCCGACCTTTGTAGTATAACATGTCCCTTCTCAGCAGGTCCTTCTTACAAAACACAAGCTGATGGTCAAAAAGGAAAAAAATCCTTTGCTGGCTTTTGCCTTGCTTTGAGATTTTGGTCAGTTCGCCAGAGTGGATCAGTTCTGAGCTTCTGGCTAAAACATCCTGCCCCTAAAATATATGTAATTATACATGTAATAAATAAATACACACTTTTTAAAGAGATCATCATATTACTAATTATAATTTTTGTAGCATTTGGTCACATGACTGACAGACAGACCTGTACTTCTGTTTCAATAAACCTTTTAAAAATCTATAAATATTAAATGTAGACAAAACCGCTTTCACAAAAACTATGATTCTCTCTGAGTTTCGCTGGTGTAAACCAGAAGTAACTTCACATAAGTCAATGGAGTTACCCTAGTGAAAAACTATCAAGAACTCAGAATCTTTGTAATCTCAAATATAACTGTTGCTCTTTTTGAGGAAGAAACAAGATAATGAGTAACAGAGTCATTGTAAATGAAGGAACTCGACTTTTAACTCAACAAGGGCCACATGAAATGCATGCACCAGAAAGAAAGAAATACACGGTACATTTTAATCTTAAATATTTCATGAAAAGGGTAGAGTGACACCTACCTCCCAGTCAACAATAGACACTTGCCAGCGTGCAATCTTGTCTATGCTTTCCAGCCTTCGTTTGCGCTCGTTGATCAGGCATGCTACATTCTTCATGGCCTCATATGCTGCCTTTATATTGTTATAATCACTGTAAAATGGAAGCAGATTTCAAACACATTATATGCACTGGATATAACACATAAACACAGTGTAACTGACAGTGTGAAGTTTGATTCTCTATGGTATCAATTTATTCCCCTAACCAGAGTTCTTAAACTTGAGGGGCCTGATTCCCCACTACCTTACATCTTGTATAGTCATTTACACAATTCAATGCTGCTATATCACCTACTTTGCACAGGGGTAAATTATTACACACAGAGCAAGGAGGCTGAGAATCAAACCTGAGGCATGATACCTAGGCTCCGCTGAAATCAATGGCACAACTCCCGTCGACTTCAATGGGAACAGGATTTCACCCGAATTTATTTATAGCAGGGATTCAGTTTTGTAAAACCATGTTCTCTTTAATAATTTATTTCTAGATTATATTTTCCTCTCCCTCCTCTCCAATAGCTGGGAGTGGGGTATAGGGCTGGGGTGAATTGATAAGGGGAACACAGTTAGAGTGCCCCAACTGCTTCGCTGAGATGTTATAGGCATTGAGAGGAACGTCCATCTCTGCCTTGTATAAGGATCATTCTTTAGAAAGGCCAATGAAGGGACTCAGAGGGTGATGAGTGGCTGAAATCTTCCCAGCTGCTGTGAGTTGAGGGGGTCATGACCACTAGGAAGGAGAAATGAAAGAAAAAGGGATTGATTAAGGGTTGCTGACATGCAGGGGCATTACATATAAGCAGGTATTTGAGGGGCAAGACTGATAGCCGTGGTTGTCCCAAACACTTCCTTCACTGGGGAAGCAGATTTTCCCACATGTGCCTGACTCCACCTACACATCTGGATGTGCGCGTTCACCTATCCACTCCCTCTCCTTATTCAAAGCTCCCTAGAAACTCACTTCTGCAACATCACATGCAACAAGTGAGAGTAACACTAACGAGATCCCACTGACGTAAGGGTGGACATGCCTTACTGAGTGACCGACCGCATGCTCTCATCACTCTTTCCCTTGCCCTTCCTATCTCAGGTTCCCTTTTTTGGTCTGTCTAGGTCCGTCACTTGTTGTGTAACACTGGCAGACTATAACTTCTGTTAACTGTTCTATGGTGCCCCTCGCACATTTTTGGGCATTTGAAAAATAATAACTAGTTTTGAAATAAAGTACTAAAGTTTAAAAAAATAAAAAACCCACCACCTCCTACCCTTCTTTCCCCCCAAAAAACAAACACAAAACCCTGCCAAAAACCAAACTTGACTGGTTTTACCTGCGCTATGTTGTGTATGTATGTTTGTGTGTTGGAAGAGAGGGAAACAGAAAGTGTGGCGGAAGGCTGGTGATATCTTGGGCTAGCTTAACTCACAGGCCCAGTATTACTGGATGATCCTACTAAAGTTACCAGCAGTGAAACAGCTACACATACAAGTTGATATCATCGGGCTACCGAGTTAACCATAGAGTTGAATAGTGGCAGTAACCAGTGCTTAATTTGTGCCAGGACTGAGCCGCAGCACCTCTGGGCTTGGCAGTTCATAGCCCCGGCACCTCTGATTTTTTTTACATTTTGAAAGTAAAAAAATTATGAGTCCCAGGATCTCTTTCATCGCAAATTAAGCACTGCCAATAACCATGGAGATGAAGGGATAATTATTGGGATAATTTCTGCGCTATGTCCGCCGGCTAAAATCCCATTGTATTCAATGGGAATTTTTCCCAAGATAAATGCTGCAGACCTTAGCCCATGAGGGATTATTTCAGTCTGGGTCTCTGCTCACTCAGTGCCCTGGTTCATAGATGGAACCTTTTCCTTGCAACATAAACTTTTAAAGATAAAAGTTTAATTTATTCAGAAAGTAAATTAGCCCAGGGAAGTACTTAGGATGGCTATTTTTACCTATGCCTTCAATGGAGCTGTACTGATTTATACTAACACATGATCTGGCTTCTTGATTTTACAACAAAAAAGGGTTTTGGAGGAGTGGGGCATGATAAAACACCCTTTAACTTCTGACAGCCCAAGCGTACACACAGATCTTGCCCATAACAATGCTTTTCATGAGCTCAGAGTAAAGCCAGTTAGTTGGGTCTCAGTCAGAGATGACGGGTAACTCTTGATGGTGCAGGGTGGCACAATTTAAAGGTTGGGGAGTAGGTAACCACCCATGTGTCGCCTCTGGGTGGAGGAGCAACAGGAAAGCCAGGAGTGCCAGGGCAGTGGCGAACAACTGTCCCAGGGAGAATCTCATGGCAGCCGGGCTCCATGGGCAAGGGCCAGCTGCAGGGGGTGTTGACAGCTGGTGCCAGTCTCCTTCAAGGGAGTGCAAGAACATGTCAGGGGTGCTGTTCGGAGCTGTGCTGCCTGCCCTGCCTGGGGAGCACCTGGCTGTGCAGAGGCAGCCAGGCTTGGGGAACCGGGCAGGGAGCCAACGCCCCGGCTTCCACAGCGCAGAGAGCCAGGGGCACCAACAGCTCCCACCAGCTTCTGATTGGCTGGCTCCTGGCAGGAGGAGTCGATTTTCAAACTGTGAGTGCACCCCTCGAGCCCACAGTTTGAAAACCTATGTGCTAAATGGAAGGCAAAAATGGGGGTGGGGGTGGGGAGCCAGACGGACGTGACCCTGCCTGCCCCTCCTCCCCCACCACCTCTGGTCCCAGTTCAGCTTTGTATGGTTTATAGAGTGTACGCCTGAAACTCTGATTGACTGCTTACTTACTAAATGAACGGACTGTAGTTGAAATTACATTCAGGCAGCCCACTTACTAAGTGTGCACTGGCATATAGTACATATTAATTCATCACTTAACTAGGCAGGAAATCAGAAGGAACAAAATTAAATTCCTAGTTAAGTTTCATGATGACAGTGGATATAGCTGAATGGTTCTGTGTATATCTCAAGAAAAAGCTGGTTTTGCAGTCTATTGCTTTCTTATCTATTATGGAAAAGTTCTATAAAATTTAATAGGGATTAAGCTAATATTAATTAAATAGGGTTTTATAGAAATGACTATAATAATGTAATTCAATAGAGAATGATCATCTTTTTACAGAGTTTTTATATCAGCCTATGGAATTTGATGAGAATTATACAGAACTATAGCAGGTATTTACTTCTCTATTAAGTTCTACAGTTTGGTTCAGTATTCTACAGAAAGGAGATAATTCTGTATTAAATTCCTTGAAACTTCACCCATTTTAAGGGATTAAGTGTCTTTCTCTCTCTCTTCCTCTATTCATACATTTTACTAAAGTCTTGTCTATACTTAGGTATTTTGTATACATTTTTAACTTTTGGATACAGCTGCATCAGTGTTAAAAATGGTTTACAAGCTAGCAGTTTCCAACACTGTTGCAAGACATCTTGCTTCCTGCATATTTGAATAAAGCTTGTCTGAACATATTTTTTAAAACTGTTATGTCTGGTCTACACTAGCACTTAAATTGTTTCTAACAGCTATGCAGCTGAAACCAGGACTTGCATTCTATACTATTTTCTTTGTATTATCAACCATTCAAATAGAAAACTTCTTTGTCAAATCACTGCTTTGTTTTACTCCATAGAGTGCTACCTTCATGATCTTTCCCGTTTTGTTCAGGAGGAAAAATAAACTTATAAGGAGTTCTGCTTTTCAATATTTGAGTAATTTACAACCAACTGTGAGACCATCTGAGAACCAACTGTGATTCTGTGAAGAAAGGAAAGTCTACTTTTGGTTACCACACTGGCTCTCTCAGCTCTGATAAACTGGGATCCTCATGGTGAGTTGAGAAAATGATTCAGCATCAGTTCTATTGTATATTTAGAGAGCAAAATTAAACAGCTCAGACCAAGGGAAGCCCCTGGGCTCTTTCCCCACAAAGCACAGATAAGCATTTTCTAAGTGAATTTTGTTAGGACTCTAAAAGAAATTTTGAAAGGGAAAACTGGGGAAAAAAAAAAAGACATCAAAACAGCCAAAAAAAATCCAAGACAGTTGAATCATGAGCATCATCTGGAAAAAATATATACTGGAAAAGGCATTATTGGGTTAAGAAAAAGTGAAGTAATAGCAATGGAAATGGTAATTTCCTGAACTGGCTGTCAGTTAACCCCAACATTAATGATCCATATACATGAGTGACTGTCAGATCACCCAAAAATATTGTGTACTATCTTTGGGTCAAGCAGTGTTTGTCCTAAAGTCACAGAGAGTTTTGCCTGAGTAAGTCCCTATGTCTAGGGTTGTTTCCTATCCTGACAACAGTAACAATGAATTTCGATAATCTGTATATCTCTCATTAATATATTTTGCCACCACATTTTTGTATAAAATGATTTAAAATTTAGTCTTTCTATATTGGTTGTTCCCTCTCTTCCCACTGCAATTCACTTCTTTCTTGCAGTATCTAGCTACATCTTTTCATAAGGATTTTTCAGTATCTTTTTCCCCTTGAACACATTTTTCAGTGTTTAATACTTCTAAACGCTTTCAGTTTATGTTGTTCCTCTAAGACCATCTCCCTTCTTCTGTCTCTTAAAGGGTATGTCTACACAGCAAAGAAAAGCCTGCAGCTAGCTGGGCTCTAGGACCCTATGGGGTAGGAGGGAAGTCTATAATGAACAAACAGCCTTGCAGCTGGCCTCTGCCACAGAGCAGCTGCAGGTTTTTCTTTGCTGTCTAGATATAACCAAAGACACTTCTCTTTTCTAAGATTTCCCTTTTCTCCCCATACGTATCCCTTATTCATGTCTCCCTTTGGTGTTTTTTAACTCTGGTTTACTAATTAATTAATTAATTAATTAATGGAGCCAGGTTGTCATCCCCTGCCTAACCAATTCGACTTAGAATGCTTTAGCAATAAGGTAGCATTATGGTCTAAAAGAGTTAATTTCAATTCTCTCACCTGTGCTCTTCGGTAGTATATTTGAGCAATTCTGCAAGCTGAAGAGGATATTTACAGATTTTCTGAACGGGTGTAAGGAGAAAGCCATCAATCGCGATGTCAATCATCTGCTGAAGCAGGCGACAGGCCTCAAAGAAGTGACGGTATTTGCCCTGCTTCATTAGGTTGGAAAGCTCCATGCAGGCACTGGGATGATTGTTACAATACTCTGAGTAGATGGCAAAACCTTCTTGCTATAAAAAAAACCCAAAGCTTTAGCTAAAACATTCATCCTCAAAAGACAAAACCAAACATCGATACCGAAGTTAGAAAACACTTCTGGTTACAGTAACTAGACTGTTTGCTAAATGACACCCAAACCGAATAACAATCTATTTACAAAACACAGGAGAATCTATTCTGCAACTGGTAAATGGGGGTGCCTCCTGTTCATGTGAATCGCAGGAGAGTGTACCAGCCAGCAGTGGAAAACGCCCCAAATATCTCCTTACGCTAACCAGATTTAAGACTCTCAGTCATAAGGAGTTTCCTGTGAACACTGGAATAGAGGCCTCCACAAAATCATGATAAGCAAACTGACTTTAAAAGGGAGTTTTCTTTGAGGAACCTTGCAAATTGGAAGCCTGCTGTGGTTGTAGGTAGCACTGAGCAAATAACTGATTTTTTTGGTTAAAAATAATAATAATGATAATCTAGTTCCAGTTCGATTTGAATGAAAACCAATTTTTTTTTTAAAGATTATTTCAAATTGAAAAACTTGAAAAAATTTCCTTTTGAGTCAACGGCAATGTTTGGGTTGTCTCCATTTTTTTTTTTTTTAGTTTTTCAATTTGATCATTTTTGGGTTTTCCACTCTTTTTTGGTTCTGATTTTTTTAAACTGGCCAAACTTGAAAACAAAATTCTGTTCTCAAGCAAAATGTTTTGACGTTAAAAAAAAAAAAACAGTATGTTTCAGCCTAAACTATTCAGCAAGTTTGATCCAAATTCATTAATAGTTTTGGAGCTCCCAAAAATGCATTTTTCAGTGAAATTTCTATTTGATAAACATTTTGTTCTCAAGACTAGTTATAGGTTAAGTAGGTGTCTAGCAATGATATGTGACTCTTTTCCCACCTTTGTCAATCACCCCTGGTTAAAATTTTCTCTTGGAAGATGTTGGGTGTAGTTTTCAAAGAACAAAATCAACGAAGACTCCTGTAATTAAATTTTAATCTGTGACTGTTGGAAACAGTCCTGTTCATCTGGGAACTTGGAACCACCTTAACTATGAAAATGGAAAGATTGTTCACTTACAAGAAAACAGGCCTACTAAAAGTGTGGATGTGGAAAAAGGGAATTTTAAATGTCATCCCCACATAGTGTATCATATGATCAGCACTAAGTAAAGTGTCTTCCTCATGGTAGTTTAACGTTTTCTAATATTATTTTGTTTATTTCATAAGCAAAATGGAGTTAAATGACATACATGTTGAAGAAAGCAGGATCCTATTTCACTTAAATGAGGCTCCTCTTTGTTGTACTGTTTCTCAAGGTCTTTCAGAAACTTTCTTTGGAATTTGTAAATATCTTCAATGTTTCCAAAAATGGTGTTTAACTGAGCCATGGTGAACATGCCAGTATGTTTACGACACTGCCGAATATATCCCTGGAAATAAAACAAGAAAACCAATTTGAAAGAGATCAAGAACTTGAAAATGGGTTTTGTACTGAACAAAGCAGCTCAATTTGATATTCTGCTTTCCAAGGTTAGAATCTGGGGTGTCTGTTTTCAAGGCCGTATTCACTACAAAACTGGATGTACAAATTCAGATTTTTGTCTGAACAGTTACATTACTGATTCTCCCAGTCCTATTTCTGTTTCACAGTGGAGTGGATTAGTCAGGAAGCCAAATGTCAGCACTTGCATAATATCTAATGCAGATTTACATCTTGTTGTTATGACTACCAATCAAGTAGGGGGAAAGCCTCCACTATCAGTTTTGCCACAATGCTTATTAGTTATACTGCCCCGTCTGTGCTATGACAGAGTTTGATTTTGCCTGTGCGGATGAGATCAAATTATGTAACAACACAATCTAAAGATCATCTCTCCTAGGGCTAGAGCATGGTTTCTTAACTTGGGTATTTCAGAGCTTGTTCCCAGCCACACAGGCAAGATTAAACCTTGTTATAATGTGCTTGTTATAATAAATGGATGTGTTTAAATGCTGCTTAAACATGGCAAAATCTATAGCATGGACAGGACCTTACTGGTACTAGAATTACTGCTACCTAAAAACCCAATTACTCCATACACAAATAATTTGTCTCTCTTTATATCTATCTTTACATGCAATATATGGGCTCAGTTCTGTACATCTGCCTCAGTCTCTAGGTAGATTTGTTATAATGCTCCAACCCCACAATGCACTTAAAGTAACTTCTACTCTGCATTCAGTACCAAAGAGCAGGTCATTTAAACAACTGTGCAGTCAGGAAGAAGAGACAAGATGAGAGTTCTGCTGAATTAAGTGGCCAGCTCCTGCTACACGTCATGGAGAGGCAAATAATCAACAAATAGCAAGGAGGCAAGCTAACAAACATCTTCTGTGCAAAGCACTGTACTATTTGTAACCCGGGAAGTGGGCGGGCACGAGCTAAAGGCCCCTCCCCCCAAAGGGGAGGAGTCACTGGACCCAGGAAACAACTAAGTGCGTGGGACAACTAATGAAAAAAGGAACGGGTGTGGCGGTCACAGGTTTAAACGAGGGAACCAGAATGGGACTGTAAAGCACTGTAGGGAGAAGAGTGGCCTTCTTCGAGCCAGAGGGGAAGGAACCACTCTCTGCTCCTTGGTGGGCGAAGCCAGGCCGGGCCAGTCCCTCGCATCAGAAGCTGAGAGGCAGGACAGGAAGTATAAGAGGCAGGCGTGATGCTGTCTGGATTAGGGGGACCTTTTAGAATATGATTTAATATCAATATTTCAAAATTACTATAATTCATATGAGCTATGCCATGTCAGGTACTGTTGGAAAGGTTATAAATGCTAAAGATGATAGTATTGTTCATGTGTATGTATCATCTTGATACTGTATATTATAAAAACATATGGCATATTTGTAATTCAACTTGTGCTGTGTTTCTGGTGACACTCCAGGCAGGATGACAGCAGCAATAAGCCTGCTTAATGGCCCATTAAGAGAACTAAAAGGTACAATAAACCCAGGGACAGAACCTAGGGGTTACATCTTATGAGTCACCCAGGTGATCCTGGACTCCTATCTTGTTTCTGAGATTTTCCCCAAGCCTCATGGGAAAGGGACATAAAAAGACAACTGCACCACATCCATATTGTCTTCATTCCTGCTTCCTACCTCTGGACCAACTCATCTGCAACTGAAGCTGTGAAATAAAGGATTGAGACCCACCCAGATACTGGATGTACACCAGAGGGACTATACAAACCTGCAGACTCCACAATTCTACTAAAAACCTGATGTATATGGACTTTCAAATCATTTGTATGTAGCTGACTGCTTCACTCATATAACACCTCTCACCTTGTTTGTTTCTTTCCTTTTATAATAAACCTTTAGTTTTAGTTACTGAAGGATTGGCTGGCAGCGTGGTATTTTGGGTAACGTGGCTGACCCTTTTGGGGTTAGGAGAACTTTTTGCATAGAGTTTTAATAACTTATCTCTTTACTGGACATAGTGGCAGATTGTGAGCCAGAGACTTAAATGTAGTAAAGGGGGCTGTGTATTTTTGTTTTAGTTTCTTGATAACTAATGTGGGGAATCAGAAGCACTGTTTGTGTGCTGGCTGGGGAGTGTGACTTCAATGTCACCCACCAGTGCTGGGAGAATCTGCTCTACTTCTGCAGCCTGCCCTGACCATGGCATTTTCAGGTGAGCTACCCTGGGCATGGACCAGGGCACAGCAGGGCCTCTGGCTCAATTGGACCAGGGAAGGAGACAGTCGTCTCTAGCCTGTTGTAGGCCTCCAGTTCCGCTACTGAGCTGGGTAACATCCTGACCCCAGAGGAGACCGAGTGCAGAGAGATGTTGCTTGGACTGCTGGCTGCCATTCACCCAAAGGAGACCGAGTGCAGAGACGAGCTGCTGGGATTGCCAGCTGCCAAATACCCCAAGGAGATAGAGGACCCTTGGACTATGGAGCCCTATCACTGGAGTGTGGTAGGAAGTAGCCTAGGAAGCCAGACTTTAGTCTGGTTTTGCTGTCAGAACTTGAGTCAGCATGTTTTGACAGGATCCCTGTTGACCCAGTGGCAGAGCTGTCCATCACTGTCAGGGCCCTGGGCTGGGACCTGGTGAAGTAGGATAGGCCTGGGTTCCCCGGCCCCTTGCTGCCAACCCCACTCCTGAGGTGGCAGCCTCCTCACCTTAGGCTGAATGGCCTGTGTTTGCCTACTGCTCTGCCCTGCCTGAGGGCCAGAGCCCCCTAGACTGCTTATTGCTCTGCCCTGCCTGAGAACCAGACGGCTTCTTGCTCTGCCCTGCCCAAAGGGCCAGGACCCTAACCCATTGATTTGCTAATTCCTCTGCAGGTTTAACTGTGATCTGTGTGAGGTAGTGAGGTGGAGTGGCCTCCCTCTGAGAAAGAGGGGGAGGGACAACCACCAACCCACTACATGTACAGTGGGAAGAATGGGATACAGTATGCTATAATGGCTGGCAGAAAAATCTGTTGCACATATGCAGGTGTTGTAACCTATTGTACATGTGAGCAATGAGGTTAAACTGTGAGGTTAGAGGATGATTGCCAGGTCTATACATTTGGATACTGTCAGGCATGTTGCTATCAAATCTCCCTGTGAGCTGATAGTACCAAAGAGCTTGGTTACAGTGAGGTAACTAGGATCAAGCAGACTCTTGGGGTTGTGGAATACCATTTCTGGGTACTGCTGGGCTCTACTATGCATGTCCCTACCTCCTGCCTGTTAATGGAGATGTGGAGTGTTAATGCCGCAAGCCACGTTGGTGTTTTTTTCCTATTGCTTAGGTGCCCAGGCTCCCACAAGGGAAGTTATCTCCTGGGCAGGACTTTTAACTCTGGATCAGCAGCTGGCATAAATATTTCTCTGCCTCAGACTTACTTGTAACCACACCAACAGCCTCACTGACCAGTTTGCACAGTCATGAGTGATTCACTCTGCTTAGAACAAAACCACCTCTGCCCCCTTTGCTGAACATGGGTACCATTTACTCCCCTTGGAAAACATACACATTAGAACCAATCCACTAAATGCACAGCCATGCCATCTTTTTAAAAGAGCTATAGATGAATTGGATTAGTGATGTTTGAGATTAATATCAGTGGGCCAAATCCTGAAAACTCTAGCTCCTCCCGACATCAATGTATATACAGATGTATCTCAGCAACAGAGTTAAGCCAGTGAAAGTGAACACTGATTGCTCCCACAGACTGTGAAGTACAACTGCATCACTAGAAAAAACATATACACCCTCCACAGAAAATACCTAAATAGAAATTGGTAGTTGGGGTTGGTCCTGCTTTGAGCAGGGGGTTGAACTAGATGACCTCCTGAGGCCCCTTCCAACCCTAATCTTCTATGATTCTATGAACTGGAGCAAAAAATGGAATCTGAAAAAGGAAATGGCAAAAGAGGCAAGCATTTGGGGCTAGTCGGAAGACAGAAGGCAATTCAGTTGGACAAGTTACGGAGATAAATTGTTATGTTCATAAAGCAACACAGGATTTGTCATATTGGTTTAAAACCATTGATCTACCCAGTCTGGTATTCTTCTAGCAGTGGCCAATACCTGATGTGTCAATGGAAGATGAAATTCACCCACCATGAACCAAGCCAAATGTGTCAGAAATACACATATTGGTAAAAATTCCTTCCTGACCTTTTATAGCTTATGCACTGAAGTATAAGATTTAATTACACTTACTCTGGCATAGATAAAAAGTGTATCAATGAACTGATATTTAATAACATTTTTAAAAAATTATCTGCAAAGAAAAAATGGGTTTGTGCCTTTGTTTTGTTTCTTTAGAATGTATAAAGAAGGCCTGATAGGACTATGACATCACAAGCAGGAAGGAAGTGAAACCTAACAAATTGAAAAAAGAAAGGATTTTTGTCAGGCTGTTTACTACTCTTCACTGGTTTTTTTTGTTTTTTTTTACCAGTTTAGCTCGAACACCCAACATACACTTGGGAGAAAAAAATTCATAGTTAAAGGCTCAAACTTCAATTAAGGTGTGAGAAAGCATCTACTGCAGGTCTCTGGTCCTCCAAGGAAACTTCAGCGAAAAATAGGGAGGGTAAGTCTTGATACTACTGATAGTTCTGCAGTTTAAACAAGCAGAATATTTTTTTTTAAATTCAGGACTACACAATAAATGATCAGGGGAAAAAAGCACAAACCCAATTTTTAATTTTTTCCTCTGCAGACCACCTTCAAAAAGTTCAGTCACTGATTTGTAAATAGATACTATTACATGGATTTACAGTTACCTACTGAGGCAAAGTGGGAGGAAATTCTAAGTAAGCTGGACTCTCCCCGCTAACATAGAAACAGTCAGGAAAAGCAAAGCATTGTTGACAGGTACAAAATGAAGTGTTTTTTTAAAAAGGAAGTGGTGTATTATGGTGATTAATACAGACAAGCGTTAGAATTGCATAAGAGAGTATTCTCATTGACAATCTTAGAATTGCAATTATGAATCTTCTGACAACAAAAAATGCTCAAGTTTTTACTCATAAAGGACGTTTGTTCAAATTAGGTCTGTGGAATGCTCCATGGCTTGACACTGTACCTCACAGATGTCCTTGAGATGTTTGATATAGACTCTCTCCGTGTTCATGATTTCCTGTATAACATTGGTTCTCATCTGATCCTTGTTTTCAGCAATTTTTTGGCGATGTTTGCTGGTATCTGCATGTTCCTCTTCATCCTGGATGCTATCACAGGTTTCTGATAGTTCTTCCTGATTAACTCGTAGCTGTATTCATAACAGAAAAAACAACTGGAGTAAGGCAGCAAGGTGTAACAAAAACAAAAGTTAAAGCTATTACAAACTTTTTTAATTACAATACAGGTGGCTCATAATGTAAATTTACTGATTATTATTATATAACAGGTCCCCATTCCTAGTTTATATAAATAGGATTCCACAATAAGGCCTATCATGTAACTCTTATGTGAGTAATTCAGTGGGCTACTCTTGTAAAGGTTTCAGGAATGGGCCCACTCTTGTCTTTTTATGTACCTATATGACCTTCATCACTATAGCATCCAAGGGCCATCATATAGTGTTGCCTATATATTTTGCCACGTACCAGTTAACAGAAATGCAGATTTATTAGAGAGGCCATGGGCAGTGGGCACTCATTGGCAAAACCCAGATAAATAAATTGTGGCTTTATTTTCTATGCTAAATGAGGATGACATGGATCTGAAGTAATCAGTTACAGTCACTTCTCCCTTCCCCAATTATCCTTCTTTCCTAAAACACGGGACACTCACACTGATATCCAAAGTTAAAAATGCATTTATCTGCAGTCAGACTAAACATTTTTAAACTAAAGTCCCACCAACTTCATTATCCCCCAATACACTCAAGTGGTAAAATTGAGAGGAAAGACGATTTCATGATTAAATCACTGGACTGTGAGGAGGAAGATATGGTATAATGGCCCCAGCTCTGCTGTTAGCTCTGTATATGACCTTGGACACAGTAATGTTTTCAAGAGTGCCTGAAGCTCACATTTTTAAAGGTATTTAGGTGTCGCTTTACTTGACGTTGCAGTGCCTAAATACCTGAGCCTAATTGATTTTTGAAAATTTTACCCTTAATCTCTCTGCCTCAGTTCCTTATCTGTAAAATGGAGATAACAATGTTCCTTTCACCTCCTCTTTCTTCAACATGCCTACTCAAGTGGTAAACTCTTTATGGCAGGGACTGTCTCTTACAATTTGCTTGTACAGCCTAGCACAGTGGGACCCTGATTTTAGTTGTGGCCTCCAGTGCAGAGGTTCTCAAACTGGGGGTCATGAGCTTATTATGGGGGTGGGGGGGCGAACTGTCAGCCCCCACACATGCTGTAGCTGTGGCTGTCAGCCCTGTACATGGCTGACAGCCAGAGCCCTACGGCGCTGGGTGGACGGAGAGCCACGGCTACTGGCTCGGTGCTCTGAAGGCAGCGCCAACCCCAGCGGCGGTACAGAAGTAAGGACGAGATGGCATGGGTGGGTTGTCACAGCATGAAATATTTTCAAAGGGGGTCCCAGAATAATGATTGAGAACCCCTGCTCTACTAGCTACTGTAATCGAATTAATAATACAATACAGCCATAGCTACATATCCCTCGGGATTTGTACAGTAGAGAGACTCTTGGCTGAACTGCGAATAAGATGTTTACATTATGGACAGAACTGCCACAAAAGATGTAGCTGACAGGTCTGGCATTACTTTACCAGAGAAATCCCTGAAATATCAGAAGGGAATGCTAGGGAGAGCAGTGGTCCCCACCTTTACCCCCAAAACTGTTGTGCTCTTTCTGTACAGACTGACCACTCTGGGTTTGTATTTGTGCTTGTCCCTTTACCTCCATGAGACACAGTCCAAATAATACTGTAATGATAATGTTGAACTGGTTCTCTATCCACATTTCGATTTGGTTTCAAAAGGGTTACCCCAGAAGTCAGTGACTGTAAAATGTGGCCAAGTAGATTACAAATATTTGGGCCTGATTCTCTTTTGCCATGTCCTTTATGTTGTCTTTTATGCCTGTGAAAAGTGCGTATAAAGAATTACAATTCTGGTTTGCAAATGTAAGGCAGTGGAGATCAGGCACTTCATTTTAAATTTAATATTGGTTCAAGGCACTCAGTATGAAACAGGGATATGATGATCTGAGTGCTTAATCAAGAACAGCACCATTTAACAAAATAAAACAAATGTTGTGTAAAGCTTCAGTAATGCAATGGTGAATCAGGCCCTCATTGTACAAAAGAAACAGACATGGGTTACTAACCCTGACAAAGCTGGCTGGGAACCAGGCTTCCTTGTCCTCATTTCTTCCCCACCACCAGTCCTTGTTGGAAGCTTCAAGAACTCTGATGACGTCTCCAGCTTTAAAGCCTAGCTCTTGATCATCCATAGTCACATGGTCCCATAGCGCCTCTGCATAGACCATGCTGCCATCACTTATCAGCTGAAATGGGGGGGGGGAAAGAATTGGTGAAGGACAAAGGCTCAGCAATCACCAAAGACCAATCTGTAAACTGCCAGAAAACTAAAAATGCATAATTTAATAAAAAGGAGATAAATAAACACAACCTCTTTTAGGACGAGCTAAGTATTTTGAGAAATCTGTGCTTGTATCATTACCAGCCTCAGAAATTAGATAATGTAGCAAAAAGATCTAGATCCCAGACTCCCAAGCATGAGTATTGTTATATAAAACACACGCAACATCATCACATTAACCAAAAGGTTAGACATACTGGAACGTATATCTACTTACTTCATTAATTGCTAGCTGTTCCCCTCCAGGCTGCAGGTATCTAGGGCTGGCCTGGCATAGTTCCTCATAACTGTAATCCTCTTCACTACCGTTGTCATCAACTAAGGCAGAAGATTCAGTTCCACCATCTGTAACAACTAAAACAAAAGCGACAGGCTTGAAACAGAGTAATTAGTTTTAATCAAAGCCTTCTCAGAAAAACTCACATACCAAAACAATTTAATAAAAAATGTGAACGTAAAACTGCCAAGAGGCTAAAGCAAAACTCTACAAAATATAAAAACAACAACAACATAGCATTTATTGAGGGACTGATTCTCCTCTAGCTTGTACACCCATATAAATCAGGGATAACCCCATTGACACAGAGCTACAGAGAAGTAAACCTGGATGTAAACCATTAAACTTTTTAGGCCTGTGATACAAGCAGGAAGATACCTTCCTGCATGGGCCCCCGGTTCAGAGGAAAGAATGTAGGCCCAGATTTTTAAAGGTATTTAGGTGTTGCTGAGCTCAGCATTGCAATGCCTAACTGATTTAGGAGCCTACGCTCATTTTCAAAAGGCTCCTAAGTGCCTTTTCCCACTAACTGTCAAAAAATAATTTAGGCTCATAAATGCCTAAGTCTCTTTTGAAAATGACACAGGTATTGCAATTCTGAGTGCAGCAATGCCTAAATAACCTTAAAAATCTGGGCCCTCGTCTTTATGCGACTCTTAGGCAGATGACCCGCAGTGTAATCCTTCAGGGAGCAGGCTATGAAGGAGAAAGCAGCAGAGAATAGAGCAGAGCTAGGCGGGAAATGGTTGTCCCATCCCATGAAAATTTTCAAGATTCAAAACATTTCCTGCATTTCGCATGGGGATGAAACCAAGAACTTTTGAAATTTTTCACAAAGAAACAGGGTGTGGGGAGAGTAAGACACTTACATGGGACCTGGGAAACAGGTTCAAATCCATGCTCTACCAGATTTGGCAAGGGGACTTGAACCTGCGTCTCCCACAGCCCAGGTGAGTGTCCTAACCAACAGGCTCTTGACTATTTTAGATCGGATGTCTCCCTCCTTAAGTCTTGTTTTGACCAGAAATTGCATCTTGGAAACGAAAAACCTCTCCAACAAAACTTTTGTAAAAAAATGATATTTTTCCACATAAAGTTATGCTTCTGACAAATCAGCATTTTTTGACAAAAAGCCATTTAGTCAAAAAATTCTCAATCAGCATTACCAGAGAGGCTTGCCTTGCTTTGGATCACAGGCAAATGGTCTGTAGAGCGTAAGCCCCTAAACAGTAGCTAGGCCCCTGCAGAAGACTAGGTTCTTCCGTCAGACCTAGTTTAGACGCAGTTCTCAGGCAGATGGCATGTAAAGTGTAATCCTGCAGGAAGCAGGGTATGAAGAAGACGACATTCTTGCCTTGATTCTCAGGAAGATGGTCTGTAGAGAGTAATCATTCCTGTAAGCAGCAGAAAGGTGATTGTGGAAAACTCCTGTGTCACGGGGAAGGGACTTGACTGAGGTGTTGAACTTGTGTTTTTTGGAGAGGTAAAACTGAAGTCCTGACAAGAAAGGGACTAAAATCCTGTGACTGGAGAGTGTTTTTTGATGTACAGGCTGGTGAATCTTACAGCTTGATTCTTATTTTATATCGCCCTGGCAACATAACAGTGCCTCAGGGTGGATGCAAGTTACATTTACATCCATTGTAAGGTCCCTTTACACTGCCAGAGAGTTGTAAAGCAATCTTGGTGTAAATGGGAATCAGGCCCTTCATCGTCAGAAAGCTCTCAGACATTAAATCATTAGATCATTAAATCATTAGATCAGCTACTCCTCCCCTCCTTGCGTTGTCACATGTAGAGGGTATCCAGTACACGTGGATCTCTCCTCTCCCAATGGAAATAGGACTTAGGACCTTGGCTGCACCAACCCCCTCTCCTGGGCATTGTGAAGGTCCCTCTGTGAGCCCAAGCTCTGTGGAAGTGGAAGGAGGCAGACATTGGGCAGGCCAAGTGGGTGGTGGGTTGGGATGGAGAGTTTGATCAGGCCCATATCATGGACAGGGCTCTGAGCGTTTCAAAGGTATGAAACTCAGACAGATAACAATGGATTTGTGACTTTCCCTTGAACAGTTAGCCTAATAAGCTAAGGAATGTGAATTATGCCACATATACAGCATGGATCATATTCTTCACTTAGTTAGTGAACCAGAATAACTGTTCTAAATAGGTAGCTAATGCTAAAGTCCCTAGTTTGGACTGCAATACCCCAGAGGGAGCTCCAGGAGGGACTGGGTTTCAGGAAGCACAATCCCTCCTGCAGCTCCTAGACATGCGCGGGGGAATGAACATGCTGCTCTCCGCAGGTGGGCACTTCCCCTAACTGGTGCGGTAGGGAGGCAGGGCCAGGACTCGTCTCTGCCTTGTTTTGGGAGTCCTGCTCCTTGCCCCTGCACTGCTTTGAGCACGGGTACTGTGAATGTCCTTCCTTGCTGGGGCTGCATGGAGGTGGTAAGGAGAAGAAAACACCTTGGCCCTTGCTCCCAAACACATGCACAAGGGCCAAGCACATTCAAGCCCTATAGGTTTTCATGACAGTATAGACAGCCCTGCCTATATTTGTTGCTACCATTGATGCAGCTCCATCCTTGTAGGCATTTCCTGTTATATAGATACTAATTTTTTGAAGAGTAATCAAGGCCATAAGATGCAGAGATCAGTTAAACCATTTCTCTTGTGGATTTCTTTCTTTGGAAGGATACAATTTTGCCTTTTGTCTTGATGTAAAAACAACACCGTTCTTCTACTCACCCCAAAACATTTTAAAATACACATTCATATTTATGTTATAATAGAGCTAATCAAGAAGGCTGCAAAATTCCTATTCAAAAGTTGAGCTCTTTCAGACAGAGCTACAAATCTGAAAATTAATGCCACTTTTAAAATACGTATTTCTATCATTTAAAACTCACTAACATTGCTTTTCTGAAAAATGGTAAATATATAATATAAAAAAAATCAGCTTTTAGCCTAAAATCTTAAGTGGCAAATTTCATCCTGGATCTCATTTTTACAGCCACATTGTAATGTCAGTACTGACAATTGGTTTGTTGCAGCAAATGTAGCAGACATAAATACTCTAAAAGATTTAACTACAGATGAAAAAGGACTGTAATTTTTAGGCTGGTCGCTGCTCATCATTCCTTACTAGTCAAGAAGCTTCCATTGTCTTGGTATCTGTACTAAAAAAAATAATCAATCACTTGCTCTTTAAATCCATTCCTCTAATGTTTACTGGGAGGAGTAAATATTTTACAGATAAAATGGGTTATCCTTGTAGCTCTAATGCAGTGCAAAAACTTAAAGGACAATGTGGGCCAGATTCTGATCCCCATCCAGCTTTCCACTGGTGTAACTCTACTGACTGCAGTGGAGTTTACATTATTTACAACAACGTAAGTGTGATCAGAATCAAGCCCGGTGACTTGTAACAATGGATAATTTTAAATCAGAAACAATACAGAGAATAAAGAGACTGAACCTTCTACTCACACATACCCATCTGAAGGCTCTCCAAACTCCAAAATCGTGCCATTTCCCCCCTGGCTACCATGCTGCCGTCAAAAACAGAGCAGGAGCTTAGCCTTTAACAGGAAAAGCTTAATCCTAAAAGATTCACGAAGAACCAGAAAGGCTTAGAGCCTCTGAGCTCCTGAAAATTCAGAAATAGCTTATTCATTGCTTTGAGCTTCTGTATGTGCATTTCAAGCCAGAGCCTTCTTGGAAACTGACAGCTCACTCACTGTTCAGTGTAGCTATGAGTTTAGTGGATCGGTGACATCATGGGGTACCCTTAGGGAGGAAGTTACAGAAAAGAAACAAAACTTGTATATACAGTGTTCATTGATAATGTACTTACAGTCTACTGCACTGGTAGCTAATGGCTAAGTCCTGGCAGTGCCAGAGAATGTATTAGCTACTTTTCATTAAACCAGTTAAATGTGAATTAGACTTGCAATCTCAATTCAAAAGATACACCTCTTTTACTCCAAGTCACAGGAAAAGGCAATTTAGAGTTACTATTGGGAGTTACACTTTCTTCTAGCCATAAGCAAAAAATATGTCTTCCAGTACTGCTTTGCATAACATTGTGCATTTCTCATATTATTCCAAAATGTAATGTGTAAGTATAATTACAATTATATGCCCAAGGTATTTTTCACATAGCTCTTAAATGCTGCTGTTACTTCACAGCTAAACTGGTATATTTGTTTGGTTAAAGTGACTAGCACTACATTATAGTTCAAATCCTAAACAGCAGCCAATTGCTCTGAGGGGTGATAGGGGCAGGGAAGGCATTCCCTCACTCAGGATGCAGCTTCAGTGTAACTCCTCCAAAAGGGGTGGAGAAGGAAAGATGAGAAGAGCCACGTAGCCCTGCCTTCACTTATTCCATAGCCCACTCCAGCAATGACCACACCAACCCTCTCATGTTAGAGCACAGGGGATGCTACGGAGCTCAGCATCTATCAACCCAGGATCCTGCTCCACCTTCGCACAGTGGAATTGCATCAGTTCCACAGCCTAGAGGCAAGGGCAGGATCTGCACCTACAATCAAATTATGGACTCTTCAACATCTTGCACTTGTACTAATTTTTTGAAAGCTGGTATAAAAAGTAAACTCTTGAAATAATTTTAAGAGACATCATGGCACTACATTTCTGTGGTCTGGAAAACCCTACACTCAGAATTACTCATTCTCTATATGGAAACAACATTGTTTAGCTATGCCAGACCTTTTGGGACTGGTTTCCCTGGCGACATGCTAAGAAAACTCCCAAGGGGTTTTGCATACAGCATATCACAACACTCACAGAAATCACATGGCTTCCTATTGTACCAGCCTAGAGAGAGAACGAAAAGCCAAACTTATAACACAACATCGATTATGTTTGTTTACTAAAAGGCAGGATCTGCTGCACTTTGAAGGCAACCAGTGGATATGAAAAATACAGCTCTCCCTTCTGCATCATTGAACTGCACCATCATTTCCTGCTGAGAATCACAATTACGATAAGCTATGACATATTATGAAAAGCACATTTACAGCACAGTTACAAGGTGTCTTGCAGTACAAATCAGTAAACAACGAAAAAATTAGTCATCCATAGAAAAATTCCTTTACTTAAGTCATTAAAAGCCACTGACCCTGGAATATGGGTCTGCAACTGAAGAATTCACATTGAACAAGTGCTGTCCAGACAAAATCCTAAAAATGTAACATAAAATAGATTCACCCCTTTGAATTATTCTATCACAACTCTGAGAATGTGACTAGGCAGGTGAAAAAGGAATAGTATAAAATATGGGCAAGAAAATTAAATTAAGATGGTTAGATCTGATTACACTGAAAACTCCTTTCAGTGGCCACTCAAGGGACCAACACAAATCTGTTTGTTAATTATGATAGCTGTCTAATTAGAGTGCATCAGAACAGTACTTGATTCTGCTCTTAGCTATAATGGTATAAATTAGGGGTAAATCAATTTAACTGAATGCAGTGGATTTACACACGTGTAAAACTGGCATAGCAGAGACTGGAGTCAGCCCCAGTACGCTTGGAGATACTTTGGGTGGTAAGTTAAAACAGGAAATTGCCCAGTAGGGGTGGTCTCTTGTACAAATGTTACTGCATTTTAAAATTTGGTCTACTTGGAACCACAGCAATATTTTGATACCATTATGAAGTAAGTCAATTACTTCAGATCCCCCAGAGTGCCTGCAAAAGATTACAGTGAGCATTCTATGAAGGAAGTGTTTGAAAATATTCTTGCCATAACTGATAGGATGCAATTCTCAGTAGAGGATTTCTGCCACTTCTCAGCTTCCAGGGGAAGATGGAGGGAGTCAAAGGGCCTACATACGACTTGTAGGAAATTATACAGAATTTTCAAGCGTCTGTGTTTCTGAATCCGCACCTCATGCAATGGATCAAATCCCAGAAACATCTTTTTAAGTTAATTAAAATAGAAAATATATTATCCTTTAAATTAATACTATTTAAAAGGAAACCCAAATACTAGACCAGTGATCCCCAAACTTTTTGGTCCACGCCTCCCTAGGAGCCATGGGCCAAAGCTGCTGCCTGGCCTCGGAGCGGGGCCGCAGCCTGGGAGCAGGACTGTGGCCAGGGCCAAGAGTGTGTTTGGGGGCCGGTGCCAGGGCCCGGGGCATGGTGGAGGAGCCGGAGCCAGAAGCAGGGATGGGCCCAGGAGCATGGGTGGGAGCAGGAGTGGGGCCAGGGGCTGGGGGCCAAGGCCACGGCTAAGCTGGGAGCAGAGTGGGGCTGGGTGGTGAGCCAAAGTGAGCTGGCCCAGGCCCTGCTGCACCCCCCCAAATGTTCTTCTGTGCCCCTCTAAGGGGTGCACATCACAGTTTGGGATCATTGTGCTAGACACTCAGTGAATTCCCTCGTAGATTAAATCTGTCCCAACACCATCCTTAACTCTACTCTTATTGTCCTTCCTACCTTCCTCCTATGATTTGGAGAGCCTCAGCAGTCGCCACAGGAAACTTGACTCTCCCTTGTTGTTATGTATATGAACACTAACATACTCTTTAGCTGTGTGACGATATCACCTGCCTTTGGCCTGTGTGAAGTCAATGGCAAACTCTCACTGATTTCAGTGGGACCAGCATTTGTACCAAAAGGCAAGTCTGCGTGTCCTTGTGATCCCGGCCCATGCTAAGCAAGGCACCCAAAATATCACTTGAGTTATTGTTGTCCGGTTGCTTGTTGCACAAGAGAAAATCCATGTCAGTGAGCCTTAAAGAACATTACCAGTGCAGAAGGTCAATAATACCAGAGTGACAATCTAACTTATCAATGTACACACTGGTAGGAGTCTGATAACTTTAACTGGGATCATATACAATACAGGCGGCTGTCATGTTGAAGCTACCTAAAACAAGCTTGCCAATGAATTGAAGTCCTGACTTGCAAACATTCCTGCTATTCCAGGCTTTCGACTGGACCTTGATGGACAACGTTTTGTGATAGTTTAACAAAATAGGCAAGTAAACATCCACTGAGTCTCTGCTAAGACCACCAACCACAATTCACTAATGACCTTAATCAAATCTGAAACCACAACTTCTGGGTGAAAAGCATTAACACTTTATGACTTTTTAGGGGACATATAGAAAATCCCTATACTGGAACAGACAAGTCCTCTATTTAGTCTAACATATGGTCTCTGAAGCCATAAAATCACCTTTGTGCACCAGGACAGGCACTGCAATATTATAGAATCATAGAATATTAGAGTTGGAAGGGACCTCAGGAGGTCATCTAGTCCAACCCCCTGCTCAAAGCAGGACTAACCTCAGCTAAATAATCCCAGCAAGGGTTTTGTCAAGCCACAGTTTAAAAACCTCTAAAGATGGAGATGCCACCACCTCCCTAGGTAACCCATTCCAGTGCTTCTCGAGGGAAACTTCCCCCTAATCCTGGCTGGTGATCACACGCACTGCAGTCTGATGATCAATAGGCCCTGTAACTGCTCTTTTCCTAATGGTGTAAAAATTAACATTCACAAAATGCCATGCTATTTTTTAGCAAGTAACTAAAAGCACAAGAATGTGTTGCTTTTCAGTGATAAGGCTTAGAATTTTGTCCTCTAAGTATGCTATGTAATTAAATAGGTTTCACTGAGCAAATAAGTAAACAAATGGTGCCCAAATGTTCAAAGTCTATGGCTTCAGTCATTTAAGAGAAAAAGGAAAAAGATCAGAATATGTAAAACCGGCAAATTAACTATTAACTTTCATTATTCACTGGAGCTACTTATAAAACTCTGCAACAGTTGCCAGACCACTTCCCAAGATTTGTGGTATGCTCTTAACAGAACCTTGTTTTCCTTTACTTTCCATCTTTTTCCTGCATAGTAGCCCAGTCCACCATGAAATTCTGATTGGCTGGGGGTGAGGGAGAGTTGTCATTTAAATCCCCTCATGTCCAGCCAGCATTACTGTAACTCCAAATCATAAAACAGTCAAGTCTTTTGGGAAATTTTGGATATTGAATCTAAATTCCCCCAAACATGCTCCTATCACCACTAACAAGGACATCAACTCTGCTTGTGCCATTTGCATATCAGAGCTCTCAAAAACAGCTTGTTAGTGGGTGTACACTATGCCTATAATTTTACATTAGGTAGCACAAGATAAAATTTTCCTGTAACTAAGGAAATATAGATAGATTGCTCTTGCTGTCTCCTAATGTTCCACCCACTTGCCTTCAGGGCTTTGATTTAGAAAGCTATCCACATATGACTTTGGTAGTTATCATAACCAGTTTGCTAACATAATATCTAGATATGATCAGCATTATTTGATGTCACTTCTTTCACAAATAACAGAAATCTTTACTTTCATAATCTATTATCCTCAGACATCGATATTTATGAAACGTGGATACTCTAAAGCTAAATTAACAAAAGAAGAAATTAATGTGAGGTAACTATTGGTTAGCTAATGCTATTTTTATGTGATTTTCAAAGATGAAACAGAAAGCTTAGCTAAAAAAAAAAAATCCCCACTTTGCGATATTTAAATACCTGATTTCTCCATCCTAGCTCATGGAGAATTAGTTCCATACTTAGTGAATAGTCCCAGTGGGACTACACATGGAGTGTGGCATTACTTAATCATTTCAATTGGACTATAAATTTTTCTCCACTTCAAACGGTCTCCAGTGTTTTAATGTTTATATGCACGTACACACACACACAAATTATATATATGCACACGCACACACACACACAAAGTATAATGTCAATACCATAGCCAGTAATTCCCAAACTGTGGTCCATGGAGCACCTGCTAGTGATCTGAGGAGAATTGGCTGGTCCCATGGTACAGTCTCCTCATTTCTAGTTGTGAAATTGCATTAGAAGAGGCTGAATACTTACCTAATATTACTTTTCCATCTCAGTGATTTTCTTTTATGGATTTTTAGCATGCAGTATGTAAATACCCTCATAGCTAAAATAATGTATTTACGGATTGAGGGTCTTCCTTTTCTGGAATTTGAATAAAGTTACATGATCTAGTTAACAATTCAGTTTGGAACTGGTATGAACCTGCACCAAATACAGACTCCTGAAAAGTATTTGATTCATGCTCTTAATTTTTAATAAAGAAACACTGGAAGTGCTATTTGAAAAGATCTTCCACTTCAGGTCAAAGTAGAACCTGAATTCAGCGCCACTTACTCCATGTACATAAGAAGCAGCACAGTGAAGGTTCCAAGTGGCTTTCCAGCAGGCTATCCTTTAGATTACTGAAGTGAAGGGGCCGGAAGTGAAGAATCCACTTTGGATTTTAGACCTTGACAGTTAAAAATGAGTAACTGCTCAGAGGATCTGAAAAGTATCTGAAAGAAGACAGATGGTATTGACCAAGCTTCTTTTAACATCTCCTGCCAATTAATGATTTATGAGAAGATACTAATGTTCCTGCTATCAGCTTGAAATAATGTGACAAGTAAGTACTAATGATAACTAGAACTGGAGAATAAATGTAGGAGGAAAAATCAAAGGGACATTAAAATACACTGCTTCAAAAAAGCATTTGATTTTACAGTCCTTTCTAAGGATTAGTACTTCATGTTCACATAAACCTGGATAAATGTCATGAACTACATTCATCCTTGTTGCAAGCATGTGCAGCTCCCATACAAATCTCTGGGACAAATCCATTGGTGATTTAGGGCTTCTCTACATTGGAAATTAATCTGAATTAACTAAAGGTGTGAATGTAAAGTGCTTAGATAAAATTCAATAAATCCCTGTCTGAACACATTCTTTCAGTGGCCATTTGACTTCTGAATGAGAGCCTCACACAAAAGTTTAATGTGCTTTAATGGACTTTAAATTCACACCATTAGTTAATGCAGTCTAACTTCTCAAATAGACAAACCTTCAGAGAGCAGTTTGAATTACCTGTAGGGAGTATGTGGGTTGAAAATATGAGTACAAGTAATAAAGGGGAGCAACTTCCAACTGTTTAGCATTCAGTGGGTGTGCCACACAAGTGTAATTTGAATGTAGCAGGAAAACTACTAACGGGAAGATATAAAACAAAGCAGCTACAATGTATGCTATTTTACCATTTGCATTCATTTACACTGTATGTGTAGTTTACAACCACCATTCAAAACACTGATGAATTGGCCCATTCTCTTAATTTCTGTAACATATTTGGTTTGTAACCCCTTTAAAAGACCTGTAAAACTTACCATTAGATGCTCTCATTTGTTGCCTGCGTCCCACTCGATCCAGGCCAATGGGGGTGCTTTGTGAAAAGGTGAAGGGCCGGAACCTGGCTGAAACAGCTTTATATGGGGGGACTTGGTGGGCGGGAACAGGCGGCCGTTTTATTGGCTACAGAGAGAAAAAGAAAATCCATTAGTACGAGTAAGCCAAAGACACTTACTGGTATGAAATGGGGTTTCCTCAAACTCTCAAGCTGACATTATGGACACTAAGAACCCCCAGTTCAAGCAATCATTAAATTGATTGAACACCACATTCCATACACAATATAATGGTAAATATCTTATAGTATTAAGGTTCTCTGGTGTATTAAAAACTCCATAACCTTCTGTTATTAGTAGCGACATTGGATTCTGCTTTATTTTCTTCACTCCATAATATAGTACTCCATGTCTAAATGCTCTGGTAGCTAACTTATGTCAGAATAGTTTACTGTAATGTCAGCCACCAGTAAATATGTAACAGAACGGAAACACTGAAAAGAAAGAAAGAAAATACAACCAGGTGTGTTCATTTCCCAGAATGTTTTTCCAGATACATTTTCTGCTGGTAACCAAAATACTTTATAGAAAAAATAAAAAGAATCTTAAACCTGAATTTTTTGCCCTGTGTAGACACTGCTAGTGTGAACTAAAAGTACCTAGTTCACAGTGATGTAGCCTATTTGAAATGGGACTACATTAACGCAAATTAGGTACCTTTTAGTTTGTGCTAGCTGGGTCTACACGGGGCAGTTATAGTGCAACAATTCAGTGCACACAGCAATTCATATCCCTGTAGTCCAGGGGCCATATAGACAAGCCCTTACATTCCTAAGAGTCTAATAAAAAGGGGTGGGGTGGGAAACAGAAGAGTCAATATAATGTATGCCCTAGGGAAAGTTCAGTCATGTCTTTATCTGGAAGCCATTTCTTTTGGTTAAACCAGTATATTGTTTAATTCATGATTATGAAAACTATGAGCTAGTTAGTGCATTAAATGTTGTTTCTTTTGCAGATTTGCTCTGATTCGATGCCATCTCAAACTGCTCTCTCTTAACCAGGCTTACGATGATACCTTCACTAAGCATTCCACATGAAACTGCAAAGCCTTATCATGTGCATTGCAGTCTTTCAATTGTCTTCCTCTTAGGCCCATAAATTAAGCATATCGAACACCGGAATCTTTCTATGAACTATTTCCATGAACTATTTGTTGACTCTCTGTTTTGACACGATTTACTATTGCTTGAAAGCTTTTTCCCACACTAACCTGTGAGACAAAACAAAACGAGTTAGCAGGTTTTTTTCATGTTCCACTGATGTTCAAAACTTTAAAGAAAAAAATCTGCAAAGTGAAAATGTGGCTTTAAAAGCTCCATATAAAATAGTTCTGATAGATGTGTTCCTCAATCATAAGTATTTTGCATACATTTTAACTATCAGTTCAACTACCAAACACCTGACTGAAAAATATCTTGTTATCTTTTAATATGATCTAATTATTTCATTCTTTAAAAATTCTTTTCTCCTATGTATATCAGTATCTCAGAACTGCATTACTGAACTAAAGCAAGTAAAGCAATTCCTGATTGTTCCATAACACCCAATAGCCACAATGCCAATTACTTCTAATGTATTTACTCCTAGCCAATTATAATTTCATCATCACAGCCTTGATCCTGATCCCTTTGTAGGCAACACAAGAACTGCCGTTGAACTTCAACGGGAGCAGGATTGAAGCCTAAAGGTCTGTTTTTATAGTCATAAAAATATACCTACCTTGGAAGTTGTCCCATATTTTTGGTCTTAACTCCAGGGTTCCAAGCAATGCATTTGTTTAAACCCATCTTTGTGGCAGCAAAGCCGCAATTAAAAAAAAGCCTACACAAACAGCTGACTTGCTGTGTGACCCTTCATTAACTGATGCAAGCAAGCTATGAGAGGAGAGCACTGATTTGTTTCCTGTGGGAAACAGGTTTGGGTTTTTTTTGCACATTGCAGCAAAATTGGTTTTTAAAAAATGACAACATATTGCTGAAATCCTTGATGTAATTCATAAAACATATGGGACACCTTTCAAGGTACATTGGAATTAACACCTGAACATTATTAAAGAGCACCTCTTGAAAACCAACTATTATTTACTTACAATTCATGATGACGTAGATTTGAGGATAATGTTAAGGGCCCACATGAACACAAAAAGGTAAGTATTTAATGAACTAATTAAACGATATAGAGGTTTTATTAGGGAATGCAGCATTGGTCCCTACACAGAAAAAACTTCCGTTGATTTCAATCAGTTTTGCTGGCAAAGATTGCAGGACAATCCACTTATATTTGATCAGAAAAATGTAAAGGATGATTGTATTGTATTACACAGCTAAAGAATTACTGACTATATAAGAATATCTATGTTAAAAATTAGTTTTCACAAAATAATCTGAAAAACCTGTCATTGTTCAGTGAATGGGATTATTGTTTCTTTTCAGTGGGGTCTTCCCTCTTAATGATACTGCATTGAACTTCCAAGCAGGAGGTAGAGTCTCATGAGGGCCATTAAAATTACAAGCATTCAGGTCTCATTTACAACCATTGAAAATCAGTCAATTTCAAAGTATTTTTAAAGGAAATGCTACAATTTTTTTCGCTCATCAATCAGTTTAACAATTGCTTGAACTAGGGGTTTTCAACTTTTTCACTGCATGGAGAATATGTTAACAGAGAGATTGCACTGTGGATAGGCGAAGCAGTTTCTTTACACTGCCTCAACTCAGTGCTGTAGACTGCCTCTTGGGGAGAGAAGGGTACTTTCATTTCCCAAATTTATTAATTCCTTAACCTCTTAGTTTAGCCAACGAAGGTGCCAGTTCAAGTAGTGTATGTTTTTCCTATATGGATACCTGTCACTTAGAAACAGAACTGAGACCACTAATTAATTTCTCATAAAATACTCAAGTGCAGTCAGATTATATCATTTTTGGTTAGCTCTCACCAAAGGCATATCTTGAGCAAATAATAACATTGATCTGAGCCACAGCCCATTAAAGTCAATGGAAAGACTCCATTTCATGTTACCAAATCCCTGAGCCATCAGTCTGAGATCCTGGTCTGTTCTACTACGTTTTTAAATAGATTATCCATTTCACCATACGTGCCAAGCAGTTCATACCCACAGCTTTTTAAGAGACCCAGTTTCAAAGGATTGTGAATACTTTATTGTATTTATAATATTATTTGTATGCACCTCTCACTTGAATCCTACATCCTGTGTGCTATAGGCTAATCATAAAATATATTTAATTTTATTATAGACAAATGAGCATTCTTAAACTGATACTGGAAATAACATCCCAAGAAAGAAAGAGGGTTAGTTTACAATGCAAGCAAGATTATCCAAAAGTCAAAATCTTATGTCATGGTTTTTTTTACAAAAAATTAGAGACAAGGAAAGTGAAACAAGGTATCTGATGTTAGCTTGGGAAAAGAGAAGAAAGGAAAGGAAATGTCCACTCTATTTTCTAGCTTGAAGATAAAGGCAAGGAAGTGGCAGTCTTTTGTAGTTTGCAGAGAGCATCTTATAGCTTACTTGTGTCAGCAGATCTTCTATTTCGTCTCTGTGGCTGTTCTCATAGAAACTGACCCCACCTATTACAGAGATGGGTCTTCGTTTTCGCCCTCTTTGGAGACCTATTGTACTGATTTGGGCCGTAGACTCCACAGAAGCCAATCCAGGCTGATTTTCACCATCTACACAGTCTGTTTTCTGAGACTCCACTGCAACCGAATCTTCTGGTATTGAGAAACTCCTGACTGCCAACTGACCATAGTCTGAGAGCGGCCTTGGCCGAGATCTTTTTCCAGAGCCCCATCTCCTGGAAGTGAACTTTTGTGTATCTGCCCTTTCTTCATCCTGGGATGGGGACATCCTCCACTGGTCATCAGTAACAACCTTTTTAAATGTGAACAAGTCAAATAAGCCACAGCATTTTCTGATACAGAAAAATTTAAAATATATTTTTCATATGGCACATGGCTGAACTTGCTATAAAAGTGTTACCGTACCCATAATCAACAACTTATTACAATATATGCAACTGATAAAGTTCAGGAACAAATTGAATACAGAACTTTGCCACAGAAACATTACACTGTACGTGGTGGCTAATGATGATGCATAATCATAAGTACGAATTAGGCAAATGAGCATTGCTAACGACATTACTATGATTGGATTATTATCTTCCCTGGGGCATCAGACTGACATAAATACTGAATTTGCTGAACAAACAGCCTGAAAATAGTTTCTGTACACAAAGTATGATACACCGTATTCTCTTTATTTTTAGAAAAGCGTTATGCAAACATTCAACAGAAATGTATTACCCTGCTCTAATTTTCTTTGACAATGAAAAGAGGGAACACGGCAGGCAGCAAACAGGGACAGCTGTGAACTCGGGGACTGAGCACTGAGTCTGGGAATCAGAACTGAGCTCTATTCCTGTCTCTACAAGGGACTTGGTGTGTGACAATGGATAAGTCATAGGATCCATTGCTTCAGTCTCCCTGTCTCTAAAATGAAGATAACGGTGGTTACCCCCTTTGCAAAAGTGCTGTAGATCTACTGGTGCAATGTGTACAAATTGTTAATTACTGTCCTGAACGGTGAATTTCAAACAGTTTCACTGGGCATTAGTGATTCGGCTCATCACTTCAACAAAGCCAAAGCATGGATGCTTGAAAGAGAAATCTAAACTCTTTTACTGTGCTGCCTGATTTATAATTTATTTAGAACAATTTACAACTGAATCAAATGTAATTGCTACGATCAACCCCTTCACTCAGGCAGTGTGCACAGGTGCACACCCATGGGAATTGCATACCAAAGGGACATGAAGTTGAGAGGAGGAGAAAAGGCTGCTCAGCTGCTTGCTCACCTATAGTTCATTGCCACAGGTATCCTCGCTGCAGCTTAGCACAGGGCAAGATCTGCATGCGTTTGGGGTAGTGAGTGGCTTCCTGAACTGTGGAAGAATTTGTAGGGCAGGTGTTCTGTGCAACTTCCTCCTAAGGGAAGTGGGCCTCGTTTATATTGCAAAGTTACCTGGGGGTTAACGTAACAGTTTTTTTGGCATTAAGTTCTGCTCTGTGTGTGAAGAAAGGGAACCAGGCGGCAGAACAGCAGGCCCTCCAATTCAGCAAAATTTTGTATGTATATTTTCCCATTCCACAGATTTTACACCAAAGGGAATAATTGGGCCCTATATTATGGTCCTTTGTGGGGTCCACTAAGGCTGCTTCACTGAAGCCATGGATTGTAACAGATTTCAGTCCCTTGTGTCATGGTAAATGCAGCACAGAAACTCTTTTAAGCATCTTTAATAGTACACAAGAACATGAAAAGTGCTGAATCTGCTACAGACAGTACAGTTTCTGCTCTAGCAGAAATGACTTAACTCCTTGAACAATTTTGACTGAGAACCAAAAGAGAAAGACAGAGGAAAAGGTGTCTCTGGGCTGACAACCAAATTGGATGGATGCCTGATGAGACTTCAAACAATTGAATTAGAAAGCTTCTAAAAAGACAGGCTATAATGTCTGTGGTGACAAACGGTAAATCACTGTTGTAATAAATAACTCACATATACCACAAACTTGTGCTAAGTTTGCTTTTGCTTCATTCCTTCCTTCTTTTCTTTCATCCAACTTTTTTATTAAAGCTTTCATTGTAACTACAAACTTCTCAGTACTTCTAATTAAATATTTTAGCCTGCCAAATTACATATATGCTAACATTCAATGTTTAGTAATGACACATATTCAGCAAACAAAGAAAGCATCTAAAATACAATTTGGTTTTCTTTTAGAGCAGAGCACCAGGACATGCCAGCCATTTTCTGTTGCTGGAATTTTATATATTCACAGCACATACACAATCTAGTTTCAGCCTCCAGAAATATACAATGAAATCTGTAAGAGAGATATCTCTTATTTGGTAGTCTTTTGTTTGGATATGTGTGCGCCACCTTTTTTAGAAAGCCACTACCATTAAGCAGTCAATTTTTGTTGGTCCTCTGCGTGTATCATTGTATACAATAATTTCAGCTACTAGAAGTAGCAGTTCCTTGTTCCCTAGCTGTTCCAAAACTAAGTTCCTTTTAGTCTAAATATTTAGTCTGATTATTGTAATAAGAGGGAGGAATCAGTACAGGTAGCATTTAGTAACAAATTATTCCACTGACAATGCATTTATTATTATTTATTATTATTATAAATAGAGCAAATAAGTAAGCTTTGAATTCTAATGCAACTTCTGTAGAGAACAAATACATTTTATCTCAAACAATCTATAGATCCCAGCTAATTGTTAACATCTTAGCTGATGTAAATCAGGTTACTCCACTGAAGTAAATGGAGCTATGTCAGTTTGCACCAGTTAAGGAGCTGACCCTTAAAAACTACTCCTCTGATCGCAGCAGCAGAACACAGATTTAAACAAGGTGCTACCAAGACCTACCTTAGGATCTGACACAGGAAAGGGAGCTCCACATACACACTGAGAGAGGAGGGAGTTGACGCAAGTCATTATATATTTTTGTTTTACATAGTTGGGTTTTTTTTTTTTTAGAGAAAAACACACGCAAACAGACTCGCAGTGCAACTAGTAAGGCAAAGAGTGCATTCCACGACCTTGTACTTTTAGACTAAGGAAAGGACAGGTCACGTGTCATCTCCTAATCTGCAGTTCACACTCCCATCTTGAGCAATAAACCTGTGCAAACAGAGAGACTGTTCACCATATACAGCACTCCACCACCACAAGTCCAGCAGCAGATCCATACAGGAAAGCTTCCTTTCTGGTTTCCAATACACAATGCTGAAGTACTTCTATTTTAGGCCTAGGTAAGGAATCTGTAACAGAGCATTTACACAACAAGAACAGAATCCTCCCAAAAACACAATAATAATCTCACTCCCACTGGGGATCAGTAGTCCCACTGCTGTCAGCCACAGGACTCCTACAAGCAAATTGTTCACCAGTGGGAATAAAGGGTTCGTTATATAGCAGGAAGCCCCAGGCCTGCAAGCATTTAAGTATGAGCGTGACTTTTGACATCAATGGGATGACTCACATGTGCGCAGTATTTACAGGACGCAGGCCACTGGGCCCCCCCAGTCCTGATCTCACTTACACTGGTGTAACTCCACTGACTTCAAAAGGTGTTACTCCTGCTTTATACTGGCATAAATGAGATCCTATTCACATACTCTACTATCATCAGCATTTGCAAACAGCACTAGAGGTGGGCATAATGCTTCACGTATGGTGAAAATCATCTCTGCACCACTTCAGTACAATTTAAAAAACAACAACAAATACCTTTGGATGAATTTCAACACTTCCCACAAAGTTTAAAACCAAAACATCTCAAAAAGAAAATTAAATCGTTAGGCTGAAAGATCTGTTCTTTTACAGAAAATATTGTATTCAAATCTGTCCACTCTTCCCTTTCCTCATCACATCATGTACATCTAAAATTAAACTCTTTGAGGGGCTTATTTCTCTGTGCATTGTCAGGTTCCCAGTATTCTTCTAAGCCCCAGTGTAGATGCAGCTATGTTGACAGAAGAATTTTTCTCTCAATGTAGCTACAATCACTTGGGCAGGCAGTGCTCCTACACTGACAGAAAAACTCCCTTCAGTTGGTGTCAACTGTATCTATATTACGGGTTATGCCAATTTAGCTATGGGCAACATATCTATGCCAGTCTAGTCTCTGTAGTGCAGACATGCCCTTAGACAAAACTAGTGACTTCATACATTCAGTCCCATGCATTGTCTTCTGTGGGAGTTTTGTTCAGAGACTGTAAGACTGAGGTCTGGTCTACATTAGAGACTTTTCTCAGCCAAAGTCAGCTTTCTGCACCAAAACAGTGCTGCTGTACACACTCATCCTCCCTGGGGTCCAACCCAACTCCCCTGATTCGGGACAAAACCACCTCGACAAGAGGTGTAGAACTTTCTGTGCCAAACTTTTAGTGACAAAGCATCAATGTAGACACCGCGCTTGGTTACATTGTGGTAAACAGCCTGCACGAAGTATCCAACAATGACCATCCTCACCATTCTGGCCATCAGTTTGAACTCTGCTGCCTTGCAGCCATCCACCTTCCACATTTAAAGTCCCAATCCCCCAATTTGTCTAGTTCCCGACCTGGAATAAACTATACTAGCATAAGCACCTGTATACCAGTATAACTGTGTCCACACTAGGGTTTTCTTTACCTCTAACTTTGCTTTCAGGGCTTGTCTAAATATCAACATCAGTGAAGGTCTATTTTAGTCTTTTTTTAAAGTCTTTGTTATCACCAGACATGAGACTGTGGGGAGGCAGCTAGCCTCCTATTCTCTGAATGGTTAGCTTTTCTTTAATCTATTCAGGGTCTTGCTTCAGATATCATCAGAGTGAAAGCTGATTTTCTTTTAAAGTCACATTAGTGGTCAGAGCTGGTGCTAGGCACAAGTAGACTAAGCAATTGCCTTGGGCCCTGAGTGTTGCACTAGGGGGAGGAAGGGGGACATTGAATTAACTGTTCTCAGCCTTATCTGTGTGTCTCGACAAGGAAACTTTCATGGCTTCCCATATCAATACCTCCAAATTTTCACACACATTCTCTCTATTTGCTCCACGTTGCACTGCTGAAGTTACTGGCTAACACTCTTTCAGCTGTTTCAAACTCTGCCTCTTTTCATTTCCAATTTATTCTTACTTTGATTCCCATGCACACATAGCTGTTCTCTGTATCTTCTAAAATATTGGTGTTTGTGTTGATGAATGTGCACAGGGATTCAAAGCTAATCTAACGGTTCTATTAATGGTCAAAGGAAAACTGGATCTGTCTTCGACTGCTGTTCTAGTTGTCAGACATGGGAGCATCAAAGTAAATAAATACATTTAATGTTAGAACATAAGAACATAAGAATGGTCATACTGGGTCAAACCAATGGTCCATCTAGCCCAGTATCCTGTCTTCTGACAGTGGCCATTGCCAGGTGCTTTGGAGGGAATGAACAAAACGAGGCTATTATCAAGTGATCCTCCCCTGTTGTCCAGTCCCAGCATCTGGCAGTCAGAGGGTTAGGGACGCCCAGAGTATGGGCTTGCATCCCTGACCATCTTGGCTAACAGCCATTCATGGACCTATCATCCATGAACTTTCTAATTTTTTTTGAACCCAGTTATTCTTTTGTCCTTTACAACATCCCCTGGCAATGAGTTCCACAGGTTGACTGTGTGTTGTGTGAAGTACTTCCTTTTGTTTCTTTTAAATGTGCTGCTTAATAATTTCATTGGGTGACCCCGGGTTCTTGTGTTACATGAAGGAGTAAGTAACACTTTCTTATTCTTCTCTATATCATTCATGATTTTATAGACTCTATCATATCCCCCCTTAGCCATCTCTTTTCCAGGCTGAACAGTCCCAGACTTTTTTATCTCTCCTATCCTTTTGGGGGTTCTGCAAAACAAACCATTAATAAGAAGTGCAGTAACCAGAGAGCAATTACCTTTCCACTCAGACTGAGAATGTATTATCTATAAAAAGCTGTGTGGAGAACAAATGTTTCTTATTTATTTCAAGGAGGATACTTTTAAGACATTCAGCAAATAATTTTGCATTAATAATATTTACTCTTCCATTGTCCTAATACTGTCAATATCATGTTTTCCATGTGGCTGCCTAAATTGCACTTGCAAACTTTGCATGTGTAAATGAGCACTTATGGCCTCAATTATCTGTTTGTGCATGCAGGTTGACGGTTTGCATGCACCGCTTTTGAAGATGTAACTTAGGTAGCAGATATGAAAATAGGTCCCTGTAGCAAGACAGCCATCTCCTGTGCACCACCTTATGAGCTAAAGCAGGGGTGGGCAATAATTTTTGCAGAGGGACCACTCCATGAATTCTGGGAGGTCTCGCAGGCCACTTGATGCTGGATCATCAGGCAGCTGTCAGGCAGTCACTACCTGAACATAATTGGAAGCAGGAGGTTCGGGTAG
Source organism: Mesoclemmys tuberculata (assembly GCA_007922155.1). Classification (NCBI taxonomy): domain Eukaryota; kingdom Metazoa; phylum Chordata; order Testudines; family Chelidae; genus Mesoclemmys; species Mesoclemmys tuberculata. The sequence continues at coordinate 68,659,920 of ML675618.1, read as the reverse complement.
CAACTGGCTGAAAGCTGCCTGACACTCCAGTGTGGTGCTCCAGCATGGCAGGCCAGACAGAAAAGTTAAACGGGCAGGATCCGGCCTGCAGTCATGCGACCTATAGTCATGCGATAGGCAGCCTCTCTTTTTTTCCCATCTTATACTATTAACCCATGGATTTATGGATTTATTCATACATAATGAACTCAACACAGTACTTAAAATCCTAGACCAAAGTCCACTCAAAAGTCCACACAAAACAAAGGTTCTCTTCCTCCTCCCAGGCCTTCCTGCCAGGGGCCTTGCCTGCTTTGGCAGGCCGCACCAGGCCCTCCCTGATAGATTGATCATTCCCTCTGCTAGCTTCCTGATGCCTTTTACAAGGGAATCAGATGTCCTTCAACAGGCTGCAAAGCAGCCCAGGTGTGGCTCCTTAAATAATCAGAGTTTGCTGGTCCCAGCTCCTCCAGCCCTTAGGTGCACGCCGTCTTGTTACAGTCCCTGAAGCTTTTAGATAGAACAAGAAGTTCAAGAATTGCAAAGCATACCCTACATGGCCTAACCAGTTACAAACTAATTTAAAAGTCATAAATGGACAGGGTCTTCATCCTTAGTATTTTTATTGAAAAGATAATTTAAAAATAAAAATTACCAGCATTCTTTTTCTAACTTTCAGGGAAGCTAGAGATAAAAATCTAATAATGCCTATGTAAAGAACAAATATTCATTTTTGACAGCAACTTATAAGCAGGTTTAATAAGTTAACTAGAAGATAAAACTGCTGAGAGTGAGTAACAAACATATGACAGCAGTTTGAGAAGTCTCCGAACTTGATATTTTCACCGAAAACTTGTGATAGATAATCCATCACATCCTTATGTACATGACATAAGGGTCAAAGCAGATAATCTAGTACAAACCAACACAAAAACCCCCAATATGTTATTTGATGGAGCTACCTGACCGTTCTGATAACAAATACAAATTTTAGTGTGTATTTAGTACTGTATGAAAAGGTCTGAACCTTCTTATTCCCATAAACACATTGTTATAATTGCTGACTATTGAAGTATTCAATGTTCTTATGAGAGCTGACAAATACTAAGAAGTCAATAGTAATGTCAGAACAGATTTTACAAGTCATATGCCCTCACACAAGTATACATGAACATGTGGGAACAGTGTGGTCATAAATAATTTTATCACCTGCACTTACTGTAAACGGCCAGACAAAATATTTCCAACCAGTTTAATTGTTGGAGCTAACTTTTGCTCTTCCTTTTTTCTTTCATTCTCTCAACAGCAGCAAGAAACTTTAGCCGACGCTCTCACACATGATCACTGCTTGCTTACTAACGTCACAAAGGTAATTTTATGTTTGATGGACATGATCAACGTTTTGTTTACAAAACAGTAAAGGGTCCCAGACATCATCCAACTGATCACTGTGCAGGTTTTCAATGTCAGAAAATACGAGGCTGCTGCATTCTTTCAAAATGTCATCATTATGCCACAGTGAGCATGAAGTGGTACCAGTGCCCCAAAACCCACTGCTGACTGGGTCAGGAAGACAGGCAATTTTCAACAGATTTTAATGTTGGCATAATCAATATACCAATTGTTATCACACAAATGTATATTTTTTACTTTAGACAGAAACTACCATAACAATCAACATTTTGTTTGTATCTTTTACCTTTTAATCATCTGCATTAAACATTCCCATTTCATACACAGGATAAAAGTTTTCAGGTTTTCCCTTATGGTTAATGCAGGTCCCAAAAACTTATCTTCTCTCTCCCCTCCCAATTCTCCACCACCAATACTGTCATTTAAAACAAGGAAGCCTTTTAAAGCACTGGGAAGAAATCATTCTTTGCTAGGAAGTGCAATTGACAGTAAACCATAAATCTGGGATTTAATCTTTAGGATCCACCTGCCATGTGGGGGAAAGTGTGTTTTGCTGAAAACAGAGTTCAAATTCTACTCTTAGGGTTGGTCTATGCTAAATACATTTTGCACTGGTTTATTTGCTATGCCTATGAAACCACATGAAGAACATGTAGCTGATTGGATGTAATTGAGAACTGAATTGGGCCAGGTCTTCTAAAGTGGTTTTAATACACAGACCAGGGAAAGCACAATTATCCTTATTAGTGAGGATAATATTTTCCATCTGAGGATCTCAAAATGCTTTACCAACATTAATGAAATATCTGCATATATAATAGCTTCACTTCACAGACAGGGGAGTAGGAGTAACAAAGCAGTTAAGTGATTTGCCCAAGGTCACACAGAAAATCTGTGGCAAAGCTAGAAACCCAGCTCTCCTGATTTTCAGTCCTGTGCTTTAACCTCAAGCACATCCTTCCTCCTTTCTCCTCACTTGAACTCATTTAAAAAAAAAAAAAGACGTAATAAACACATTTTCCCCTGATAAGGATAGGGAACTTTAGAAAAAACATATTTCTTATGCAGAAGTAATCTCATCAGTGAGTTAGTAAGGATGCAAGAATGCTAAAAAAACAAAACAAGACAAAACAAAAAAAATCATTCCCATTAGTTTTCCTATGACTGATAGTTGGGAAATACTGTATGATGCTACAACCCTGCTTCTCCTTTACCTACATATTTAACTTAAACAGAAGTGTGTAGTTACACACATTCCTGTTTCTTTCTAGAGGATTTTCAATTAATCAGTTCTGTGAGAGGTCACAGATCAAGTCAGAACCCAAAAAATCATGAGATTGGCATAAAAGTCACGAGGGTGTTTTTTTAAAATAATTATTATTTAAATAAACAGATCTGTTTTTTGGTCTGTCTTCTGGTTTTTTAACTTCCCCTCCCTCGGTCACCCCTCATGGGTATGTGACAAGTGCAGGTTGGAAATCCAGCCTCATGTGCATACAAGATGTGCACGCACAAAAATGCAGGCTCGAGCTCCACTGTGTTTTTGCTCCACAACTCCCCACTGTCAGAAACCCACATGGGCACCCACAGGCCTCCATTCCTCCAGACCTATTCCTCCCCAGCATATTCTTGCAGTCTCCCACCCCCCCCAGGCCTCAATCCTCTGGTAAGCTCTAGCTGCTTCTGTCTCCTGCCTGCAAGTGAGGGGACTGCCCTGGGCACCAACCTTCATTAACTCCCACCTTCTATGCTGTGGTGCAAGGTCCAGGGTTCTGCCCCACTCCACTCAGAGAGCACAAGAGCTACCACTACCACTACCACTTCTGCCTACAGTGTAAGCAACACAGTGGCCTCTATAGGCCAGACTGGAAACTACATGCAGCAACTCCTGGTGTGCCTGTGTTTAGTTGTGAGGTCACAAGGCGCCCTTAAAAATGACCTGAAATTGCAACTCTCCAGAACGTCACCATCAGCTGAACTCAAACCTCTGACAGCCAGGAACTATAGAGTTAAGGCCCACACCAGCCCTGCAATGCAACCTTAAGTCTGTCCCCTTTGGAGCTTGGAATACCCACTGAGAAAGATTCAGTAAGATTGACGCTAATTGCTATATGCAGGTATGAAACGGGACTATGAGAAGATGCTATTGTTTGCATTGTGTTCCCAAGATAACTGCAGCACATATCGGCACATACTCTGGCTGCATTCAGTGTGTCAGGCGCAGCTGTATTGAATGGCAGAGGGATTAGCTGGACAGGGTAGGAAGGTCGTTACTGTGTTATGAGGACAAGGGATCAAATTGAGGGATCGAGTTTGCCTCATGGCAGCACGAGTTCTGTAGGCTGTGTCAGTAACAGTGCACAAGGGGTCGTCTTGTCATGGGGACTGTCAGCAGTCTAGGGGCATAGATGACTGTGGTCTCTATGGTTTAACAAAAGGTAAGGGATAAGATTAAGTGGCATTTTCCACTTCAGCCCTGTGGTGGCTGGGCCAGAGCTGTCAGCCAGTGGGAGCCCTGGAGCTCTGAACCACAGTGGCAGGGGTACCCGGAGCTCTGAGTGGCAGAGAGCAGCGGGAGACTTGAAGCGCCCAGCCACCACGGGGAAACCTGCAGCTCCAAGCTACCGCAGACAGTGGGGGGACCATGCAGCTTCCAGCTGCTGCAGGTGGCTTGGGGACCCCATAGCTCCAAGCCACAAGCTCTCCCCCACCGGGGGGGACTTGGAGCTCCGAGCCTCTATGGGCAACCGAGGGCCTCTTAACTGCCGGGGCTGCAGCAGGAGCTCTGGAGCTGTCAGCCGCAGTGGGTGCTGAAACCCACTCCCCCCTTGCAGAGGGGCTAGATCTCTCATCCCCCCCACTCGGGCTTCAGTCGTCCCCCACCATTATTTTTAGTAAAAGTCACAGGCAGGTCACGAGGCTCCATGAATTTTTCTTTATTACCTGTGACCTGTCTGTGACTTTTACTAAAAATACCCATGACAAAATCTTAACCTGAACAATAGGTAAGTGAAAGCAACGTCTGGCAAATGGGGTGGTAACATTTAGCAATTCTAAGGTGGTTTGTATGGCGCAGTCTCAGGGTTTGAGTGTAGGCAGCTCCTGTGTGCTATCCTTGAACTAAACCCAAGGTTTGCCTTTGCACAGAGCTCATATATTCTATTCCCAGTGCCCTGTAGCATTTGTATGGGTCGTGCTAGCAGTATGTGTGTTGGTGTGCTGTGCATTTCTCATAAAGGACAGAGTTCAGATTGCATTGTGGGTGTGGTGTGTACCTTAATTCTTCATTTCCTGGTTGTTAGATGTTTGCATTCAACTGAACTAGACATTGTGGCAGAGCATAAGGCACCACCAGGCAACTTTAATTGCATTAATGAAAATTTTTGTAAGTGAATTTCCTAGGTGCTCCTCAGCCCTCCTAAGCTCCCAGTGCGCAAAGTCCCTTTGAGGAGCATCCCTTATTCATCGAGGCATCATAGAAAACTATTTTTCTGGAAACTCAGTTCTCCCTCAAAGCTCTAGCCACTGAACTGGGTTTACACTTACCCTCCCCACTGTTGTTTCTTACCCTTGGATGCATATATATACCTCCTATCTGTGATTTTCTATTTCATGCATCTGACGAAGTGGGTTGCAGCCCACGAAAGCTTATGCCTGCAGAAAGTGGCTACAGGACTCTCGTTTTTATGGTATTTGAGTGATCCTTGTGCTAATGAGGACTGTCATCTAGAAATGTGCTGGTCCTTTAATAGCTGTGTCAGAGAATAGCCCTAAGGGGCAAAGGGGCAGAGCCGTCACTCTGCATCCTGCCAAACTCTCCTCTGCCTGCTCTGATCCAACATTCCTCACAGTCCCAGGCCTGGCCTATTCTTACAGGGAAATTTGACGGCAGTCAATGGGAGTTACTTGCGAAACTTACGTCGACTTTCTAAATCCTGTTCTGCACGCCATCTCCACTATGCTGTGCCAGATGCAGCACTACGCCTTTTGAGGAGATGGTTTAATTGAATCGACATCCAGATCGATTGAGTGGGTCTTCACGGCCACTCAATCGATTCGGATAGATTGATCTGATGGCGGTGAATTTGCTGCTGTCAGGGAAGACATACCCCCACTCATTGCCTTACTCCCCTTATTTCCTAGTTCTGCACCAAAACAGTTATAATGATCTGAAAATGTTCCGAGCAGCTCATGTTGGGGGGATGTATAACAGTAACCCCTTGACCAAAAGACCCTGCAACTTGCTTTTTTTTTTTAAATCACACTCAGTTCCATTATTCTGGAATAAGCAAAAGACATGAGGTGTGACTGCATTACCTTTGACTTTTTCATCTATTTAATTACTGCTAATTGCTTTGACAATACTTGTAAAGCAAAATCAGCTTGCGTGTTATTACCTGGCAGCTCTTTGTTCTTGGGGAATCAGGGTACAAAACCCGTACTCTCTCTAGCTCACCTGAATCCTGCCCCTAGCCTCTGCTTGAACCAGAAACAAAAAGCAATGAAAAGGCTGTGAGACACACCTAAACCCCTCCAAACAAGGGTGATAGGATTGAGACAACTCCCCAGGCCTCATCTACATAGAAGATGTAAAAAGAGGCATCTCAATTAGCACATCGAATGGAGAACAGAAGCTTCATCTACATCTAAGATGGAACAAGAATTAGCATACTGAATGGAGAACCAAGCTCCAAAGCAGGAATCACACTGAACTCTGGGATTGGCAAAGCAGGGACACACTACATGATGGGAGATCTCTGCCCCTGATGTTAATGAACCCACCCCTGCACATACCCAGCTCCGCAGTTATCAGCCCATTCTTGTTATTGATATCCAAAGCACTGAATCTCCTGACTGCATTATGAGCTCCCTCAAGGAACACTGCCCATAGCCAGTAATGATCAGCTCCTATTGTCCAGCATAAAGAAAACCACTCTGGGATACTCCCTTGAGTCATTGTTTACCCATAAACAAACCTAGTGTTCTCCCTTGAACCATTGCCTCTTCCCTACAAAAACTCCTACCCAAGTTAAAACTTCGGTTCTGATGCCTGGATCCAAATGCTGCATCAGCTCTACTGGAACATCCCCTTTTCCTGACTGTGTTGAGGGCTCTGCCTGTCTCAAGCATTCTGGACCCTAAGCTGAACAGCCTGTCTCCTGGGAACCTCTGAGCTGCACGGAGTGGTGAGACGCCCGCCCCTCCCCTCCCCTGCCCCATCATCCCTCAACACTCTCTCTCTTTCTCTTTTAGTCCAGGTATAACTTTCTACTTTTGTAATCAAACTTGGGCTAGCTTTCTCCAATACCCCGACTGCAATTGTGTAGTATTGTACGTTTGATTGTTTTTCTCTCCTTGTGTGGTATTACTATTAGTATCGTAAGTTCTATATACCTGGCAATAAAATAACTCGTATAATCACGCTGGTTGCCAGTCTTTCTCTCTCCAAACTTCATTTACTCCTTTGTGTTCTTGGCTTCCCTATCTTGCTCTGCAGCAATATTTCTTTACCTAAGCCAAAGATCGCTGGAGGGCCCAAAAATCCTTTGGGGTTTGCTCATCAAGGGGGTTACTGCTAGAACAATTGTAGAGTGAAGGGGGTGGCAGCTGAGAAGTGCTGCTCTGCTTAGCCTATGGAGTCCAGAGGCGCATAAGGGTGACAGCTGAAAATGCCATTTGACCCAGCCTGATTGAGTCCAGAGGCAAATAAGGGTGGCTACTGAAAGTGCCGTGTCACCCAGCCTGCTAAGTTCAGGGACATATAAGGGGTCAGCTGAGAGTGCTGATAGCCCGGTCTGCTCAGAGGCACTCGGTTAATCTAGAATGTGTGTGTGTATATGTGGGGGGGTTATTTGAATCTGGGACTGGAGAAACCCAGCCCTGAAAACCTTAGGTCCTGCATGATAGCTCCATTGGGAGGGGATTTGTAGCCATATGAACACACAAGTATCACAAGCAGCACATTAATAGAATCACACACCCCCTTCCAGGAACGTAACCTAATAAATGCGCATACCCCAAGGTGATGAGCAAATCTGGTAACAATGTGGGATTTAGAGCGCTTTAAAATATTGCTCTGAAACCAGAAATGTTAAGTCTCTGGGCAAGACTTCCAAAAGGAGCCCCTCTAAAATGCAGGTAAACAGCAACTGGTGTGCACAACACATGATTCAAAGCTGCCAAGGGTAGAGCTCAAACTCACAGTGCGAGAGTGCAGCTCAAGATCACTGACCACAACTTGAGCCTTGCAGGCACTGACAACAGACTGCCTGCAAAACCTCTAGCTGGTAACAGAATCTTGGCTTGCTGCACATGTGCATTTCTCTCTCTTACGTATGTCTATCCTGCAGCAGCTACGGTGACACAGATAACAGTGCTGCAGTAGTACAAACGCTTCCTACATAGAGGAAAGAGGTTTATGTACATAATCCACCTCTCCGAGATGTGGCAGCTAGGCTGACGGAAGAATTGGTCTGTTAACCTAGCTGTGTCTACAGTGAAGATTAGATTGACCTAATTACAGTGCACAGGGTGTGAAATTTTCCACAGCCCTTAGCAATGTAACTAGATTGATCTCAGTTTTACGCAGGACTAGCGTGTGCCAACCTGCGGTTACAAACTTTATTCTTAGGCCATGTCTACACTATGGGGATTATTGTCCAGGGAGAGTGAGATAGACGAGTGAAAGGGCCAGGGACCACATGATACTGAAATATTGATTATCATATTTGTTACTAACAGCAGCCACACTTGGTAGGCCTTTCTGCAGGCCTGTGTGGCCTTGGCATGACTAAGCCAGGAGGGGAGGGGAGCCTCTCGCTCAGCCTTTGCCTGACTCTGCATCCCTCCCTGATGTACTGGTGGATGTGCTGGGATCTGTGTTTCGGGAAACGACTAATAAGCTTGTTTATGCATGCCCTCTGGGAGATGTTTGTCCGGGCCTCAAGATATGCAGATTCTGTAGGAACACATCTAGTTCATTAAGTACTTAGGCACCTTTTGAAACTTTTTCCTCCTTCTTGACCTATTATTGTCTCTACTAACAAGGATAAATGTAGCGGAGAGGCTTGGACTCTTTGGGATCTCTTCTTGGACACAGCTTCTGGATTCTCCAACGGCAGCTGGAAAAGCAGGCCAATCACAAAGCTGTCGCTGTTTCCACCTGAAAGCCGCCCCAGACTTTGGTAATTATTAAGGGCCGAGGGTTAGGGAGTTTTACTAACCTGTTGCAGACGTGTGTAAATGCCTGAGCCTAAGTAAAAGTATAGCTTTAAAGTAAGAGCACTCCCATGTTTGTGCTTGAGCCTAAGTAAAGTCTAGTTTTGTAGTAAGAGCACTTTTGTGTTATACTGTTTCTACCAGTCCATCTATCGGCTGGACGGCCGTGTCTCCATTTGGCTTATTTCCTGACTCCCCCTCGCACAAAGTAAACTTACCATGAGCTTTGGATTGGCAGAATCCTGGGTAACACTACACTGGCACTGGTATGGTGCTGTAGCTATGCTGGTATAACCACATAGTGTAGATGCAGTCTATGCCCATCGAAGTTTTTACTGGTGTAGGACACGACTTCCCCAAGGGATAGTAGCTAGATTGATGGAAGCATTCTTCCATCAACCTAGCTGCGTCTACACTAGGGGTTAGGTCAGCATAGTTACAGCGCTCAACAGTGTGGACTTTTCACACTCCTGAGTGACATAGCTGTGTTGACCTAAATTTTAAACCAGGCCTTAATAACCTTTTCCAGTACTGCCTCCCCAGAGAGGCAGTGATGCGGGACATTAGTGGAGATAAATCCCTAGTAGGCTGAGATCAATCTGGGGAGGATTAGAGCCACAATTTGAACACCAGGTGTGTGCAAGAAAACCAATAGAATTTTTTTGGACAACTGATTTTGGAGGGGGCTTTATCTCAGGAGATGGCTCAGATGACCACAAGTTTAGGCCCCTAAGCCTATCCTGCATCCTCATGAAGCACACCAAATTTCAACACACTCCAAGTCAGCATGTGGATTTTAGAGGCCTTAGAATCGTTAACCCCATAAACAAAAAGCAACGCTCAACTTTAGGGCTAGTCTACACGTAAAACTTACAGCAGCACAGCTGTATTGGTACTGCTGTGCTACTGTAAGAGCGTTTGTGTAGCCATGTTATGTCGACAGGGCAGAGCTCTCCTGCCGACATAGTAAAACCACCTAAAGAAGCGGCGTTAGCAATGTTGGCAGGAAAGCATCTCCCACCGACATAGTGCTGTCCACAGTAGCGCTTATGCCAGCAAAATGTATGTGTGCTCAGGGGGGTGTTTTTTCACATCCCGAGTGATAAAAGTTTGCCGGCATAAGTGCTAGTGTAGACAAGGCCTTAGTTACAGCAGAGCTGCAACTCTGCTATATTTTAGATTTATAATTAAGGCCCTACTTAATCTGTGATATTGCAGAAACTGAAGATCCTGAAATATTAGGCTTCCACTGTAGTTTTGATGCTGAATTCAGATGTATGTATGTTACATTTTAACAGTCAGCCCCGAATGGACAGTGGGGCTCCGTCTGTCAGCCCCAAACAGACAGCTTTTCTAAATTACCGCAATTAATAAATGTCCATTATTACTTTTCTGTGATTCTCCATGTCTTGTCCGCAACTTAGCCATATTTATTTGACAATCATCCCGTGATTCAAGTAGGGCCTTATTTATAATTCCTTATTATCGTGCAGGTAGAATGCTGTGCTTGGATTATACGAAAGTTGATGTATAGTTTCTCCAGTTACCACTTAGGCTGCTTAAATGGAGTGCTTGTGGTAGACAGAGCCCATGCATCAAAAAGTTTGGTCTCCTCTGCTGTAGCAAATTCAGAACAGCAAGTAATTTCAGCAACCTCAGTGGTAAACGCAAGTCCAAAGCAAGGCCTCAAAAATCAATGATATGGCCTCTTCATCATTTGCTTCCTAAATTTACCACTTGTAGCTGAGTAGGGCCGCAGTCCTGCAAGATGATCAGCACGGGCTGACACTGGACTTCACGGCAGGGCCCAAGCATAATATTTGGTCCAGTACAAACTTGTAACATGGGCCCCCTCCCACACACATACCACAGTCCATCATCCCATGCATGCAATCTCAGGAGCCATGAAAAAAGTAAAGTGTACCCTCCCCCCCTGCCCCCCCATGTAGGGGGCCCTGCTTCAAGGGGCTCCTCAGGGGATGCAAAAGTTTGCCCCTGCAGAACAGCTTGCAGTATCAGGGCTTAGATCACCCATAACTTGCTTCAAACAAAAAAACATTTGGGACAAGTGAGCTATGTCCTTGTCACACAGCTTATGGGAGAGGGAACCAGTCAGGTGCTGGAATAGCAAGAGAAGGAGAAGAATGGATCCAGAAAAGGCTGCAGCAGACCTATGAGCAATAGTGCTAGTAAGTATGACGGTGCAGATTTGTTTGCTAGAAGAGAACTAGGTTATTCAAGTAGGTATCTCATGCCCTCTGCCCCACATCAAGACACTTCCTTAATGTAAAACTATCCATTGAGGTAAACCTAAAAGATTCCTAAAATGTAAATCCAAAACATTTAGGTAACAAGCATTCAAACTTTCCAGGGCTCATCTCCAGCTAAGTCACCTCAGAACAGCTTGGGGCCTGAGGCAAAGGAACATGTCTGGCTTATCCTTAAAGAATCTGTATAAGGTTCCAAATGGACCTGAACTTTTGGCCTGTTCCACAAAGTTCAAATCTGAATCTGAACTTTCCCCGGATTTGTTGGGGGAAATTGTTGGGGATCTGTGGTTTTGGCTTGAGTCCATCTCTGTTCAGCATGCTGTGTATTTTATATTTAAATATGTGGCTGTGACCACAGAATTCTAATGGATGCATTGCATAAGTGTACAAATAAGATACAGTGAAACTCTGAACCTTTGGAGGCGTGCCCGTCTGCGTGGTGTATTTTGCATTAGGACCCAGTCCTAAGGTTTGTGTACTTATGCTGTCCAAAGCTATATCTTAAATGATTCTGAACCATTTGAAACTGCCACAAAGGCAATTTTTTGGATGGATGCAATGGTCTAATGGAGTGGTGTAAAACAGCGCTAACAAGGACTCCCAGTCAAAAGTTCAACCTAGCATGACATGATGTGGCATTCAGGGTAGAGCCTATTGGCTGAATAATCACAGACGTAATATGTTTCTGACATAAGAGGGACTGTAAGCTTTGGCACGAAGCTTATGCCATAGCTCCACTCTGCTGGGAAGTGTAAAAGGCAGCAAAGAGGAACAAGTGAGGAATAAAGCCTTCCCTGGCGTGCTCTCCCTTCCATGGCGACACAGGGATTGTCTACACTTACAGCGCTGTGGCTATAGCGCTTAGTGAAGACTCTAACCATGCTGATGAGAGCGTCTCCTGTGGTGTACGTACTCTACCTCCCTGAGAGGCAAGAACTATGTCGATGGCAGAAGCCCTCCTGTCGACACAGTACTGCCTCCATCAGGAGTTAAGTTGGTATAACTATGTCTCTCAAGGACGCAGAAAATCCCCATCCCGACATAAGTTGGTAGGGTAGACCAAACCTCAGAGTAGGGTAGGGAACAGGAAAGAATGGAAGGGAAGAGAAAGTTTCCACTTTCCATGGAGGGCACGATTTACTCATCATGTGTACCTGACTCTCTACCAACTTAACACTGCTCCTTGCAGCATTACCTTCCACTCCATGCCTGTATCCTCCTCACAGAGGCATAGAAACATTTTCTTTGTGCATGCATGGACAGAGAAGTCAATGGTTGCATGCCCTGAGTGGGGCATTAGTCAGGAACTCCATTACATTTTCCTGAGTTCTTCATCTCCCTCTCATGGGTACTATAACATCTGCTATGTCTCAAAATACATAAAGACCACTAGTATATGGGGTGCATTTCAGATTCAACAACTGAAGTGGGAGATAAACTGCAAAGAAATATCACAGAAATACATCACAGCCTCAAGGGTAAAAGTCATAGTCAATATTAACACCAGGATAAGATTATTTTTAGATTAGTGTAAGTATATAGGACAGAATGCAATATTAAAAATAATGTAGTAATAACCTGTATGTCTGATATACACATTCATTGAAACCCATTTCTTTACAGCAGTGCAAAATTATTTTGGGATGGGAAGGAAGGGGTTTGGAATCAGTGTTTGATGGTGTCATAAGAACAGCCATACTGGGTCAGACCATTGGTCCAGCTAGCCCAATATCCTCTCTTTCGACAGTGGTCAATGCCAGGTGCTTCAGAGGGAATGAATAGAACAGGTAGTCATCCATCCAGTGATCCATCCCGTCGCTCATTCCCAGCCTCTGGCAAACAGTAATCTCTGCCTATACTGGCTACGTCATGGTCATAGTTCAACACTAGATGGCAGCTGGGTAGCATTAATTCTGTCATTTAACTGCTACATACTTAGTTTCCAGGAGATGCAACTGAGATACACTCTAACATTTTCATGTTTCCCGGCTATTTCAGAGCATCTCTGCACGTGCACTGTGGATTTGAAAACTGTAGAATGAAGCAGAGTGATTTTAGCACCCTAAGAACTCCTCATGAGAAATGTATACACGTCTGCTGCCCTGACGCGTATACATTATTACATGTAATTTCCCAATGTTACCACTACTGCGAGTATCACAGTACTCTAAGCTATTTTCAGTTGTTTAGAGTGTCCAGTACAATGATGGTGCTTATAATGAATATCTATTTACAGTTAGTTTTTGCAAAATGCATGAGGCTTCATTAATATAAGAAATCCTCACCCTTTTAGTAAATTTATAGTTTGACTAGCTGAGATTTTCGTGAGTTATCATCAATGCAGGCACTCTACATTTTTGTAGACAGCATAAGGTTCATTCTGACAAACAGAAGAGGCAGAACATATCACTCTGATTTTTATAAGCTATTTTCATCTGGGATACAGAAGGGAGAGACTCAGACCTTGTGTACAATGGGATTTGTTACACTTGGGTACCCATTGCCCAGGCTGCTCATCACACAAGCCTCCATAAACAAGCTGCACCCTAATCTATCTTAATATAATGGCTGATTATTTTCAATGCTGGAAACTTAGGCCTAACCTGAAAAAAAAACATGGTGACTGCTTTCTAGCTGAATAATAAAATAGCTAATACCAAAATCGATGTGCAGTTCTGCAGAGAGAGAGTCAGCGATGAGGGTAATCCAAAATATCTTGGTGTTACAGTGCACCTTCCGACTACACCTCGAGAACACCCATGATACGGTCAGGTCTTGTGTCGTGCTTATTAGGAAACTGGCTGGAACATCACAGGGCTCCAGTTCACGGACCCTACAAATGGCAACAATTGCCTTGGTATGCTCTGCAGCTGAATACTGTGCACCAGTGTGGTCTTACAGCAGTCCCACTGAACTCCTCAACACTCAATAACACCATGCACATAGTGTCAGGGAAGCTCAAATCAACCCCAATTGACTGGCTCCCAGTTCTATCGCATGTCCAGCCTTCACATATTAGAAGAGCTGCCCAGACATCTTGTTTTTAACCAAATCAATGCAAACACGAAGATCCCATTGCACGATGACCTTCACAACCCGCCAAAGACAAGATTAAAATCCCGTAACCCTCTGTGGAACTGCGTCAAGACCCTTACACTCAGCTTTGATGCTGAGGCTGAATGAAGAGCCATGTGGAGTGTTTCAACCACTCAAAGCAAAGAGTTCATCATTGACCCTGCCAAGGAACCACCGGGTTTTGATTTATGTCAGAAAGACTGGTGCAGATTGAATCGCATCAGGACATCTCACGGAAGATGCGGACAAACCCTCTTTAAATGGAAAATGAGGCAAACACCTGTATGACACTGTGGTCACCAGTCTTAGACAATGGAGGCCATCATATCTGACTGTCCCCTTCGTTCTTTAGTCAGGGGTCTGAAGGACATTTACCAGCTCACTGCTGCAGCAATGTGTTGGTTATCAAACCTAAATATAAATTTGTAATCATTGCTACCTACCCAAGCCATACGAAAAAAGATGTTGTATACCCCTCGCACAGATGGGCTACATCAGTCTACATTGTGACTTGCATCAGTGGGACTCTAAAAGTGAAATAAGCTGTTGTGATGTAAGTTACAGTTTAAACAGGTGCAGGATGTCTACACTAGAGTGCTGCACTGATGAAGGCACATCAGTGAAACTGCATTAGTGCAAAACCCTCACTGTACATAGGGCCTTAACTGCATCCCATTTACCCATCTCAAAAATGCAGCAATATAACTGGCCACATCCATTGACAGTGGTAAGTTTTTAATTAGGCACAGTGAAATCCATTATAGTTAGTAGCAACATATTAAGTCTCCACCCATCAATAAAAAACATTGACAGACAACTACAGGTAAAATAATTGACTGCTTTTGAAATACACCTCCAAATACTGAATTAATTTACTAACATCATTTCCAGTCATGCAGAGTAACAGCAACTAGAGGTTTGATTTATATTGTGCCTTTCACATTTTCTGTTCCAAGGGAAGAGTGCTACTTCCTGAAACAACATGACTGCACAAAGCACCACAAGTGTTCTTCAGTAATCTCCCAGCCAAGAACTGACCCAGCCAGTCCTGGCTTAGTTTAGTGAAATCCAACATGATCACATCACAAGGCGGTATAACTGCAGGCCATAATAAACTGCTCTTACCAACGTACTCAGACAGCCTTGCTGCCAACACTTTCTTTAATATTAATGCAGACAGGGAAAAATAATTTGATGTTAGCTTCCAAACCAGGTATTTAAAAAAAAAGATAAACCTTTGTTTGCTGGCTGTCGGCATATTTTAGCAGTAACAAGCTACAACAGCTGCTAGCATCCAGGTTGTCATTTTTATATTAATAAAAACAAACCCTGCAACATGAACATATGTAGGGTTTGCTTTCCTTCTTACCTCTTCCTTCTTTTCTTCAGTACCAGAAGCTAAATTGAGGCTCAGCTGAGAGTGACTGCTTATGCCACTGTCTTCAGTTCCATCATCATAATATGCAGTTTGCACTGAGTCCTGGAAGCAAACAGGATTTCTCCCTGACTTTGAAGCAAGTAACTCAACCCTTTCCTCGCTTTCCATTGAGCTCAGTGACAACGTGCTGTGACGATCCGGGCAATGGAAATTAATATTGCACTTGACCTTCTCCGCACTGGGGCTCTGAGGTTTAGGGGTAGTGGGTCTAAGAGGAATGCTAGGCTGCTCAGATTCACACATAAACTGGCTGGTACTTTTTGGTTCATCAGAGTCTACATAAAACACTTCATTAGGAAGTGCACTAAGCTTCTCAAAAGCGTGTGATGAACTAACAGCATCTAGGGCACATGATACTGTCCTGAGGCTGTTAGCGTCACCAGTAAATACATTTGCTTCAGTGTCTGTATCCTGAGAGACAGAGGGACAATGGAGATCCCGGGTTCCAGAAAAGGCAGAATCTGGACTGCACACAGGGGACGTGCATCTCCGTCTGTCATTTTCAGTGCTACTAGAAACCCGGCGGGAGTAGTCATCATGTAGCCTGCTGTTTGGCCTTGTTCTCTGGTTTTGTTCGTTCAGAGGAGTCACACTTTTAGGACCCTCTTTCTTCCATGCAACATCTGTAACATTGCTTACAAGTTTCAAAACTCTGTCAAAATCCTTTGCTCTGATAGGGCTCTTCCAGCGTTTTGACCGTCTCTCTGGGTTTCCACTGGCTTTGTCCGAGTCAGCAGAAGAAGTGCTTATTGTCCTTTGTGGCATTTGCTTTTCATTTGCAATATTGAGGTCAGTTAGATTTGAGGTGGACTTTCGCTTGAACGAGCTTTTTTTCAGAAAGTTTAAGTTATCTGTGCTTTTGCTTCTTCTGTAGATAATCCTGTTGTTTTCAGAATCCTTCACTAAAATTTCACAGATCTTTGGCTCCTGAGTGGCAGGAGATGTTGGCCTGGTGCAATTCTGCTGACTCTGAATTTTATTAGCATCTAACAAATTTATGCGGCCCACACCATAGGCACGTCTGATGCTGCGTGATCGGTGAGTATGTCTCAGGAAGGAATCATCACTTTCCTCTACATCAGAGCAATCAGAAGCCAAACCATCTGCTGTATTACGGAAATCATGTGAAGGCCCTGTATAAGAACACTGGTTAGTCTGAACTCTCACCACCGCTCCATTCGAGACGTGTTTTCCCACCGTGTTCTCGTTTAAGACATCTGAGCTTTCCCTGGCCTGAATCCCTTGAAGAACTGAAGATTTTAATTTCTTGAACGATCCCATTTTCTTAATGGAAGACAAAGCATTCCAAGTAGAGGAGCTGCCCATCACAATCAGAGAACGAGGCCTTTCCGAGTTGGAGGTAGTTCGTTTCCTAGGGGTAGACAAAAAGCGCATGATATTTGAAGGGCTGAGTTTCTCATCTTGTATTTCCTCTTCAGGATTGTTGTTGCTATTGCATCCCCCATTGCTAGTTATACTTCTTGGTTCTTTATTATCCGTAATTATACAGGTAACAGTGGTGCCATTTCCGCAGCCATTCTGAAATGTTGTCATGTTCTCAATGCTGTAAGCATGAGGGCAGACGGTGTTGTAGCTCAGATCC
The DNA here is from genome assembly GCA_007922155.1 of Mesoclemmys tuberculata. Taxonomy (NCBI): domain Eukaryota; kingdom Metazoa; phylum Chordata; order Testudines; family Chelidae; genus Mesoclemmys; species Mesoclemmys tuberculata. Next base: position 68,642,924 of record ML675618.1, on the reverse strand, counting down.
ACAATACCGTCTTCCGCAGTTAACCCAGGCCCCAGCCCTTCATCTACAGCACCTCTTCTTGCCTCGTTTTCACATTTACCCTGTGAACTGAGCTCTCCAGACTGGACCGCCTGCATCAAGAAGACAAAGCCAGCAGTTAGCCTTTTTTTCCCACAAAATGTGACATGGTTCCCTATAAATAAAATCAAGGAATACTATTAACTAACCAAAGCCGTATCATGGGGCTAGGGAAAAGTTGTTAACAGTTCACTTTAAACATCAAAAGGGACACTGATGTTCAGTTTAGTTATTTGAAAGACCAATTAAACTTAAATACGTTTTTGTTTCTCTGACTCAAATAATCACACTGTTGTAACATTGTTTATTTTATAATTAAAGTGACCCAACTCCAT
>ML675618.1:68602933-68637532 GCA_007922155.1 Mesoclemmys tuberculata | reverse complement strand
TCACACACCTTAGTAGAACAGATGTTATGTGAGTTATCCTACCCAGGTAAACAATACATTTTAAGGAAATATAACCCCACCTCTAAAGCACAAACATTATGCTATTACAAGAAAGAAAATTCCAAAACTAAAACACAGGGACAGGTGCTTCAGCACTTGCCTGTTTTATTTTATATTTAACTGGAAATGAAATGGAAACCTTTTAAAAAATACTATTCTGTGGAAGGGGAGGGGGGAAATCTAGCCATTTTCCTCATCACAATGCTAAGTTCCTGAATTCCAAGACAAATGACAATATATGCAATCAAGAGGAAAGATTCATATCAGAATGATTGAATGCCTTCAGAATGATAAATCCCCATCATGTGCCACCTACTCCTATGATATTATTGAAATAATACAACAAGAGTTATACATTTTTCTATAGTTTGCTGCTCTCCAATGTCCATGTTTGGTCCCCTGACTCATGTCTGGAATATAACACAGTTGCAAGGCACTCAACTGTCTTGTAATTTCCTTAGCAGACAAGTCAAATCTACAGCAAAGTAATTTTTTCTAACAAAAGAAAAATATATAAGCAGTTATTTGAGGTGGTATAAAAAAGTAAGCAATGACATATGACAGCCTGGCCTGTCTTGATGATGTGCTGTTGTATGAAACCTGAATTTGGAACAGTGACCAAGGGCAGCCGATGGTGGGATGCGATGAAGATGAGCCTGGGAGAAAGCAGCAAGTATTGTGCTTCATGGACTTCAAACAGATGAATTAGGACTCACTGGGCTGTGCTTTCATATACTATTCACTGCTTCTGGGAGGGATGGAAATTAAACAAGATTGGTAAACAACTCATTCAAAAAGGTCAGGGATCCCCAACCTTAAACAGCTACTGCCCTTGCCATGACAGCAAAACCAGTTTTCCTATTTTGCTAGGGCCAGTAGGATCAGGAGTAGCCTATTCTTGGGTACCTGGGTCCTGGCCATAAAATAAAAGAAGGTAGGAAATGTACGGCTATACTAAATGAAAGAAGTACCCATGAAATCTGCTCCTCAATCTCTGAAGCTTTGTCTCCATTTTTATTGTGAAGTCTCAGTCTCAAGTACTCATGTGAACTTTAAGGACTAATTTAAAACAGGAAGTAAAAGTCCCCTAGCAACTAGAGAGGCTGGGAAGAAAATTAGGCACAACTTGAAGAAAGGAAGCTTCTTAGTTCACAGGGTTTAAACAAGCCATTCCCATTATTACCTCTCCACAGTTGGCAGTTCAATTAATATTAAAGGGAGAACCCCCAGTGGTAAATGTACCAACCTTCCCCCGCCCTGTGCACATATAAACAACAATTATCTCCACATGGAGTACTGTAAATTCAAGAACTCAATAAGGTTTTTACATGGTTAAATTTCTCCCTTAGAATGAATATACACTAGAGACACTATAAAGAGTAAATAGTGAACATGTCAAATTATAAGCAAACATAAGATTCCTAAAAATGTAGCATTTTAGGTAGCTTTAAAAATATTGTATCCAGAGTTTTTAAGTTGAATCCCTCCTTTTGGATTAATTTTAAATTGAGGTTTTAAAATCTCTTTCCCTCTGAAGAAAAAGGATTTTGCTGTATGTGTTTCAATGAGATGCTTAAAATCTCCCTCATATTTTTTTAATCCCCCTCATTGAAATGGTCTCAGTTTGAGTCTGCCCCGTTGCAATATGTTTAGTTAGTTGCCCCTACAAGAGTTTAGCTGAGAGAGGCTAATTTTAAAGATTTAACAGAAGTGTTGTTGACTGGAAATGGCTAAATGCAACAGGCTTGAAGTTCAAGCTAGTCCTCATTTTGTTGCCTATTCAAAACTGCTGCCGCTTTTACTATATTGTCATGCAAAAACAAGAGTTTTTTGAGCAAAACGGTTTGCACCCCCAAAACATGCCAACTTTCCCAATAACACATCTTTTCACGCCATTTCATCCAAACGTGGCAACTCTCTGGTGGGAGGGAGGTGTGCAAAAAGAGAAGACGCACAACTAAAAAATAACGTCACTAATTCCAATATAAAAAGATGCTTATATTTAGTGTTCCCTGTTTCCTCAAAAAATAACTATAGGGGGAGACAAACGAAGGGCAGTGCGAAGACTAACTTGCAAACATTATTTACCCAACACAATGACGGTAAAAAAACCATGTGTGCTGCACACTCCTGGTCCCATGGGTCAGCAAAGCCCATTCATACCACAGCAGCGCTTAATTCGTGCCGTGGCTGAGCCCCAGCACTCCTAGGCTTGGCACCTCATGGCCTCAGCACCTCTGGGCTTGCTGCATCAGTTATGAATGTAAAAAAATTGCCTGAACCCTGGCACCTCTTAAGCACTGCACTCCGGCCTCCAGAGGAGCACTGGATTTTCAAAGCATAGTTTGCGTGGGCTTGGTGCAATTCAGAGAGAAGCACCTGCCCTGCTACTCATCAGGGACACACATCCTCGTGGAAGGACAAAAACAGGTAGGAAAGCAGAGAAAGCGCCATTCCCCCCTGCCCCTAGTGCAGTGAGTGACTGAGAAGAGGCAGTGGCTGGCCATTACCTGGGCGGAGCTAATAGGCACTGGACAGCGGGCAGGACTCAGAAGCAGATGGGGCAGCCCCGTTCCCAACCCTACCGGCAGCAGCAGCTCCAAGGAGTCCTTCCCCCGTGCAGTTCTCCCGCAGAGGGACAGAGCGATCTGTTTCCACATCACTATGGCAGCAGCCGGAGCGGAGGGGAGGGGAAACTCTAGACCGGCTGAGGGAGGAGGCAGAGTTGCAGGAGCCGTGCTGGGTTCAAAGGCTCTGGGAAGGGACAAGTGGCAGCACTGTGGAAAGCGGAAGCCTGAGGAGGGAGCCGTGCTGATGAGCAGCTCCATGTAAGCTCCAAAGCTGGCCTCTCTCCCAGCAGAAGTGGGTCCAATAAAAGATATTACCTCACCCACCTTGTCTCTCCCAGCAGTTACTATGTCAGGCTGGGGGCCTGCTGCTGGCCTCTAGGGGGAGGAGCTAGAAGAGGCTATTCTTCCCCCACGGCTCTGCTCCTTTTTCAATGACAGATTCCCCATCCTTCCTCAGAAAGCCAAGAGGCAGAGTAGGAGAGTCACAGCTGCTGGCTGGCACCCTCTAGCCTTTCCTCCCCTCCCACCTGAGAGACAGAGTCCATGTTCCCCTCCATCTGCAACCAAAACAAAGTTGGCCCAGGCGCTGCTGATAAATCATAGCAGGAACACTTAGTACCTAGAGAATGATTTACTTTTTCAAAGTGCTGTGCACACATTAATTAAGCGGCTGATTCCCCTTTCCTTCGCCCTCCGCCCTGCAAGAGACAAAGGGAGGTTGTTTGTTGTGCTGTGTTTGAATTGAATCATCATCTTATCAAAACAGATAAAACCAAACTAGGAGGGTGATGGCATTTGCACACATTAATAATGAAGCAATTCCCCTGCCCTGTTCTGTCCGAATGCTGCTTACTTTGTTCAAACCAGCTGTAATTTAGTGATTGAATATAAAGGAGGTGGGGGAGGAATGAGCAGAAGTTGCAGCCCTCCAAATTATCTGTTCTCCAGCTCTTAACTTTCAACAACTTCCCAGCCATAGAATGTACTTCTGGCTTCCTCAGCTGTTAGTTCTCTGCAAGTTACATTCTCATTTGCTGCATTGAGAAAATATTTACTTTAATATGAAGTTTCAAAGCCTGTCTTTTCCACCTTTTGCAAGGACTTTATTTATGGTTGCCATGTATTCCATGTAATTCTTCAAATCTGTCATCGGTTTAAAACGCTTACCTTTTCATTTCAAATGTGTAAGGCCAAATCCAGCCCTGGTGCAACTCCATTTATTTCTATAGTTACTCCACAGGTGGATTGGCCGCATAGGGATGATGCTGTCAATGCAAAACACAGAATTTGAGGTTGGAGAGAACCAGTACTCAGTTTCAGATATCCCCTGCCTCATTTTGCTATTCACTATATATTTCTAGTTATTAAATGTGCCTGAATTTAATGATCTCTACCTTTTGTCAAATTTACATTATTGACACTGTCTTCAGCCATATAAAGTGGTGGACAGTTCTACATTCTAATAACAATCTGGCATAAAATTATCACCTTCACATCAAACCCAAGTATTTCTTTTTGCAGGTTCAATGTGTAGATTATATGACCCCACTTGCTTAAACGGTGTAACTAATCTTAATAAGTCCCTTTTAAGTACATGAAAAGCATTGTGAGATCACCTTTCAGTCTCATGTTTGCCAAGCAGATATAATTAGGAGGGAATCCTATATTTACAAACTTGCATCTTCCTCACTTTATTATTATTAAACATTTAAATTGCAATAGTGTCTCAGCTTAATATTGTGCAAGGTGCCATACAAACATATTGCTGTCTGTCTGCCAAAATAGTAGATGTTGGGTCACGCACATCAGCTTCCCATTGGAGGAAAAATCAGTGATGTGGAGTAATCATTGATGTGGGGCATTTCCTGAGTGTAGCTAGCTTTATTTACACTAAATACACCAGTCCTAGGACAGAGATAGTCACAAACAGCAAGGGGCAAACCCCTTTTAGAAGTTGCAGCCCAAACACCAATGCCTGGTTCCCAAGATGTAACTCTGCCCAAGCTTTGACTTCAGTTACAGAGATCAAGGCAGAACCTGAATTGCAAAACCTACAATACAGCATTCCATCCAACACTGAACAGTGTTTGCAAGCTTAGGAGAATAAGACCATTTGGTGACTTCTACCAAACCCATATAATAAATGCTCCCTGCTCCAAAACACAGAGGCCCAGATCCACCAGCCCAAATTTATCAAGATTGCCCTAGTGTAAGAGAGAAGAACAAGGCCCACTATTCTTCCTTTAGATTTGAAACATGGCTCTGATTTTCCTAGCACAATATTTCTAGAAAAGAAAGATTCATAGATTCCCAACAGCTATGGCAAGCCAAAGTTTCAGTAAATTATTTGTTCACAAAATATAAACGTCTATTCCACTATTCCACATGTACAAAATGTCACCCACATTTCTAACCAAGGCAGGCTGCTTTAAAGCAGAAATAGTGGCTTGTTTTTCAGTTTTTCCTTTCTTAAGAGGATGAATGTTATTTGTTACTACAGAGTGTGCAAGAAGATGGAAATAGGAAAAAACTGAATAGCATTTTCATAGGTACTTCTGAGAAGCTGTACTATACTACACCTATTATTTGCAGACTAATAACTTGATTACAGCTGAGTGACAAAGGATATAATTCAATCAGTGGTTGTGCTGGCACTTTAACTGTGAGAGACCAAGTCTAGAAACTCATGGACAGAAGAATGCCAAGAATAAATTCCAGCCTGGTATATACGCGAGGTTATTATTAATTATTTGATAATGATAATCACAAATATCCATAGCAATAAAAAACAAAACACTTGTTTTAGAAGTTTAAATCCCTGATTTAAAAGAGGTTTAAAGTGCATGTGACAAGGAATGAGAAGGATTATTTGAAATGCATCATAGGTGGAAAAGGATTATAAGAAATGTGACATAGGAAAAGGGATATTAAGATCGTTGATGCTGAAGGAGCAAGATAAACTAGAAAATGAAATGGAAGCTTTTTTCAAATATCACAGTGTATCAATGGCTGGATGTCAGCAGCTAATAGCTAATCAAGAATGTCATCTTTTGTAGTCTCAGGGCAGGAAAGTCTGAAGGAGAATAGTTCTGTCATCTTATGTATGAAAGGACACTCCCAAGGGGGGAGGGAAGAACCCTGATGTTCATCCATTGATATTTTGTGATTCTTTCCTTTAAACATACTTTTAAAATTCCAGTTTTAAAATTATAAGAATGAGAGAGAGAGAGACAGAGACAGAGACAGACTGGGAGCTTATTACTCAAGGAAACCAGGGCAAAAAATAATTTGCTATACTCCACACAGCTGTGGGGCAGGGTGGGGTAAGTGCAATATACTCAGAGGTTTCTGTAAAAAACACCCTACATTAATTGGCACCTCAATGCAATTTTAAATATGTGGAAGTATTAGAAAAACTGATTCTCTTTCATTAAACTATAGAGAGCTTTCTGAGTTGCTTTACAGTATTTATCAAAAGTTGCAATTTGTACCTTCCTTTTGCATCCCAGACAAAGGCTCTACTTAATTTGGACAGTTTAAAAGTGAGGAACAATTAGCATATCTGAGTATGAAAGTTCAAACGAAAATGCACTACAAATTAATGTTGTCTGTTTTATGTGTAAATTAGGTTTCAAATGTACTAAGGTTCTGTCTATTTCTGTAAGTTTCTAACAGGAATAATATACCAAAAGGAATTCTCCAAATTCAACAGCTCTGTCATCTTGGCATTTAAACCCCCCATTCCAGTAAATGAATCATAGTGTTAAGAAAAGGATTCAAAGGGCTGCTTCAATTAAACTGATTAATTTTCTTAATTTGATAGAGGCAAGTGAGAGACATCACCAATACAAGTCTCTTCATATAGCTACTTTATAACTGCTCACTGCAAGCCAGGTTCTGATGCTCTTACTCATGTTGATACCCTATGCGGGTAAAGGTGTAAATTCTAGCTCAATGAGCCATATCTATGCTAGCTCTGATCGCATGCTAAAAATAGAAGTGTAACTGCAGCAGGAGGAATTAGCCACCCTGGGCACAATCCCATTCAAGATGATCATTGGTACAAACTGTGGGCAGGTAGGCCCTCCCGCTGCTCACAGCTACACTTCTACTTAAATGTTCTAGCTCAATGAGAGAGTGTAGACATACCCACTGACTGCAGCTCTAGTGTAGACATACCCACTGACTGCAGTAGGACTGCTTGCGGAGTACAATACTGATCAACATGAGAAAGAGTATCAGAATTTGGTTCCAAACTAGTGCTGAAATACAACTTATAAATAACTGAAATAGACTTGAGTTTTATCATTTAAAACGTTCTTTTGAATTTGCTTTGAGAGATTGTTTCACTGCGTTCACTGCACTCCATTTGGCACACAGTTCTAATTTAGGGTGGGACTCAACAGCATGATGGAATGACGCCATCAATGAAAAAAGACCCCTATGTACTGGGTTACCATTATCACCTCTCAGAGTTGGTCTTACTCACCCACCTACACCACTGCAGCTGCACACAACTTAATGAGGGACTCGGCCTTTCAGTCTGTTAGAATGCTATTTATATCCCAGTGAGTCTCACTGTGACGCTATTATTGTGTTCCCATCCGCAAGAGGCATTATTAAGACAGCATGACATGAAGCGATGCTTCATGCTACTGAAGAGCCGTTTTCAATAAATAGCTCATTGTGTCCAAACATAAAGACAACTTCCTGTTTCCAGTTAGGAAGGCTGCAATCTCCCTTTATCTTGCAACTCACAAAAGTTTAAGGGAAAAAAGAAAGGGGAAGATTGTGGAGATGTAAAATAGAGAAAAGTGGGAAGGAACAGAGATTCGGCAGTCAAGTGTTGCACAATTTTGTCCCATGAATATTTTCTCTATGTTTTGTTCTTGTAATGTTATTAGAAATAGATTTTCTATTAAATGGAAAGTATATTAAGATGACGGGGGAAACACATGTTGTCCGGAAGGGGTATTGACTGTAAGAGACAGTTAAGAGTGGGCCTCTTTGTTAGCACTTTTGATTGTAGCCATATCGATTCTGTTTATTTCTATTCTGCTCTATTTAGGTTCATATCACCAAGGTATTGGATTGCCTCAATGCCATAATTCTTTTATTTTATTCTTACTCTTTGTATTTAAAATACATATTAATAGCTCTTTATCAACCCACTCCCTATCGCACTGCAACCTTGCCATCCCACTATCGCTATGTAGCTCTGGGATGATAAGCAGAACTTTCGAATGTGCAAAGCCACCTTCATGGAACTCAGTGCAGAGCTCGCCGCCCCTGCCCTGTGGCGCAAAGACACCAGAATGAGAGCTGCCCTCTCTGTGGAGAAGCTCGTGGCGATCGCTGTGTGGAAGCTGGCAACTCCAGACTGACACTGGGGTCGGTTGCTAATCAATTTGGAGTCAGGAAGTCCACTATTGGAGCTTTGTTATTGGAAGTATGCAGGGCCATTAATTGCATTGTGCTGCGAAGGACTGTGAGTCTCGGAAATGTGCAGGAAATAGCAGATAGCTTTTCAGCAGTGGGATTCCCTAACTTTGGCAGGGTGATAGATGGCACGCATATCCCAATTTTGGCCCCAAGTCATCTTCCGATGGAGATCATCAGTAGAAGGGGTACATGTCTATCGTACTGCAGGTGCTTGTGGATCACCGTGGGCATTTCACTGACATCAACGTGGGTTAGTCAGGGAAGGTGCATGATGCTCGCCTCTTCAGGAACACTGGCCTGTACAGAAAGCTGCAAGCAGGGACTTTCTTTTCAAACCAAAAGATTCCATTGGGGGAATGCTGAAATGCCCATAGTGATCCCAAGAGACCCAGCCTATCCCTTACTGCCATGGCTCATGAAGCCTTATATAGGCAGTCTGGATAGCAGCAAGGAGAGCTTCAATAACAGGTTGAGCAGGTGCCAAATGACCATTGAATGTGAGTTTGGCAGATTAAAAGCTGGATGCCTTTATGGCAGGTTAGACCTAAATAAGGAAAATATTCCCATGGTTACAGCCACCAGCTGGGTGCTCCATAATATTTGTGAAACTAAGGGTGAAAAGTTTCCCCCTGGGTGGAGCGCAGAGGCAGATCACTTTGTGGCTGACTATGAGCAACCTGATGTCAGGACACAGCGGGGGCCCATTCATATCAGGAAGGCCTTGAGGAACCATTTTGGCAATGAGCACCAAGAAGGTTTCTTTGTAAACAGCACTGTGCCATGTTACAACGCTATCCAGCTGCACTGTATATCAATATGAGGGGCAACCACTGTGTGGAAGAAACAAATAAAGACTGCTTATTTTGCACAGAGTATGTCTTTATTAAATAACAATTATTCACAAAACACTAGAAAAGCTGGGTTGGAGGGGAGAAAGCAGTGAGGGGCAGTGTGAGCTATGACAGCTGGGTGTAAGTCCAGTGAAATCTGGGTGTGCATTAACACACTTTTTCGCAGCATTGCCTAGCTGCACAGGGGAATGGGAAGCACATGCAAACATGGCTACTCTTGTGCATTTCTGTTCCTTCAACCAGCTGTGTAATGCAACAAAGCAAAGGATGGCTGTACCTCATGTAACCAAACAGCATCAGCCCAAAAAAGTCACTTACCTGAGATCTCCTCTCCTGCATCCTGCACATTAAAGCTGGAGGGCTGGGACTGGCTTGAATCTTCCTGGGTCAAGAAGAGGCCCTGGCTCCCCACATCGGCAAACAATCTGGTTCCCTGCTCTGCATTGTCCTCCACTTGACCTTCTTTTCCACAACTTCTTTGTCAGGTTGTGTCTGGTGTCTGCTGCCTTTGGGCCTGCAGAAGTATCCATGGATCTCTTGGTGGTGGAAGTGGAATTGCTGCTGAGGATGGTTTCAACTCCTTGTAAAGGGCAAGGTGTTTGGCCCTGCACCAGAACGATGGTTTGACTCCCTAGTCTTTTGGTACCACTGCTACAGCTCCTTGATTTTCACACAGCAATGCAGCACGTCCCATTCATAGCCCTTCTCCACCATTGAACAAGAAATTTGACCATACATATTGAAGTTCCTTAGCTGGAGTAAAGCTGGGACTGCATAACCTCTTCTCCCAAAATGCCGATCAGATCCAGAAGCTCCGGTGTGCTCCAAGAGGGAGAGCATTTGGTGTGTTGAGCCACTGTGCTAAGCTGGGAAGATGCGATGTGAGCTCTCCACACTAACCAAGCAGGAAGTGGAATTTCAAAAATCCCTGGGACTTTAAAGGGGGAGGGGTTGATGGCTCCAGAGCAGTGAAATTGAAACTGATGGCCAGAGCAATCAAGATGGGCATTGTGGGACACTTCCTGAAGGCCACTTACAGCAATATAACCAAGCACAGTGTCCACACTAATGCTTTGTCACTATAAATTTGGCGCAAAAAGCTCTATGCCTCTTGTCGACATGGTTTTCTTTTGTTGCAAAATCAGGGGAGCTGCATTGGCGGGGGTTGGGGGTGATTGCAGTTTGTACACCACCATCGTTTTGGTGCAAAAAGCTCACTTTGGTTGACAAAAATCTCTCGTGTAGACCATGCCTAGGGATAGATCCACTCCCTGAATCAAAGGGACTAATTTGAGGCTCAATCATGTGATTAGCAAAATATCCATAGCAAGGGGCAGCGCAAACATGCATTTCATCTTTGAGGCAAAATGCTCCCTGTTGTGCTGGAAGTGGAGGACTAGGGGTGGACAGAGTAATTTATAACATCCTGCATTCTCAACATGTAGTGTATCCTCCACCCTCAACCCACATGGCCAGACAGCACTGCTGGCTGGGGGTTAAGAGGTGCAAAGAAGCTAGGGTTTTACTTTATCCCCTGCCTTCGCAGATATAAAAGTCTACTAAAAATCTAGTGCCTTATAATGAAACAGCCAATACACTTGATTAGGAATTATATTTTAAAATCTCTGCAAAGTTCCACTCGTTCATAATATCTATAATGTTTATTACAATTACAGAACAGAAAAAGCTGAAGCAACAGGACTCCATAGAATCACTCATGCAGTGTGATGCAAGAGAAATACCCAACAGGCTTAATAGAGCTGTTATGTTGGATGCATTTGTGGTTGTTATGCCAATAAGCTTTGGACTATTACAGGTTTGTATAGTGCATAGGAAAGCCACAGCAATCAGTGCCTGAACTATGTTAGAAAAGGAGAAACACGATTTTAAAAATAAAATCCACAAGTATATGCCTCTATTCCATTTTCCTGAGTGACCATGACCACTGAGTTTTTTAAATTAGCATGAGGCCTTTTCTTTGTGTAGTCTCTTTTTACAGTGATATATTCCCTTTGTTATTATTTCACAGTTTAAGATGAAATTAACATCCGTAAGCATGTGTATTGTGCCAAAAAATCCAGCTATGATCTCTCTCATGTTCCTATCTTTATTCCAATAAAAAAAGTCTTCCTCTTCCTAATTTTCCTCTGGTTTGTTGTATATCCTCAACATATTTGATTTTTTTTTTTAGTTTAATTTCCTTTTAGTTGCAAGTAAACTGCTTGATCACAAACTCTTGTAATGGGAATATTATAAAAGCAATAGATTAAAACAGGTGTACAACAATGAAAAACTCCAGCAATATTCATAGGTTAGAAAAATGTCAACATATATTACATATATTATATAGACATATAATATTGGGATAATTTTCCATTAAATGATTATATATGTGCTAATAATGCAATACAACTGACAACTTTAACTATGAGCTGCGATTTTGGCATGGAGGATACAGTGTTCACAGTAATCCTGAATTTGAATAAAATCCATGATGAGCCCACTCGCAGTGGTGGCTTGTGTCATGGGGGAGCTGGGCTTGCCTCCACTGGTGCCAGAGACGGGGGGTAAAGGGTCATTACCTCTGCTACATTTTAAACATGGGGGCTGTCAGTAAGGAGGATAAGTTAAGGCGCCCATGGGTAAAAAGGCAGGATCAGGCTGTTGGTGGGGGCCTCCCGGAGGGTTATCTGGTGAGCTTTCTGCAACATATTGCTTTCTTCCCCCCCGCACCTCTGTTGTGAAATTTACTAAAACTTTCCATGCCAAAATCATAGCCTTAGTTGTTATTAATTATTTATTATTATTAATTATTATTACAAGCTTTTATTATTATCCATCACACCAGCATAGCATCTTGCCTAATCAAAGGCAACATTTTCAAACTTGGATGCTTAAAGTTCAGCATACCTTCATATTCTGGCAGCTAAATAAGTGGCTTACAGAGTACCTATAATACTACAATTCTGAAGATCCAATCACTTATTTAGTTGCTTAAATATGAAGCTAGGTGCCCGACTTTAGACACCCACATTTTGTAAATGTTTGCATTATTAGTATTCTGTATTTATAGAAAGCAATATCTATATTATTAACAAAAGAGAAACATATTTGCAACACTGCTAAATAAGCCCTTCAGATACTGTAGTATAGTAAAGGTATATCGGATGATAGCCCAGACATATGACAGGTGTAGAGCCCCATCTTCAATAGCTATAAATTGGTTTGGGACTGAAACTGTGCACACATCTGTAATTTTTTTTTAAACCATCCCAAGTAGACAAAGCTGATAACCAGTCTGCAAATGTAAAATAGTTTTTATAGAACTTAACATTTGCATGGGCTGGCTTCCTTTGCATTGGATCACTGTATGGAAATACATCATTTTGACTGACAAAAGTCAGTAATAACATTTCAACTAACTGAGACGACAGTTAGTTCATTTCATGCAAGCTATGTACAGGGTTGATATCAGCAGAGCCCTGCAAATCCATGGATACCCTTCATCTCCATTTTTGCGGATTGCAGATGGATGCAGATCCAAATTTTATATTAAAAGCCCTGCAAAACCATGGATATCCACTTTATATCCATGGATCATTTTTGTGGATTGCGGATCGGATGTGGATACAAATTTTGTATCTGTGCAGGGCTCCAGATATCAGCTCCTGTTATACATAGGATGCTCAATTCTTTCCTCAGATAGTCACAACTCCAAATGACTTCTATATGAAGGCTGAATTGATACCAGTAAGATAATCTCCCAAAAGCCACAAATTTAAAATTACTTCATTTTCTCCAGTATCATGCACCATCTAAATAGTTAGGGACAAATTGTTCCACTAGTTGAGCTATTACTGTGTGGGAAGGCAACTCTGCAAGTTTAGACACACAGAGTTTCCCTAGAATTATTCCATTAGGCCTGAGTTTGACCTCTTATTGAAGTAGCTAAAGGTTCCACTTCTTATACTGACAGACTCTACTGATGGCCCGTCTGTCCAGAGACCTTGTACTTCTGCACTACAGTTGGTCCCCACTTGGACTAGTGGAACTGGTTTCCAAATTGTGCTCGGGACCACAAGTATGTTAATGCTGACAGAGACAAAACTAATTTATCCACAAAAATGAGTTTCTGAGGTCTGTGGTGCCCCCTCTAATACCCCAGCTTGCCTCTGTACAGCTGCAGAGACACAAATGTGGCACTGTCAGTGCCTTTACATTCCCCTGACAAGCTCAACAAATTTTTTATCCTTCCACCCCTCACAGAGCAAAAGGGACAACCAGGCCCTTTGATACCAAAAAAGACAAGGTCTATCTACAGTGTCCTTGGACTTTGAATGAACTCAGTTATTCCAGTTGCGCTTGAGAATTAAGCAACTAGAAATAAAAGTAGCAGTCAAACGTTCACCATTCACCAGTACTGAAAGCAATGCCAAACTCTTTAAAAAAAGGAAAATTCATCTCTCATGCTGAGCGGATAGGCTTGTGGTTGAAGCACTGGGCTGGGACAGAGGAGGTCTGGGTTCTATTTCTGTGGGACCTTGGGTATGCATTATGTCTTTCTCTGCCTGAATTCCTCATCTGTAAAGAAGTGGGGGATAATACCTCCCTACCTCACATGAGGAGAAACCTATTAATGACTGTGAGGTGCTCAGGAACTGTAGTGATGAGTGCCATACAAAAACCTATATAATGAATAAAATAATCTGCTGCCCTTGTGCACCTGTGACAAGTACCAAAACAAAGATGCTAGTTTTCCAAAGAGTTCAGGAGACGGTGGCTGTTGGAAGACCTTTCTGCCTGATTTATTTTGATGCTGCTCCATTAATTTTCCTTAAACTGGAGTTTCTGGATTTGATTAATTTATGTCTTGCAAAAGCATGGTATCATTCTGAACCATAAGACCGCAAGTTTCTTTACAACAGCAGTTAGTTTACTTTGATAAATCCTGTCTTTGCATACACATTCCAAATAAAATGGACAGTTCTGTTTTTGCAAGTGACTTTGTCCCTTTTTATCTCTTTATCCTTTCGTCAAACCTCAGGTCAGAAATGTAATTGGGATAACTTCAGTGCCGAGCCGTCCCAGAATTTTGGTGCCAGTAATTTAAAAACTGAGGCAGAAGTTTGAGCCCCAATTCTACTGCAGGTACAGGTACCAAGGGAGGCAGTTTGTGACACTCCTATTCCAAGATTACTGGTTGCTCTAACTTGTACCAAGGGACTTGTGGCATCTAGGGAATAGCAAAGCATAGGAATGTTCCAGCCCCCAGCCTGCCATGACATCTCTCGAACACATTCTGTGCTGGTGTGTGTGTGTGTGTGTGGTGGTGGTGATGTTTCACTCTCCCATGTTACGCCATGGACTCCTAGAGCCCATTTCTTTCTTCCAGCCTACCCTCATGCTCCCTGTTGTTCAGCCTGCCTTCCTAGCTCCCCCTGGTCTCTGTGAGAACAGTTCAATGAGTCAGGGGAGGCTGGCAGTCCTGGAACATGGAAATGGCTGATGGGTATCAGAAGTTCCATTGTCTAAGCTCGGCATAGCTTGAACAGTTTATTTTGAGTAAGGGTAACAATTGTGTGTGTGTTTAGTTTTTAAGTGTCAAAAGTGGCCTGTGTCTGAGATGTTATCAGAATATGTATGTTTGCTGTTTGGAGTTTGTGCAGATTGTGGTTGTTTGGTGAGAGGAACACAAAGAAATGCAAAATTATTAGGACAAAAAGTTCAATCAGGGACTATTTTAAAATGTTGCCTCTGCAAAAGTGAGAAAACATTTTCCTTTAAAAATTACATGGAAAATACAATTCCATGAAGAGTTATTGTGCCAAATATTAAAATCAGTCATTAAACAGAGAGATTCTATTACTGCTTTATATTCAGATTCCAAAAGCCTCCATTATGTTTTTGCCTGTACATGTACATAGATATTTCTGCATACCTCTACATTCAGTATTTGTTTATAAAAATCACTCAGTAAACAAGTCAGGAATAAGTTCTTCTTAAAGGGATAGAAAGAAATCTATAGCTATATCTACAGTAGGAAAAATACCATTGCTGATAATGGAATCAACAATTGGTGAAGCCTAACCTTTAACAGTGTATTAAAATCAACTCACTTTCAATCTGCTTTAACTGTGATTTCTGAAGCAGTGCAGAGCACGTGCTTTTCTTGTTCTACACTTCCAATCAGACCACATTTAGTTTAGCACCCGTTCAGCTGATCCACTGCTGACCCCCCCTGTCAGCAATGGGTAATTCTCCTAGCTCGTGAAAGTTTTAATTCTGAACATTATGAAAGTCTTAAAGATCTGTAGGAAATAATCTTTTCATAAAGTACCCTGGAAGTATGCTGCACTTCTCATGAAGGAATACAATATTACAAACAGAAGAGTAAAAAAGTGTGCCTCTGTAACCAGCCATCTCAGCTGACTGATATCTTCACAGAGGCAAATCAAGAAAATATGCTTAAATTTGGAATTCAATGGCCCTTTGTTTATTTATTTATTTAAGTATACAGTGTTCTATGTTCTGATCAACACTTTAAGTCATTTATGTTAAAGCCCGAGAAAAATGCTAAATCAATTGCCATAACATTCCATGCACAATGTTCTGCATTTTGAACACTTATCAAAGAACATAAAAGAGCCTACATTTGTGCTTGGAAAAATAGTCACATTTGAGAATGTTCTTAGGTCTAAACATGAGCACAACTGGGAAAGATTTGGTTCCAAAAATAAAAAACAAATTATTCTAGATTTAAACTGGAGTTAAGTGAGAGGAGAGTCAAATCAAGGGTTTACAGTGGATTAAGTCTCACAGTATTAAATATGTTTACATTTTTGTTAATATTAATAAAAATAATATTTGTATCTAAGACCAAACTAATTTACACAACTAGGAAAATTATCTTCCCACAGAGAATTATGGCTAATTGTTACAATTTCCTTCCAGGGAATCTAATGGTGCCTTCATTTTACAATGAAAATCTCTGATAAATGCTTCTTTGTTATCCAAAGCCCATTCTGTTTACATAAGCTTCCACTTACAAGCCCATTTTCCTTTTCAGTAGCAACATAGTCATTTTAACTTCCTACACATGAAAAATGCTAGTTGCTACATTAGCTAATTGTACTTTAGGTACACAGGTGCCTCCTCTTAATTTATTACTGTCTCCTACTCCATCTCTTTGTCTCACTTCTTTGTTTACTTTTGAAGAAACACCTAGCAAACTTGACAGCCTCTCTCATCCAAGAAAACTGGCCATTCAGCAACTTTCTTGAGTACAGCATACTTGTATCTGTACTGATTTCTGCTGATATTAATCATTAAAGTCTTGATCCTGAAACACTTACATAAATGAGTAATGTTACACACATGACTAACCCCATTCACTCACATGCATAAATTTACTCATGTAATCACCTATGTAGGTGTTTGCAAGATAGGGGCCAAAATAGCCTCCAACAGTCTGGTGGTTTATTTTGAGAAGATATTCAGGTATTATCACATAGAATTATTTATCACAACTAAACTAGAGCTCATCCTATAATCCCTAAAACAACCACTCTTCTCCCTTATCGTCATGCCCATTTCAATTCAGACAGTCCAACAATGCTGCGAGCACGTTCCTCTGACAGACATGAAGTGCAAGTCTGCATGCAAAATTATGTTTTTGTTTTCAGTTTCTAATTAGCTCTCTTAGCAAGTGAGCAGAGTCCAGAACAAAAGTCAGCTATTTCATCCACACTTGCTTAATGATGGCAAGTGCCATTTACTAGTGAAGAGGGAGAGAACTCCCTTTGTATTCCTTTCTTTGTTTTTGGTTATAAACTCAGTTTATATCCATTAATTAAAGGGGCCGGTCCTGCTTTTTCTTTAAATAATGGAGGATTATGGGTTTCAATCTCACGTAAAACAATGAGAATTGAGTTCAAGATTTCAGAAACAGATACACTATTGTAATATCTTCTTCCTCATTGAATAATCACAAATCTAATGCTATAACACAGCAGTATAGACTTGTTTTTCTGGAGAAGATAGATCAATTCCAGAGAAAGAGAATGAACAAACACTCTAGTTTGCACATATTGTGCCAATCCTGGTCTCATTAAAGTAGATCTGAATTTTGACATTAACTTCTATTAGGTCAGGGCTTGACTGCTGAATATTTACTTGTTTTCCTAAATTGTAAGCAGCGGATCTGTTTCCTATGTGCTGTTTCATAACTTTGACCTTTTAAAATGTATGTTTTGTTAACTTATTCTTAAATGTGCACTAAAGGGCGGAAGCCTGTTCTTACTGGAGTCAATGGCAAAACTCCCATTGACTTCAACTGGACCAGGATAGGACTCTGAGTGTAGAAGGCCTACTCCAACTCCCATTAAAACAAATAACAGGACTCCCACTGAGTTGTATCAGGCCCAGAGAGTCCACAACAACTGGCAAGAACCATATTACTGGAAACGCTTTTCCAGAATTGACCTTGAAAAAATGTTTCCGGATTTGGGAATTGCTGGCATGGATAGTTCCCGATGAACCAGTTCCCATATCCCCGATGTAAGCATGTACTGAATCAGCTTTAGCCGTCTATGTGCAAAAGAGTTCACAGCTGTACGATATATAGATGCAATAAAGTGCAATATACAGATATTTTATATATATAAATTGTACAGATCATCCACAACCATAAAAAACACTCTTCTATAGTGGTGGGAGACATACTGAAGCTAAAGACACCAAAGAGTGAAACCATTAATCTCAATCTAATATTCTGATTCTAGACACAGATGAGCTCTAGTAACACAAGACAGGTTTTTCTTTAAAATTCTTTAGCACCTAATTAGAACAGCTGAGAAAATAAACACTAAACCTAATTAAAGACTATTCCACATACCTCTATTTTTAAGTCTTCCAGCAACTATTGATTCTTTTAGATGAGATTTAAAGTAAGTGCATGAAAATCCATTGCATATAAATATTACATAGCTACAGTACGAACCTTGTCCCACAATAAAGCATAGAAAATCTGTTTGGCTTTTGAAAGGAAGTGCCTGTTGTTGCCTGGGTATTAAGGTCCAGTCCTGCAAGATGCAGAGTGCATTCCGCTCCCATGGGGAGTGAAAGGCACTCAGCACCTCACAGAAGCGCACAGTACCTTCTAGGATCGAGCTTTAAGTTAATATATAACAAATGGTTCCACACCAGTGTGTGAAATCAGCAAGTTAAGCATATACTTACAAAACTGAAGCAACAGAAGAAACAAGCATAACTTACACTGGTGTTTCATTAAGGCTCCTTTGTTTTAAATATTTCTTATATGTAGCATTCCTGTTCATTTGCTTGTACTGAAGCAAGAGTTTGGGGACTGAATTATTGCGTCAAATATAAAATTAATACATGGAGGAAGAACAATGTAATATAAGAAGCTATTGCCTCAGTTAATAACCACAGACGTCTAGTTAAATATTGTGCAGGTTGTGAGATGCTTCCCATGGCTCAGAATTCACCATGCGTAAACTGCATTTGACAATGTGGACTAAAGGGCAGAGTAAGAGGAACACCTGCCAACCAATTGTCACCCATCTGCACAGGATTTAAATAGGAGCACGCATTAAAGATAGGCCGTACCCTTTATTTCTACTATCTGCACCTGCAAAAATAAGGATTGCATTCAGCAAGATTAATTACTGTAGTAGGTGAGTGAAAGGGAAACAGGCAGAAATAAAAGTTTGGGGCTTAATTAAGACTCCAATGGGTGTAAAACAATATAAGAGAGGGAATGAGTGGCATTCAGAAACCACAGGCATAGCACTATATAAAGACGTAAGATAGACAGACACCTCTCAGGCTAGTCTACACTACAGGGTTAGATGGACGTAAGCAGCCTTGCATCAACCTAGCTATGGAAGAGTCTTCATTTAAATTTGGCTGCTGCTAACATAAGTGTTTCTCTATGCTGATTTAGGGCTTGTCTACACTTAAAACAAACAGCAGGACAGCTGTATCGGTACAGCTGTGCTGCTGTAAAAGCGCTTGTGTAGCTGTGTTATGTTGATGGGAGAGTGCTCGTCTGCCAACATAACACCACCACCTAAATGAGCGGTGGTAGATGTGTTGGCAGGACAGCGTCTCCGGACGACATAGCGCTGTCCACACAAGCACTGATGCCTGCAAAACTATTGTCGCTCAGGGAGTGTTTTTTCACACCCCTGAGTGACAAATGTT
Source organism: Mesoclemmys tuberculata (assembly GCA_007922155.1). NCBI lineage: Eukaryota > Metazoa > Chordata > Testudines > Chelidae > Mesoclemmys > Mesoclemmys tuberculata. The sequence continues at coordinate 68,618,385 of ML675618.1, read as the reverse complement.
TTGCCAGCATAAGTGCTAGTGTAGACAAGGCCTTAGTAACACCACCTCCCCAAGTGGCACAGCGTCACCGTCACTATAATTAGGCTGACACAGTCTCAGCGTAGACACCGTGCTACTTACGCTGACTATTACTGGCTTTTAGGAGCCGTCCCAGAGTGCTCCACACTGACAATACAATCAATACAAGCCAACTGCACTGGAACCTTAGTAAAGGTGGGGGGCCCATGAGGTCCCGCCTCTCTCCATGGACCCGCGTCAGCTCCTACTCTCCCCCTGAGGCCCCGCTTCCTTGGCCAGGCAGGAATCTGAAACTAGGCAGTGGTAAGAACCGTCCAGGAAGCCTGGACTATTGTGTAGAACCCCAGATTGTCCACCTGCCATAGTTGCCATGCACCCAGGGTTGGGGACATGGGCCAGGGGCTGCTCTCAGGCACTCCGGCAAGCCATCCAGGGCAGGTGGAGAGTCTGGGCCAGAGTCCCCACAATGACCCAGGTTCCCTGGGCAGCTCTTACCACTGCCCGCCTCTGGCTTCCAGTTTGGCCAGGGGCAGGTCCTTGGGGGGAAGGGGAGGAGCAGAAGAAGGGCCTCATGGGGAGGAGGACTAAGACCCACCTCAGCCCCTACTGGCAGGGGCTGTGCTTTATGGTGGGGAACCATATCAGCTCCCCTGTCGCTAAGTGCAGCCCTTGCCAGCGCTGCTCCGTGCCTGCCTGAGGCTTGCAGTTTGGGGAGACAACACAACCCTCCGCCCCACATATCACGCCCATGTTAAAAAATGGGGGGGCTTGGCTCCCTGACCCACTGGGTTCTGGCTCCCCTGACACAAGCACTCCTAATGAGCATGCACACTGCCAGTAAAAGGAGGCAAGCGTGCACACACACAAGCGGTTTAATCACTGCGGTGGCTATGTGCCATTGTAAGTTGGGTCAACATTGTTCTGTAGGGTAGACATGGCCTCAGAAAAATGGCTGTGCCTTGGGGAAGTGGTCTTGCTCTGGGCTAATTTGCATTACAGGCAGGCAAGAGCTCCACTCTTCATGCTCTTCAGTGCTAGGAGCAATTTTATAATTACCTCCAATGTGGCTTCACTAGGGTAGGAGCAGTACAATCTGGCCTTTCATCTGTAGAGCTCTGTATTTATGACACTTGCAATGGAACAGGAGAAAACGTGACATGCTCCTACTCTGCCTTCCCTCCCGCCCAGAAGTGATGGTAAGCTCCAACTTCTCTTCAGCCAGTTTTCCTTAACGGGTAGTGGTGAGGAATGGAGGGTAGCAACCCCTGATAAACTGAACGCAATAGAATATTTATATATTCTAACTGCAATTGATTTTTACATTCCATTTCTGGGAATGATTTTGCTTAATCATAAGAAATATTAATGGTGTCACATCTCCCAAATGAAGTTCCAAAATTCAAATGGGAAAAATTAAGATTTTATATCCGAGTTACAATGCAGTTCCACAGTTTGAGAGCCAAAAAATTAGTTATATTTGTTTCACCAATAGTCCCTGATATTGGAGACTGCACACCAAGAATATTTAACTGCTGTGTGAGTGAGGCAGCTGAGATAAAGTTGAGGGGATATTACAGTAATGAAGTATAGTAGTACCCTGACTTACGAGTTTAATTCGTTCTGTGACCGAGCTCGTAACTTAATTTGCTCATATGTCAAAATAATTTTCCCCATTGAAATTAACTGAAATGCTATTAATCCGTTCCCGCCCCCCAAAAACCACCCCAATTTTTTTTTACATGTTTTTAAATAAGAAAAATGTACTTTATAAACAACAAATAATGTATAAAAATAATAATACATAATAAAAGAGAATGTAAAGAAATAAACTGGTTTTATTAAGTGTACAGTATTTACCTTGAAGGTCAGACGAAGATGCTGGCGGAGGTGGAGGAGATTGGCAGAGGAGGTTGGGGGAGTTTTTCATTTCGTGCTCTATCGCTTAACTTAACTTACTCGCTACACACTTAATGCTACAATTTATTGCTAAATTTAACTTACACACTATGCTACACTTTATCGCTAAACTTAAATGCTACTTTTTTTTTTTTTTCCACTTCACTTAATCTTCTTCTTCTTCTTCAATGGCTTTTGCCTTTTTTGGCACACTTTCCTCGCTTTCCCTTGCTGGGCGTTTCAATAAAAACCTGTCCAAAGAGGTTTGTTTCTTCCTCCCTTTCAAAATATTATGAAAATGAGTGAGGCAAGTGTCGTTACACAGCGCCAACGCACAACCTGTTGCAACTTTTTCAGGGTGTTTCTTTTCAATGAACTCAGTAATTTTCTCCCACATTCCCAAGATTTTCTTAATCTCACTTGTACGGATAACCTCCTCCTCCTCTGGCTCCCCCACGTTAATTTCCTGCAAAACCTCCGTATGCTGCTGCTGTAGCTCCTTTAATTCCTCCGTCATCAGTTCCTCATTGTGCTTCTCGACGAGGTCGTCAACATCTCCTTCATTCACTTCCAGGCCCATGGACTTTCCGAGGGATACAATCTCCTCCACCACTAACATTTCCGGCTCGAACCCTTTGAAGTCCCTTTTGGACACAGCCTCAGGCCACAGCTTCTTCCACGCAGAGTTTAAGGTCCTCGTTGTGACACCCTGCTAGGCCATGTCGATAATTCTGAGGCAGGTCACGATGTTATAGTGTTCCTTCCAAAATTCTCGAAGGGTGAGGTTTGTGCTCTCCGTACCCTCAAAGCAGCGCCGGAACAGGTGCTTGGTGAATAGCTTTTTGAAATTGGAAATGACCTGCTGGTCCATGGGCTGCAGGATAGGGGTGGTGTTGGGTGGAAGGTAGCGGACCTTGATAAATTTGAATTCCTCCAGGATGTCGTCTACGAGGTTTGGTGGGTGCGCGGGAGCATTGTCAAGGACGAGTAGGGCTTGCAGGGGAAGGTTATTTTCCACGAGGTACTTCTTGACGGCAGGACCAAAGACCAGGTTTACCCACTGCACAAAGAACTCCCTGGTGACCCATGCCTTTGGGTTTGCCCTCCACATAACCTGCAGTTTTTCTTTAAGAATCTTATGAGACTTAAAGTCTCTGGGGTTTTCCGAGTGATATACGAGTAGCGGCTTGATTTTGCAGTCGCCACTCGCGTTTGCACACAGTGCAAGGGTCAACCTATCCTTCATAGGTTTGTGGCCTGGCATGCTCTTCTCCTCTGCCGTTATATACGTCCTCCTCGGCATCTTCTTCCAGAAGAGCCCTGTCTCATCACAGTTGAAGACTTGTTGGGGGATGTATCCTTCGGTTTCTACCAGGTTGGCAAATGTCGCAATGAAATCCTCAGCTGCCTTTGCATCCGAGCTTGCTGCCTCACCATGCCTGACGACGGAGTGAATGCCAGTCCTCTTTTTAAAATTATCAAACCATCCCCGACTGGCTTTGAATGACTCTTCCGATGCTTTGTCCGTTGATGTTCCCACCGTCTGCTTTACCAAATCCCCGTAAATGTCTCGTGCCTTCTCACAGATGATGCTCTCGGTCACAGTATCTCCTGCGAGCTGCTTCTCTGTCAACCACACCAACAACAACTTCTCCATCTCTTCATGGACAGAGGTCCGGAGCTTCGAAATGATCGTAACGCCCTTGGCTGGCGTTATAGCCTTTATTGACTCCTTCTGCTTCAAAATCGTACAGATCGTAGAAGTACCACGATCGTACTCCCTCGCCAAGTCAACAACACGCACACCTCGCTCATGTTTTTCGATGATTTCGTGCTTTATATCCATGGACATCATCCTTTTATTCTTCTCAGCACCGATCTTGGCACTCACTTTCTTAGGACACATGGTTAAAACAAGGAAATTATCCAAAATAAATGCAGAAAATAATCAAACAAGCAGCATTGATCCGACAAAGATGCGAGCACGGCAAGATAAACACGTGAACTGAACGCTCGCACGCTTCCCCCTAGTGGCGGCGGGTGGCGTAAGCTCACTCGTAACTCAAATATTGGCTCGCATCTCAAAGCAAAAAATCGACTGCGCGACGACTCGCATCTCAAAAAACTCGTAAGTTGACTCGCTCGCATGTTAAGGTTTTACTGTATAGAGAACTAAACTCTGAGCCCTCAGTGGTAAGGAAAGATCAGGATTTCATATAAAGTTTAATATTTCACTATCTTTTTTTTTCCCCCAATGAAAGGCCTTCACCATTTTAAGGACTATAGACCAGATCCAAAGTCCACTGAAGTTAATAACATAGAAGTTGTCATATCATTAAAGGACACCCAAAAAGTAACTCCACATTTTCTTTTACTTCAAAGTACCTGAGTATTCCTTTCCTGTGCTGCCATGTAAATGTAGATTTGAGATGATGATGCTGTGGTGAAGCAGCAGATTTTGCTCTGTGGTTTGGCACTTTACAAGAAACTGAAATTTAGATCAGCCATAAAATAGAAGGTGAATTTACAGGCAGGTCACAGGTACAAAGCCATAACTAGACATTTTAGCACCCAGAGCAAGGAAACATATCTGCACTCCCTATCGATTTTTGCATCTTTTTTTCTCCCCATTTTTCCTTCCCTGCAGCTTTGTGCCCTGAGCGGCTGCCCTGCTTCCCGTGCCCTGGTTACAGCCCTGCACAGGTACGAAGAAGGGGAGCAGGAGCCAGAATCAAAAGGCCACATAAATAAATAAAAAATCAGCATTCAAACCCACAGAGAAACTTATCTGACAAATCTCTTGGAGATTTCTAGTCTTCTTGCTCATCCAAACATCCTTAGATCCAGTGATGAAATGAGGTTTAGGAAATCAAGCAGTGGCATAGAAGACATTCCAAAGTTTTAAAGCTGTATAATGCCTGTTTCCTGGACAGATTTACAACAGAATCCTAATTAACACGTCAGTAAGAAGAATAATCTTAATTGTCTTTCTCCCTCTATATACTGTACAATAGAAAATATTTTGTACTTTTATTATACCTGTCAGCTCAGGATCTCAATGCACTTTACCGATATTAATGAAATTAGGCCTTACAATTGACATGTGAGATATGTCCTTATTATACCAATTATACAGGTGGAGAAAGTGAGGCACACAGAGATTAAAGCCCAAATTTTCAAAAGTGGCCTCTAATTTTGGGTGTTTCAGATTTTGGGTTGCCAGCCTCTATCCCTCAGACACCAACATTTGAGGCACCCAAAATCACTGGCCAATTTTGAATATTTTGACCTTAGTGATTTGTCCAAGATCGTAGAGCAAGTCAGTGGCAAAACCAGAATTTAAACTCAGGATTTCTTACTCTTACCTTCTTGCTGAAAATAAATAGCTCTGTTCTTGTGACTTATTCTGATTTGACAGCTCAGTCCCTTTCAAACTAAAGCCAAAAGACAGTGGCAATGACTCATTTAAAAATGAGTCAGTATTGGAGAATTATGTCAAGTAACTGCCAAACAGGAGAAAGAAGTCTCTCCATTTGTTGGGAATATAACCCAGAACAGACAATTGTTGACAGAGCAAACTTGTTAAAAGAACTAATTTGTTGTAAATGAATTTTATTTGTTCACTGTGGTTCTTTCATATATTCCATGGTTAGCTAAAACAGAAGCAGCCAAACTAGTCCAAAAGAGCCTACAGAAGGCCAATGAATCAATCATGCAGCATAACTAGTTCTAATATTTGTCAAGGTGCAGTGTCATGCTCTGAAAAAGCTGTTAGCACTTGCCTGCAGGATAATAGAACACTGTCTCTGGGTCTCAAAGGCACATGTAAGGCAGACAAATGGCCTTGTTATTCTGCAAGTCATTAAGAGGACACCTAGAAAATATGGGCAGATGAAAGTAAAGGTGAAGTTTCTTGTAATTGTTTGATATTTCAAGACTAAAGGCTTGTCTTCATGTACAATGCTATGGCACTTTAATGAAGATGTTACTATGCTGACGGGAGAGCTTCCCCAAGAGGCTGTAGCTATGGAAGTTTCAGTTAAATTCCTGGGGGACAGATGTCCCCATCACAACAACCACCATTACTATTGCCATCCATGGCAGCAGCCTCAGCAGACTAGCAAAGGATATAGGCCTGGACATTATACTACGCTGCTAACATCTACATGTTTAAGTAGGGCATATCTACATAGTGCTGCCTACACAGGAGTTAGGTTGCTACAACTACGTCGCTCAGAGGTGTGGATTTTTCACACCCCTGAACGACATAGCTATACTGATATAGGTCTGTAGTGTAGATCTGACCTAATTTCTCCAGCAAGAATAGGGAAGACTTTTGACCAATTTCAGTGCATTCCAAGGCTATAAAACTAAGCCTCTGTGCACAGTTCAACCGCTGTAAAATTCATGGTAGCTGGAATATTCCGAAGTGTCTGAGATTTTTCAAAATGTCATCGCCATTAGGTCAGTGGTTTTCAACCTTTTCTCATTTGTGGACCCCTAAAAAATTTCGAATGGAGGTGCTGACCCCTTTGGAAATCTTAGACAGTGTCTGTGGACTCTCAAGGGTCCACAGACCACAGGTTGAAAAGCACTGCACTAGTGAGACAAGGTGGGTGAGGGAATATCTTTTATTGGGCCAACTTCTGTTGGTGAGAGAGACAAGCCTTCACGCCACACAGGCTATGTCTACACAGGAACGAAAAACCCGTGGCTGGCCCATGCCAGCCAACTCAAGCTCATGGGGCTGGGGTTGTGGGGCTGTTTCATTGCAGCGTAGACTTTCAGGCTCGGGCTGGAGCCTGAGCCTTGGGACCCTCCCACCGCACAGGGCCCAAGCCCAGAAGTCGACATAGCAATGAAACAGCCCCACTACCCGTGCCCCCTGGGCCCAAATCAGCTGGCACAGGACAGCTGAGGGTTTTTCTTTGCTGCATAGACCTACCCACTGAACTCCTTGGTCTGGCAAAGGTACTCCTTCCTCCCAGCAAAATGCAAGGTGGAACAGATTGTTTAGCATAAGTAGTTAGCACATATTATAAGGGATCATTTAAGGTAGAGTGCATGACTGCAGACTAGTGTAGCGTGACTGCAGAGGTGTTAACAGGCCACTCTACCTTGAACAGTCCCTTACAATATGTACTAACTATTTAAGCCAAGCAATCTGTTCCACCTCGCTTGCATTTTGCCCTGATGCTGGGAATATCTCTCTTTCCCAGACCTGACCTGAGGAAGTCGCTCTTTCACCAACAGAAGTTGGTCCGATAAAAGACACTACCTCGTTCACATTGTCTCTCTAATATCCTGGGACCAACATGGCTACAATTACATTGCATTGCCACTAGCTGGAAGTCTCAGTTAAATTCCCAGGAGACAGATGTCCTCACCATAACAACCACTATTACTATTGCCATCCTTGGCAAGCAGACTCAGCAGACCAGCAAAGGATATAGGCCTGGACATTGTATTACCCCGGTAACATCTACATGGTTATGTCCCTTCTTATCTAGGCTGAGGCACATCTGTAAAACAGCGTGGGGCATTCTTTACCATGCTGTTCTTGTTCTGTGAATAACAAGCATCCTTCACTCTCCAGGGCTATCAATCCAGCACTTTTCATTAGCATTAAATTCACTTGAGGATATGGAAACATGAACTAATTATTCACCATCTATAGGTCTTAAGAAGTCTGTCACTACAGTAAAAGCAACAAAAATGGGGGGGAAAATGGAAATAATATATCCCTGCATAGGCCACATCTGCATATTGTGTGCGTGTTTCATTGATAGGGCTTAAAGTAAATGCAACAATTCCACACAACACAAAGCGGGCACTTTTAAGAAGGAAAATTCTTCTTCCAAATATTTAGTTTTGCAACAGGAATGTGTAATCAAAGCACATCATGAGACCAATTCATTCGTCATACAAAGCAAACAGATGTATACACTAATTAATGGGGACAGAAGGAGAAAGGACTGCAACTTTAAAAGGTGTTTTAAACACTCCTTCTATATTTTTTAACAACATTGCTTCATCACCTTTGAAAAGAGGGTTGTTCCTCAACAAAGAGCTGCCATAACAGGTAAAACTGAGGGTCTAGCATAATGCTGAGGGAGGATAATATTCTTTAAAGGACTGAGAAGTGCTATAGCTGCCATTTAACAAAGAACTCCACTGTCTTCTCACCCCTTCAATGTTGGTTCTCTGAAAAAAGAGGGGGGGGAAATGTATGTTCTTTAAAAGACTATTAAGTGATTTTTTTTTCTAACAGCGACTTTGTTTAAAAGCCTTGAAAGAGTAATTCCATCTTTCTACATCACTGTTACATTTCATAGTCCCATCCATAATGGACTTAGACAGTGATGTTAGACGCTGGCCTTTTATGAGCAACTTCTCTCATTCTCCCCTTGTTTAGCTGGCTTTGCAGTTTCTGGAGGAGGATTCCATAGCAGTAATGAAGACTGTATGAGTATTGCTATGTTGGACAGATGTTCTATTAGCATTCAAGGAGTTGCATGAAGATTTTCTTTTTAGATTGACATTTAAAAAATGGTAATGAGTTGCTTTTTGATTCCTGCATGCACACACACCTTTCACATCCATACATACAAAACCTATACATGTAGGTTCTTGGATAGTAATTCATCAGCTGCAGGCCCTACATAAAGGTTTATGCAGCCCATGAAGCCATTGGCTCTGCAATGTTAACAGTAAATGCAGTGGCATTTCTGTCATGGAAGTAAGCAGAAGTGACTGATACTATATGAGGAAATCTATTCAATATCATGTCAAATAAGGTCTGGTCTACACTAGAGAGTTTTGTCGACAAAAGTCACCTTTTGTCAACATAGCAATCCTGGTGTACGCACTGCAATGACCCTATTGTTGACAAAACTGCCCTGTTTTGTCGACAAAATAAAACCACCTAGACAAGAGGTGTCGAGCCTTTTTTGGCAAAGATTTTGTGAAAAAGCATGTGTAAACACTGCCCTTGGGTTATACTGCTGAAAATAGCTGCCCGATTACCCCAGCATGCCATCGTGGGTGCCGCTCTGGTAAGCGGTTTGAGCTCAATAGTCGTCTGCCTCCGCTCCTCCCCCTTTCAAAGCCCCAGGAAATTTTCAAGTTACCTCACTGTCCCGGACTCTGTGCAGCACAGGAAGGGGTAGTCCTGCCCTGCCTGCCCTAAACTACAGGGGAGGGGTGTAATTCCTCATGTGCCATGTAAAGCCAGGGAGGGAGGTGGGAGCTGTATCCCTCTCCCTGTCCCCCCTCTCTTCCCGCAGGTGTACTGGACCCATCTCTGCTGAGGGAGGTGGAGGAAAGGAGGACGCCAGCTATGAGCTGTCTGTGTAGCAACTTCTGCCTTGGGACTGGCTGGTTCCATCTGCCACTGTCTGAACTTAAAGAGACAGGATGAGTGCAGACACATTCACTGTTCCCCAACACACGCTGTCTGTCTGTCTCTCTCTCCGTGTGTGTGTCTGTCTCTTTCACATACACACTCACACTCATTCATGCACTCTCCTCCCTCCCCGCGCTTCTGTGGGCTTCTTGTGTTTGTATTCAGCTGTGTTAGCTTGGCTGACAGGGCAGTTGAAAAGCAGCTGTCAATCTAGCAGGGTGCCCATGGAATGATGGGATTCAGAAACTTTCCTCATGTGATGCTGTGCCTGTCCCGGAAGGCATTGCAAACCCTTCACAAACCATCTTATTTGCACTTGCACGGTGGGATAGCTACCCACAGTGCACTGCTCACTCTGTCGACAAAAGAGCTGATAGTGTGAATGCCCTCCACTGACAGAAGGAGACAGTGAAGACTCGCAACAGGGATTTAATTACAGCTGTGGCTGTATGCCGGCAAAACTTTTGTCGACAAAACTTTCTAGTGTAGACAAGGCCTAAGAGCAGATCCGCATTTTATGAAAAGCATCTCTGCTGTGGGAATTCATAACTAAGTCGGAGAAATTCAATTCAAACAATGAAAGAACTGGTACAAGACTTGGGGCCAGATTACCAGAAGACCTCAGCTCTCATGTAAGCCCCAAAATAAGAGGCTAGCTTACGAACAATCCTCAGCACACTGGGAGTGGAGCAGTGCGTGAAAATCTGACTACAAGTGTTTGATGGGAGCATGTTTGAAAATCTGGCCCTAATTGTGGATGCTGAGCACTGGGAAATCAGCCCTTGGGTGCATACAGCATTGGAGAGGGGAGTGGAGTTGAGTGCTGGGGCGAGGGTGAGATAAACAAAAGGGGTGGATTTAATGAGCGAACGTGAGCGAGGGGAGCATGAGTAAAAATATAGGAGAGTATGTTGCTTTGAATATAAGCTGTTCATTGTCTCTAGGCTGGTGTGTGATGACAGGCCTACTAAACCTCCCAAATTGGTCAGGAGACTCCCAGTTTCAGGCGGCCTCTCCCAAGCTGCCGAACAACGGCTTCACTCTCCCCATCTGGAGAGTCTGAGAGCAGTGGAGAGGTGCTCCAGGCTGTGTGTTTATAATTACAGCCCTCCAGGAGCACAAGCAGAGACTCTATGGTTAAACCTCCAAGTCTGGAGTTACCATACTTCAGGCTTTTCCTGGGCACCGCCTCTTTTTTGAGCCCTTTTTCTCTGTCTGGGAGATTTAAAAAATAACAGGAAACATCCGGGGTTTTTGCAGAGAAGACAAGCTGCAGCTACTCAGAAAGAACCCCGACTGGTCCGCTTCCTGACTGGTCCTTCCCCTGCATCTGCAACTTATTGAGCCATTCCCCTGCAAGCCACAGCTAAGGGATCCTGCCCATCCAGGCCCTGGCCCCCAGCCCTGTGGAGGGGGTCCCACAGGGAGGCACTGACAGACAGCTAGCTGTTGCTGCATCCTGAACTTGCACCAGCCATCCTGCCACCGTGACAGGGAGTGCCACTGCCCCCCACCTCCAGTGTGTACCCCCACTACAGGTACCTTCTTCAACACCCTCCTCCACCTCTCCTCAGCTCCGCCCCCCAGCAGTGACCTCTTTTGGGGAACCTGAAATATGGTAACACAGTTAAGACTCCCAACAGCAGCGTTCTCAATCTGCCTATGGCCACATATAGCGAGTACAACATTGTGTCTGTGGTGACAGACTAGTTGGAGGTTGCACTATGAGGGGGTCCTGAGATGGGGGATCAGAGAGAGGAAGGGACAGACCAGGCAGGATGAGAATGGGGGAAATTCGAGGGAGGGATCCGGGAAATTTATATATTTCACAGAGAAGGAGGAACAGGGAATTGATGGATTTGTCAGGGCAGAAGATGGGGAATTCATGGATTGGACTACGCTAGAGATTTACACAAATGAAGTATTATGTTGTAAAGGAACCTGTCAGGTCTACGTGAACAGTCACGTCAGTGAGATATGTAACGAGGGTGGATGTTTTAGTTCTGGACCTCCAGGATAAAAAGCTCTGAATCAGTAACTTAAAAATGCTGAAGTAAAACAATAACAAAACATCAAATGTGCCATTAACAGACTGAGAAACTATAATAGCAAAAGTTAATTGTAATGTCATTAATAACCAATGAGACTACTGGTTTCATCACTAAGGGTTCACACTTTTATTTACAAGATTCTGATTGGTGAAGTGGAACAATGCAATCACTTGCCTCAAACAGACCCGATCACTGCACTTACAAATGCTTAACCTTCTTATGGGCAAGGAAGCAAGAAACAAAGATAAAAGGAGACTTGCCTCCCTTCTGAATCAATTTATCGTCCTACCTGGGCAACTTGTAAAAAAGCCAGCTTCCCTAAGATAATTTAAGGGCATTCCGAAGCAGCCAAACTGGGCCCATCAATCCTTTCTGTGATCCCAAATTATTCAGGCTGGAAATTTATTCTTAACATGGTTTTTGTCCAAGATTTTTATTTACCCGGCCATGTTGATTGCAGTAGATTAATTAGGACACTTAGCTATTTCAACAATAACCAGGACCACTTGGGTTTCAGTTTGGTTTGTTTGGTCAGATAATCAGTTGATATTCAAATAAAACTATTTACACATGACAGGCTATTTAGACATAGGGGTGTCTAGTAGTTAGAACAGGATGATTGGGTTGCATTCCAGATTCAGCGGGTGAGCTTGGGCAAATCATTTGCTCTCTTGGTTTCAGTTTTCAGGTTTGTAAATGAAAAATAAAATCAGGAGACATAAAGAGCCAAGAGACTATAGACACAGGAATCATTACTGTAAGAAAGGCCTAGAGGGGGATGACAAGGGCAATGACATAAATGCTCCTTACCACTGAAAGTGGTAAACATTGTAGGAGCTATATAAATAGGTTGAGAATCTTTTGTAAAGAATGACACATCCCCTCTGGTAAAAAGCAGCAGCCACATCTTCCTTAAATTTGTGAGCATTACATATAGAAATTATTTCAATCTGCCTACCATTTGTGCAGTGGCTAGTAAAACACACATGAGCCATTAAGTGCTTGAACTTCTCTGAATATGTTCAGCCAACCTCTAGTTGCTGTTCCGACACATTTATAAAAGCCTTTTTTACTGTCTCATTTTAGGAACCGTGGGATGTAAATTGCAGCGATAAATGAAAGATAAACACATTGGGATGCCAAAGAAATATCTAGGCAGTGCCACAAAATTTCATCCAAGGCAATTAAACATGATTTAACAACATCATTGGAATGACTAACCTATGAAAGCCTCTACTTTTTAACATTACCGGGGGGGAAAAAGTCATTAAGACAACTGCCCAAGATAAAAAATGAGCTTGTCACTCACTAAATATAACAACATGCAGCTGTTGTAAATGAGCCAGATAAAGCTCACATCTCCAGAGTATGGTAGCCTAACTACATCTGATAGGGTGTTACCTGGCAGCTCTGTGTTCTTGGGGAACCAGGACACAAAACCCCTACTCTCTCTGGCTCACCTGACAGCCCCCCCCAAGCTCCTGCTTGAACCAGAAACAAAAGCAATGAAAAGGCTGTGAGACACACCTAAAACCCTCCAAACAAGGGTGATAGGATTAAGACAACTCCCCATGCCTCATCTACATAGAAGATGTAAAAAGAGACATCTCAATTAGCACATCGAATGGAGAACATCAAAGATGGAACAAGAATTAGCATGGAGAATCAAAACCAAAGCAGGGACCGCACCGAACTCTGGGATTGGCAAAGCAGGGATGCACTGCATGATGGGAGATCTCTGCTCTTGATGTAAATGAACCCATGCCTACACCCATCCAGCTCCACATTTCAGATCATTCTAGTTATTGATATGTAAAACACTGAATCTGCCTGATTGCATTGTGAGCTCCCTCGGGGAACATTGACCACCATCACCAGGAGTGATCAGCTCCTGGGGAGTGATCAGCTCCTACTGTCCAGCCTAAAGAAAACATCTCTGGGGTACTTCATTGAGACATTGCTTACCCATAAACAAACCTGGTTCTACAAAAAACCCTACCCAAGTTCAACCCCTGTTCTGACGCCTGGCTCCAAATGCTGCATGCTTCCCCGTTTCCTGATTGATCCTGATGGGGGCTTTGCTTCACTCTCAAGCGCGCCTGACCTTAAACGGAACAGCCTGTCTCCTGGGAACTTCTGAGCTGCACGGAGTGGTGAGATTCCCCCCCACCCCCAACCTTTCCTCGGTACTCTCTCTCTTTTAGTCCAGGTATAACTTTCTACTTTGTAACCAAAGCTGGCTAGCCTTCTCCAATACCCCTACTGTAATTTGGTTGTACTGCAAGTGTTAGATTGTTTTTCCCTCCTTGTATGGCATCACTATTAGTATCGTAAGTTTCAGACTGAGGGGGGAGGCGGCTGAGAAGTGCTGCTTTGCCTAGCCTTCGGAGTCATGGGGCATATAAGGGTCACAGCTGAAAGTGCTGTCTGGACCCAGACTGCTCAGCAGTGTGCTCTATTCTGGTGTGTTGCAAAGAGGCATATAAAGGGGACAGCTGAGAAGTGCTGCTCTGCTTAGCCTGTGGAGTCCAGGGGCACATAAGGGTGGCAGCTGACAATGCTGTGTCACCCAGCCTGCTGAGTTCAGGGACATATAAGGGGCCAGCTGAGAGTGCTGATAGCCTGGTCCGCTCAGAGGCACTCAGTTAATCTGGAATGTGTGTGTATATTTGTGGGGGGTTTATTTGAATCTGGGACTGGAGGAACCCAGCCCTGAAACCCTTAGGTCCTGCAGGATAGCTCCATTAGGAGGGAACTTGTAGCCATATGAACACACAAGTAACCCAAGCAGCACATTAATAGAATCACACCCCCTCTTCCAGGAAAGTAACCCTAATAAATGAGCATACCTCAAAGTGATGGGCAAATCTGGTAACAGGGCTACTTGCCTGAGTAGAGGAAGCAGGAGCTGTTTCTATCTGCGATACCTTGTTTTTACATGCCACTATGGTTATGACTATGCTACACAAAGCAGTGTGAGAGAACACTTTAAAAAAGAAATCTTTCCTGTTAGATGCACACATGTGGAGAGGTACAAAGAATCCTACATGGGAGTTAGGCCACCTTTCAGTGTGTTTAAACTGTTCTTGGACTTCTTTACCTTAATTAAGGAAATAAAATGTGTTTACTGGAAACATGAAACATTTGCATGGTGCAGAGAAAGATGTCAGAACATAGGAAAGCAAAGGAGAAAGACTTTTGTGTTCTCATATGAAAGCACCTGGGGTAAAATCCTGGCCACACTGAAGTCTATGGCACAACTTCTGTTGACTCTCCCAGGACCAGGACTTCACCCATGGATGGCAGAATCAGCTACATTACCAAGATTCAAAAGTACCTAGCAATCAAACTGCCAGTGTCCAAAGATGGGTCACAATAGGAGAGGAGAACATAAAAATGAGTGACACAGACCCCAGCAAAGGAGATGTGGCCAGAGCACCTGCACACTCCAGTTATTCCTGCTATCGGTCAGAGGCAGCTGGTACAGATTAGATCAGTTGGAAAGCACCTCTACATTGCATCAGGGGCTGAGGTTGGTCCCAGTCAGCCCCAAGAATGGAAAGCTGCTAAGGCTGCATAACGTGACATTTACCCACCTTCCACACCTCACCCCACCCCCTGCATCAAAAATTAAAATCGGGGCTGAAGACCTGCTTACTTTTACAAATTGTCCTACAGAATCTTTACCCTTTTGTTATGTAGCTGTGATAGGGTCTGTTCCCCCACTCAAACTGAGAGGTTTAATGGAGGCCAGAGGGGCCAATTAACTTATTAGGCTGCAAGCTGGGAGAATGAAGGCTGAGAGGAAAGCCTTAATTAAAGGAAGCTCACCTATGCAGGAACGGGCAGGGTTCTATAAAGCCAAGCAGCTGATAGCAGAAAGAGGTTGTAGGGAAGTAGTTTGCAGTCACTCCCTGGAGGAAGGGAGGAGTGTTTGTGGTATAGAAATTAGTCCACAGTCCCTCCCTGAGAGGAGGGAGTTTGGGCTGGCAAACTCAAAGTGGGGGAGCCAGACAGTATAGGAAAGACTTGGGGAAAAGGCAGCGAGGTTCAGGATGGTGCAGACCTTGGCTGCTGATTAG
>ML675618.1:68583047-68602533 GCA_007922155.1 Mesoclemmys tuberculata | reverse complement strand
ACAAAGAACAAAGTTAGAACAAGAACAAAGAACAAAGTTAGAACAAGAGAGGCTGCAGGGTGAGCGAGGACGATGGGTGGAGAAATCACCATGAGAGGGCCTCAGACCTGGAAAGAGCTAATCCCCAGAGTGGCCAGGAGGAGGTGCCACCTGCAGTGAGTGGACCCTGTGACAGTAGTGTTATCATAAGCAGGTAAAATGAAACTACCTGTGTCAAAATAAATTAACAAAATACACTTTATGATGCAGTGTCCTAGATTTAAAAAAACCCATGGGGTCTGTTAATATGTACAAAATTGTTAGGCCCCAATTTTGCAAAGGACTCTGCATAAGGGTCACCCACACAGAGCTCCTTGCAGCATCAGGTTATTACTTTGCAAAGGGTCTCCCAATTACTTGAGTGAATTAGTGTGTTTCTGCTGTGCAATATTTCATTTCCAAATCAAACATTTGATTGTACATGGCTTAGTCTGAAGGTCTCTATGTTCATCCTAAGGCTAAGCAAAAAGGTTCCCTGCTTAATTAATAGCTCACACTTTGAAGTTAATGTGTTTCTAATGCAAGGAACAAATGCTTCATATAATTTGGTTTCTGCTCAGTAACCCTTTGCCATCTGGGTCTAATTTAACTAATGGCCTAATAATTATTTACTCAGTAAACCCCAGAAAGCATTAACTACACTGTGTTAAAGTGTCTTTCAAAAGCAACCTAGAGAACTTTAAAAGACAGCGTTTACACCCTTTCTTCTCCAGGCTAGTATAAAAGCCCAGCTGTGTTTTCTATCACACTATGGGGCCAGGTTGTAATTTCAGCAATTTCCATTTATACCAAGACATGTAAGGCCCCTGATGACCATGCTTCTATAATGTCTCTGTAATCTCACTGCACTCTACAGCCCTACCCACTCCATGGGCTCTGCTCACTCAGGCCTTCCCACATAACATCTCCTTTGTCACAGACGGATCCCTTACTGCCACCACACCAGCTATTTAGCACAGCCTGCATAAGAAATGAGGTTCCAAAACATGCCTCCAATACTTGGGATTCCTACTCCCTTTTGAGCCAATGGCAACACTCCCTGTTGACTTAGACTCATAGAAATGTGGGGCTGGAAAAGACCTCGAGATTTCAGTCAGGAAGTACTAGGACCTGATGGCTGATCCTATCTGTAGGCCCTCCTCAACCCACCTTCTAAATACAGACAATGGCCCAAAGCCACAATCTTTCCTCCACTTTTTTTTTCAAAATCATTTTGCTTCGATAAGAATTAAAAAAACAAATTTTCCTGCAAGCAGCATTCTGAGCTCCCAGGGTCAAAAACCAGCCAGCTCTTCAGCATGTTTTCTCTATCCATGCTTGGTCTGCTTTGATTGACAATAACTTCATTTGCCTTTCCAAGCAAGCATCCTTTTTAACGCATACTTCAAAATGCACTTGTTCAGGGATTGGAGGGTCACTAACTCACTAAGTGGATGGAAGCAATACTGGGAAACAAGACAAATTTGTGGTTTAAATTTTTGTGAGGGAGACTAAAGAAAAGGCTGAATTTATAGAAGCTGTTATTGTCTGTAGTTAATGTGTGCACACCTTTACTTCCCCCATTGATTTCCCAGCAGGGAGACAAAGAAGGAAAAGATATCTGGAGATTGTTAGATAATATAATGCCTTCAGCAATCAAGATGTGTAATCCCTTGTAATGATGCATGTATTTCCTTTCCTAAACTGGTTACTGCTTGTCATTAGGAATATCTTCATGCAGATAAGGAGACACTTTGTATTCCACAGACCATCTGTTCAAATCTACACTTCACTGGCACTCATGCCCATTTGAAACTGGCGTATTACCGTGTGCTAGGCAACTATAACCACAATATAGCTTGTTAGTTGTAATCTGGGAGTACAGGTATATTCTTAATGGCAGATTTTTGGAGCAGTGGTAGGGCAAGTTGTGATACACAAAAATCTATACCACTATTGTATTACTGGTACAAATCAAAGGCTTGGTCCTGCAAACCCTTTCTTATACATGCCTATAATCCTGTTGATAACAATGGAAGTACTTATGCAGGAAGTAAAAAGGAATGCTCAGAATCCCAATCAATGTTATAGTGCAAAGTCTGGTTGGCCCCTGTGAGGGTGCACAAGAAGAGTGAATGGAGCTTTGTTTCTTTTGTGTCCCCATGCAGGGACTCACCACAATTGCAGCTCTTATGCAAAGCTTGCTCAGGACTAGTATCTGAAGGCAAGAACCAGTCCAAAGGGATAGAGAGGGATCAGGGTCATGGATCCATTCCCTTTAACATCAGCCAAAAGAACTGGCCAGTCATGGAGGAAGCCTTCTCATGGTTGTACCTTAATGGTAAAATCTGGCTCTATTAAATATTTACATTTCTCCAAAACTGACAGGAAATGTTGCATTTGTAAAAGGATCTGTCTGCTTTCTGGTTTTGTATTTTTAATTATGGTGTAGGTAAAACAAATGTATCTTATCACTTTTTGTTCCTACAACTCAGACATTTGTGTTGGCTTCTTGAATATTTGGCTAAGAAGAATTGTAACAGGAATAGATTCAAAATTACATTTTTGGTGATAGAGAGGGGCAGGGATGCTAAAAATTAGGGACTGAACACAGACACTGGATTTATGGTTTATTAAAATAATCTGTCACACACTAACCCTCTCTCTTTGAGGCCACGCTACATTGAATGATCGCTTACATTATGTGCTAACTACTTATGCTAAACAATCTGTTCCACCTTGCATTTTGCTGTAACATTGGGATGCCTTTCCCAGACATGAAGAAGAGCTCTGTGTGGCTAAAAGGCTTGTCTCTCACTAACAGAAGCTGGTCCAATAAAAGATATTACCTCACCCATCTTGTCTCTCTAACATCCTGGGATCCACACGGCTACTACTACACTGCATACAGTAATTGTGTAATAACGAGTAATTATGTTTCTAGTGGAGTCCTGAAGGGATCAGTTCTTGGCCCCATGCTATTTAATATGTTCATCAGTGATCCAGAAGAAAACACAAAATCACTGATAAAGTTTGCAGATGACACAAATATTGGAGGAGTGGCAAATAATGATGAGGCCAGGACAGGAATGTAGAGCAATCTGGATTGCTTAGAGTGCAAGCAAACAATGTATTTTAATACAGCTACATGTATCTCTATAGGAACAATGACTGTAGGCCACACTGACAGAATGGGGGATTCTACCCTGGGAAGCAGGGACTCTGAAAAAGACTTGGGGCTCCTGATGGATAATCAGCTGAACATGAGCTCCCAGTGCGACACTGGCCAAAAGCACTAGTGCGATCCTTGAATGCATAAATATGGCAATATCATGTAGAAGTAGGGCCTGGTCTATATTACACTGTTAGCTCAATGTAAGCCACTTTGGTCAACCTAGCTAGGGAAGTGTCCTTACTTAAATTTGGCTGCCACCAACATAAGTGCCTCCCTATGCCAATGTAGTAACGCCACTTCCCTGAGCGGCATCGAGACTGTAATTAGGTCAATGCATGTCAGTGTAAACAATGCGGTGCTTACATGGACTGTTCCTGGCCTCCAGGAGCTGGCCCACATTGACAATACAGGTGCCCCTGGTGAGGATGTGCATTGCCAACACAAAGAGTGAAGCACGCGCACACGAGTGATTTAATAACTGTGGTGGCTGTGAGACGACACAAGTCAGGTCGACACAATTTTGTAGAGTAGGCATGCCAAGGGAGGTTAAATTGCACGAGTGTCAAGTAATAGCTACGGGCATACTGAGTCCAGTTCTGGGGTCCACAAGTCCTGAAGGATGTTGATAAATGTAAGAAGGTTCAGCGAAGAGTCACAAGAATGATTAAAGGGTTAGAAAACATGCCTTATAGTTATGGACTCAAAGAACTCAATCTATTCAGTTTAGCAAAAAAGAAAATTAAGGAGTAACTTGATTACAAGCACTTAAATGGGGCACAAAAATTTGATAATGGGCTCTTCATCCTAGAAGAAAAGAATAGAACAAGATCCAGTGGTCAGAAGTTGAAGCTAGACAAATTGAGACTGGAAAGAAGGCACACATTTAACAGGGAGGGTAGTTAACCACTGGAACAACTGGCCATGGTGATTTTAAAATCAAGATTGGGTGTTTTTCTAAAAGAGATGCTCTATTCAAAAAGAAGTTCTATGGCCTGCCTTATGCAGGATGTCAGACTACATTAGTGGCCCCCAAACTGTGGAACATTCCCCCTAAGGGGGCACAGAGGAATAGTCGGGGGGAGGTGGGGACAGTGGAGTGCTACTGACTTCTGCTCCAGCCCCAGCCCCGCTTCCAGCGTCAGTTCCCAGGCCCAACTGCAGCCCAGCTGCAACTCTGCTCCCAGCCGCAACACCGCTCCCAGCTCTGGCCCCGGCCTGGAGCCCGGCCCTGACGCAGCCCCATTCCCTGGCTCCTGGTTCCCAGTCTCTGGCTCCTGGGTCCGAACCCAGCCACAGCCCCATCATGGCCCTGGCTCCCAGCCGTGGCTCCCAGGTGGTGTGGGCAGATTACATTAGAGGTAAATGGGAGAACAACTTAAAAAATGTGGGGACCACTCGACTAGAGGATCACAGCGCTCCCTTCTGGCTTTATAATTTATATGTCCTAGTACAATGGGGTGACCTCACCTGAGGCAGGGGCCCTCCTGCAGCAGGCCATAGTACAAAAGATACACCTGCTTCAGTATCTCTTTTCAGAGTCACCAGTTATTCCACATCAGGCTGTCTTACCTCAGTAATGCCCCAACTTGGGGTCGGTTTATTACAAAAGCATCGTTCATAATGAAAGTCCAAAAGTCCATTTATCACTGAGCACATGTAGTCCTTAAAATCCCAAGATATCTAGTCTCTTGATGCCCCACAGCCACACCCTAGCATTTCTGCCACACCTGGGCTCTTCTTCTGACCTCATTTGTCCTTTAACTAGGACACCTACCCAAGTTCTTCCAGCTGGAGTGCAACCACACTCTTCCCTGCAGGAGCCCCCCCAGTCTCTCTGGTGGGAGTTCATCTTCACCAGGGGAACATCCTTTATTCCTCCTGGCTCTCAGCCCTCTGGCTCCAGCTATTCAGCATGGAGACTGTTGGAGACCCCCCCTGATACTCCCGTCTTTACCCCCTTTTGGCTCTCATCTTTGGCTCTCCAGCTGAGAAGGCAGCAGCCAACTCCCTCTGTTTCTCTCTGGTCTTCAGACCTCTTCTGGCCTTGGCTCTTGGGCCAGCAAACCGCTTTTGCTGCTCTCCTGCCTTCAGTCTTCTGCCATGAACCATCTACAGCTTCTTCAGGGATCTCCTCCAGTCTTCTGGTCTCTGGCAGCTCTCCACCTTCTGATTTTCTGACTCTGTCACTCCTGGGCAACTCTCACCTGCCCTTTCCTGACCGAACCAGACAGCTCTCACTTGCCTCTTTTCCTGACTGACTCTCACTGTCTGTCCTCAGGCATGCCCCCATTTATATGGCCTAGGTGCCTTCTCTTACAACAAATTGGGAGGCAGTTGACACCTTGCTTTCTTTTAAAGGGCCAGTGACACCTATATTGGTGGTTCTCAATCTTTTCCATACCATGATCCCATGTTACAACAGCAACAAAGTTTCCAGACCCATACACCATTCTTCTGGGATCACTCTCCTCTGGCCATAAAGAAATAGAGGATGCTCACAACACTACTGGACCTGTTTGCAACCCATCCACAGGTTGAGAACCATGGCCTAGATGATAGGATGGGAAATATGCTAGTGCCTAGTCTACATTAGCTCTTCTACCGTTGAAGGTCAGGTGGAGCTGCCCATGTGTGAGACCAGTAACAGGAACTTTCCCTAAAATCCTCAGTGCAGACAAAGCCAGAGGATGGCAGAATACCCATCAACTTCAAGAACATAAAAGTTTTGCACAATTAAATTCGTAATTTATATTTTCTACGTAGAAAGACCAATTTACTGCCTGTAGCTTTGAGGAAATGACCATGAATGATCAGGAACAAACCTATTGCTTAGAAAACAGGACTAAGAGGAATGAGAGCAGACTAGCTGAATTTTTTTCAGTTCAACAGCTCTTTTCCAGGTAGGTGTGTGCATGTGATTGTGTTCATTGCATGACAGTAGAAATCCCTAGATATCATCATGTGCAGATTAAGATGCTATGATAGGTCTGACAATGAGAATGAGTTATTGTCACAGTTACTGCATCTCTGACCTCTTCTGGTCCTCTTGACTAATCGCGTTTCAGGCCTTGAGCCATCACCTCTCTTGGTGTAGAATCATGTGATTCTCCCATTCTCAGACTGGGTCCCAGGCTGCAGTGTCCTGAGATCAACCATGATTACCTTAGCAGGTCTGATTAAGTTCAACATCTGTATTTGTCTCCGGGAGCAGTGGCAGTGGTATTCAATAACCCAACAGCCTTCTTAAAGCAAAGTATTATGTATTTAGAACAAAAGCGTTATCGAGAAAACAGCTCTTAAAACAATAAACCAGTCTATCCACTTGCTTGCCTTTCCCTAAGGCTTATCATTCCTTGCACTGAGAATGGCCCAACTCCTTCAGACTCCTTTCATGAAGTCTCTCTCTGGGCCTGTCTACAATAACAGCACTGCAGCGGTGCAGCCACACTGGTGCAGCACTTAGTGAAAATGCTACTTACACTGACAGGAGAGCTTTTCCTGTTGGCGTAAGTACTCCACCTGCCTGAGAGGCGGTAGCTGTGTCGAAGGGACTAGCCCTCCCGATGACATAGCACTGCCTAAAACGGGGGTTAGGTCAGTGTAACTGCGTCCTCAGAGGCGATGTCGTTGTACCAACATAAGTTGGTAGCGTAAACCTAGCTTCTGCGTCAGCCTGTTCACTGGACAGCACCTAACAATTCATCCCTACCATTTCTCCTGATAAGGCCTTTTGAAATGTTTACTGTCTTTTTGATGTCTGGACTCTCAGCCTGGCAAAACAAGGTTTGCATCTTCATTGAATCTTCTTCCCTCATTGTCTTTCAAGTGTGTGCTGAGATGTTCTTATCTGGGAAGCCTTCCTGTTTGTTTTCGCCAGAGCCTGCTATTAAGTTACATCAGTACATTGATACAGGAAGATCTTATAACCCACTGTGCAATAACTTCGCTTCACTCATCACATCACAATTCATCACAGTATTCTTAGATTATTACAAAGCAGTATTCATAACCTTATCACTATTCCTACATTATTATATAGCCTCTCTGTGTCCATCACAATTGTTTTTGTAATAATGTGATTCTATAGAGAAAGAACTACAGCGTTCTCTCTGTTTCTTGCAAAAACAAAACAAAAACCCACATAACAACCAACAACCTTCCCTTTTCGCCGCCTCTCCAGCCCCCCAGAAAAACCAGAATGGTTCTTTTAATAGTCGGTGCAGAATGATGATAAACCGGGAGTGATAAACTTGTCACACCTACAAATCAAATATTTGAGTCTGCAGATAAAAAACAGCCGTTCTTTTGCTTGACTTCATTAAACTACAAGCTGTGTCAGATATTTTGACTAATTCCTAATTGGACCCAACAGACTTTTGATAATATTTTAATGGCTCAACATATGAATTCCAGGCTCCTTGTTTTACACTGTCCGAATTTGAAAGGTCTTGGTTGAGCTTAAAGTGTATTGGCTCATACAGCTGAAAGTCTATGTGTAGTTGGTGCAACCTATGCCTGCAGACTGGATGGTGCAGAGTGCACTGCTTTCCTAAAGGGAGAGGGTAACTTTGAAACTAGCAGGGAATAGTACTGAATCTGCTGCTCCGCGGATTCATTACACAATGGCCTTTATTCAGAGGCCTTCCTGATCAAGTCTGAACTCTCCACACTACAGGAAATGTAGATGTTGCTACTGCCCTACACCCTGGCTCGCTTACAAAAAAAGCAGAACCACACCTGAAGACAACTTACCTATGGATTCTCATCTATGTCAGGATCCTCTTCAACATTATCCTTTCTTAAAACGCTCCATGGACTTGTTGAAATCCACCTCACAGACCATGTCTCTTTTCCTCCTGTGTGCCCTTTGCCCCTTCAAACTAGCTCACTACTGTTGGTGTGAGAACTTTCTCCTTTGCAGCCCCAGGGACTAGAAGAGCTTTCCTCTGTGTCTGTTTCACTGACTCTCCATTTACTTTCAAAACTCATTTGAAAACACTTTTTCCCTTTGGCCCTTAACTTTTCTCTCAATCTGCTTTATTGTTTCATACAGGATAAAATCCCTGGCTCATGACTGTAACAAGTCCTATGAGGAGCCTTCCCTTTCCATTGTTGACCTCCACAAAGTCAGTAATGATCCCAAGGCTTGGAATTAACCAATAAGATAATGAATGCAAAGAATGTGTCCTCATTTGCTCTACAGTCAGGAAGTTTTCCTACTTCTTGACAGATCAATAAGGTAAATAATAATATTTTGTCCTTCTAACTTCATTTCCCCTTTAGAATGTTAAGTTTGGAAAACTGTTTTACGTTTAAAAATATGGGAAGAAAATTCTAGGTATTTCAGATGATGACATGGAATATTTCTAAAAACACACACTGATTTCATGAATACATTCATGGATTCACAGATTCCAAGGCCAGAAGGGACAATTGGGATCCTGTAGTGTGATCTGTGTAACACACACCATAGCACTTCCCCAAAATAATTCCTGTTTGAATCAAACCAAATATTAGAAAAACATCCAATCTTGACTAACAGAAACATTTACTGGATCTCACAATAAATACTGAGCTCATTATTTATCATTCCTATTAAAAAATATTCATCTCCAACTCACTAACAGGCAATATCAGTGTGATGGGGTGGGCTTATCCCTCGCCGGTAGAGTTAAGCCTACTCTATGGGCAGCAGAAGTCCCACCCCACATCTCTTCTGGGCATGCTCCAACTGCTGCCCTAGCATAAAAAGGAGCAGCCCAGCTCAGTCAGGGCAGACCATTGAGGAGGGAGGAGGTATGCAGGAGTTGCTTCAGTCCCCGACAGTGGGAGCCAGGAACCCGGGATACCTCGCTGGAGACTGGCTGCCCTTTGTCAGCTTCCCATAGCCAGATGCCCAAGGAGCCGCCTTTGCCAATGGACCCCATGACTCAGGGTGCAGATAGGGGAGCCTGGACAACCCAGAGGCCCAAGGGATGGCCCCATAGATGACTGGGTAGGAAGTAACCCAGGAGGCTTGCATGGTGTAACCGGGAGTGGAGAGAGGCAGCAGTCAGCATGTTTTGGGAGGATTTTTGCTGACTCAGTGTCGGGCTACCCCAACACCAACAGGGCCTGGGCTAGGGCTCCCCTACCCAGGGCACCATACCCCCAAAGGGGGCACCCCACTACCCCAATGGGCCATGCTGCCCTGACCCGAGGGTGACCATCGACTCTGGCCACTAGGCCATGCTGCCCTGACCTGAGGGTGACTATCAACTCTGGCTACTAGGCCATGCTGTCCTGGCGCTAGAGGCAGCTGAAGGCCTCGGACCTGCAGGACTCAGGGCCAAGGAAACCCAGTCTGGTAGATTATACCTGTGGGGGTGCCCCATTCTCCTCATTACAACCTCAGACCTTCCTACTGGGGGGTGACTGGGAGGGCTTACCCCGCAACAATCAGTTTAGCTAACAGAGCTGCTATGTAAAATTACGTTATATTGGACTATAAGAATTTTGTTTACAGGAAAAGCAAATCTCATTTGTGTAAAGATTTTTTTTTCCCTCAGGAAATGCTTTGTACACTGACAAATATATTAGTATTGACATCAAGATGAGAGTCACAGAGATGGATAAATATGGATATTAGTGCATGATGTCATGTCATATTCCTTAGTGCCTTGCAGTCTTCCATTTTGAAATCCAAATACAAACAGTTCCTTTTAGATGCCAAAAAGTGTGTAAGAAAAGATGCTTGTGGTGCCATTAGATACAGTATATCAATAAAATCCTACCCTTTCCTTAGAAGACAGCATTTTAGTATTCTCACAAGTACAGTGATGAAACAAAACTGTATAACTGGATATGGCATGTTGCCAGTGAGGATAAAGTAGTGTATTGTTCCCCTCACTGAAAGTAGGTAACTCCTGTTGACATTGATGGGAATGAAATCTGGGAATTGAGAGGAAAATACCCCCCAACCAACCTAGCAAGTACCAGTCAGGCATTTATGCACTCAGAATGCTTGCCATTTGTTGAATCATCTGAGATTTAACCACTTGTTTATCAATAGTAAATATATTAGTCTGCACTAACAATCAACAAATCTTTAATACAGCAAATGATTTTGGAGGAGATTTGCAAAGGCATAAAGGGCAGGTAGGTGCCCAACTCCCATTGACATTCAGTGGGGGGTTGGGTGCCTAACTGTGTGCTGTGCCTTTGAAAATCTCCCACCTCATCTATCATCACTGTGTTCTGTAGAATGGATACTAATCTATAGGCCAAATGTAGCCTTTTGGTGGGTGTGTTTTACTCCCTTTTACTTGCTATCCTATGAAAAGGCAGAAACTACAAATGACTTCCAGAAAGCTTTGTAATTACACTGCAGTCCACTACACTAAAGAGAAAGTACCAACATCTCTCTTCCCTTTTTTGGGGGGGAAGGCTATCGTAAAATAATAGGGCCACATTCTGACCTTGGATGGATGTATGCTTCTCCCACTGATGACCTATCAGTCAGTTTATGCCAAACCTATCAATTTAAGACTAGATATTCTGGTCTCAGGCCTACATAGCTCCCAAAGGAGTTTTCTCCACATTTCAGAGTTGAGAATTTGGCCCTATGGATGTATAAATTCCAGAAGGAAAGAAAAGTGTAGATCTCTTCCCTGTAAAAGGGGGTGAGGGTTACCTCCTAGGCTTTTGTGTAATTCATCAAAGATAGCTCCACTTCACAAGAAGGAGCAGAGAAGGGTTAAAACTCTGCAGACACTTTTGATAGCATAATTTATCAGAACCAGGTGGAAGGAGACTGGCTTTGGAATCAGTTTTGGGGTCTTGCAGAACTGACCCAGAATTGTATCAAAATCATCCCAGAATACTGAGGAGAGTAACTTGATTCTGAGGAGCAGCAGAGTGATTTATATGTCCATTCCAGTCCCATTCTAACTCCATCCAGGATTTACAGTCAGATCCATAACTTGAGTGGGACTCATCCTGCATTTTATGTGAGATACACTCTGGCTGGGTCTACACTGATGGCAGCATATTCACCACTGTCAGATCAATTGCTCTGGATCGACTGACCGCTCAGTCGATCCAGCAATCAACGCAGGAAAACCACCCCGGTAAGTGGCATAGCGCTGCGTTGAAGGGAACGCTATTTCCTTCGATGCAGTGCAGTGTGGATGGCGCGCGGAGGAGATGCAGTGAAGTTGACGGAAGAGACGCAAGTGATTTACGTCACTTGCGTATCTCCTGTCGACTGCCGCCGAATCTGGAAGGTAAGTGTAGACCGTGCCTTAGTCTAGTCACACCATTTCCTTGGTCCCTTCCGGGCTGATGCTGAAATGAATATCCCACTGGAAACAACTGGCTTAACAAACGCATTATAGTGTCATCCAGCCAGGTTTTGATTAAACATGGGACCAGAAAGCTCATCTGTGATCAAATCATGGATGGTAATAACTTTAAACCAACATCTTCACATGAATTCACCTGTCAAAAACCTTGCTTCTCAGCAATGGCAGTCTGAGTCTGCCACAAATAGAATATCCAAATGCTACTGTCTGGGCAGGCGTGTGTCACTGTGTTGCAAAAACAAAATGTATAAGCAAGGGGAGAGGTACAGGTGGAAATAGGTATGCGGGGGTCAGAGCACAGGACTTAGAATGGACTACATTATCCACCACCTCATGCTGGAATAGACTGTTCATAACATATGGAGGGGAATAATGGTTATAATGGAACTTTTTACTCTGCACTAGTGACATATTGATACTATGGCCAACAGAGTGTCACGCAACCACCTCCTTATGACATGAGATATTCTTACCACAAAAATGGAAGGATCTAATCACAAAAGTACATAACAGAACCAGTAAGTGCTCTCCCTTTCCGTGTACGAAAACACTTAGTTCAGAATAGGCGTGTCCAGCTGGGGAGTTATCCTGGTATAATTATGCTGGTCAATTTCCTCCATGTACACAAGTCCCTAACACAAACAACTCTCAATGTAGAGCCTAGCATTTAAACAATTTAGAAAGGCTGATTAGTCAATCACACCATAAGGATCATCAAGCTTGTGAGCAGATGGTTGTCAAAAGGACTTTTAATTCCTACCACAAGAAAGTGTAAGGGTAGAAAAGATGATCCCTGCTAAATAACATTTGGATTTCTATAGTTACATATTATTTGTATTGCAGTAGTGCCCCAACCATAGATCAGATCCCCATTGTGCTAGGCACTGTACAGATACACATATATAGCTGTTAAAATTAATTTTAACTATAACCTCAAAAGAATCTTAAGGAGAAGTCTGACTGCTGTGTATAAGCAGAGGAAATCCAGTCAGCACTTTCAAAGGCTTTTGAACAAAGATGTGAGCTGGGTGGTTCTTCTTGCTGCTGGGTGACATAGTTACCTCACCATATAGAATTTGATGCACATCGCAGGAAGCTTGGGGGGATAAGATAGACACAGGGAAGTCAGAGGTGGGAGAGCAATGGTTGAATGGGAGAGTATGTGCGCAGGTGGAGATGAGGTGGTAACAATTAGATAAGTGCCTGAAGGACAAGATGGGAAGTGGTGGTGGAACAGAATAGGGATAGCCTGGGTGGAAGGGGATGGTATGTGTGCAGGAATGGCAGGGCAGTGGTGGAACGGGATAGCATGCATGCAGAAAGGACTAGGGTGATGGAGCGAAATACCTGCAAAGAGGGCAAGGTGAAGAGGGGTGAAGGACTAGGTTATGTGCAGAAAAAGCAAGAGCAGAAGTGGAATGAAGAATGGGATTCTGTGAGAAGAGAAGCATATTCATAAGAGCATAGGGGTAAGCCTAGGATACAAACAGGAAGAGGGGTGGAAACTAGGAACAGGTAAGTGCAGGGAAGGCAGGGGTGGAAGAGTTATATTGGAATGGGATAGACAGGTTGAAAGTAAAAACCCAGCAAGTTACACAATCTTTTAAGGGGGTTTTGAAATCCTGGATAAATTAAGTGCATAAATTAAAGTAGCCCCAGACAGTTTAACCTGGCATAGCCAACTAGCAATTGCACACTGGCTCACCTGAGGTCTTACTGACCTTGGAAGCGTTGTTGGGGTTTTATTGGCACATGGATAAACTGTTCTGGAACAATTTCTCCGATGGATTAAGCACAAACAAGTTTTTCTTTTACAGCAGGCAAGCATGTCTTCCTCTTCCAGCTATTTCCTCCCCTCCTATAAATGTATATTTGCGTTTGTGGGACCACGGAAAGCAAAAACCAGACTTCCCCTTAATTGCTGCATTCCCATGATTCCCCCCAGTGTCTTTAGAGACAGAATCCTCTACATTTTATTTTGTGGAATTCTTCCTCTTTGGGACTCCTAGAGCAACTGGTGGTGTTTATTGATCTTTCCCCACAGCTGTTCTGTTTTTTTCACAGGAGGATTGAGATTGATTACCTTTAGCCCAACATGTGAAGCTCTGCCTGAGCTTTTGTTTTGCTTCCCTGAAAAGTCTTCACTCAGGCACCAGTGTCAGAAGATGGGGAGGTAGCAGCTTTTCAGGGATCAGTATTTATGGATGCACACAAAGCAGAAGTTAGACTTCGGCTCCATTGCCAGTGCAAAAATCACTGTTGCTTTTTTTAAAATGAATTCTAAGATCTCTTTAGAAATCTTGAGACCAGCGATTTTCAACCTTTTTTCATTTGCAGATGCCTTAAAACTTCAAATGGAGGTGCGGACCCCTTTGGAAATCTTAGAAGTAGTCTGCGGATCCTCAAGGGTCCACAGAACATACACTAAAAACCACTGTTCTTTGGTAACAACCACCTTTTATGGATCCCTTCGACATTGCCTGCGGACCCCCAGGGGTCCATGGACTACAGGTTGAAAACCACTGCTCTAGATCAATTTAGTGACAATAATTTGGGATGGGAAGACAGCAGAGAGCTGTGTAGGCAACAGAGGGAAGGGCTGGAGGAGCAAACAGGTGAGTAGGATTCAAAAGGTCCAAGGGGAACTTCTAGGGCAGCCCTGAATGATACGACTTCTAAAGCAGATGGGTAGCTCCCAGAAGCAGCTTTTTCATTTCATTAATTTTCTTGAGTTCCCCCTGTTAGCTGAATTCTAATAGTCAGATCACCCATTTGATTAATTTACCAGCCCACATGTGAAGGGATTAATAACATTATATATATACACGTATTCTCTTTCACACACACACACACATACACAGAGCTATGTTCATACACATACAACACATATGCAAATGATTCCAAACCAAAACTCCAGATCCAAACACTCCTAAACTTTGGGGTTGTTGCAAATCCATATCTGGATTCTTTTGCAAATTTTGCAAGTGGCTCTTCTTACAGAGAGCTCAGATTCAAACACCCTGAACTTTGAAATCCAGATTCAAATTTTGCAGCTTGAGCCAGTCTCAATTAATATAGCATGTTTCATTACAAAATGCTTTACAAACTATAGAAATGCAGCCACCTCTGGGCTGGGAAGGCAGCAGTCAACTGGCGTGCAGTCAGCTGCACAAGCATGAGGGATATAGTATGAATATAACGTTAATGAGAGTTGTTAATTTATCAAAGGAAGTGGAAAAAAGGAACAGAAAGGGAACCTAGTTATCCAAAATTATTAGTCTTACCTCTCTGTGGACTCAAAAGAAAGTGAAGCAGAAACCTTTCAATAACAACTTCTTTCCAGAAACAAGGTGAAGCTCCCAGAATGTCTATTTAGCAGCAAAAAGAAAACCTAAAGGCACTTTAGTGACCCTCCAAAACACCCAGAAAAGCTGTCCTGTTTGTCCCGTTGCTAATGCAGTTTACCCCTCCTAATCCTGGGGGAAGCACAGTCTAACTCAAAGTGAGTAACTCAAAGGCTTCTCAAAGTGATCCTGAAAGCTCGGTACGCTAGCCTGTTTTCTCTAGGAACCACCACACCAATCAGCAGCTTCAGTGCCTCCCCCTTCTCTGTGGGGGGAGGTACAGCTGGGAAAGCATGTCAGTTTAAGAACAAGAATAAAGCTTTATAATTTTTCCCTCAGCCTTTCTGGAAGCATCTGTCCTTGAGAAAAATACCCAAATCCTGACATTTGTTGACACAATAACCACACCTGACATTTTGCTGCTTCAGAAGCAATCTGCATAAAACAATTCATCATGAGAAAGATTTATTCCCCTGTAGCACTTTGGTTTTATGTGGTTTTGCTTTTTAGTAGGAAAGAGAAATAGACGGTGTGTGTATTTATACACTGGAGACTTCATACCCAGCCCAATTATGTCTCATTACGACAGTTTTACCAGTTAGAATCTAAAGATCTTTCACATCCCTTAACAGGAAACATATTACAGAAAGGAAAACTCCTTATTAAAATAAACAGACCATTTGACAAGCATAAGCAAAGCAAAACCTTCTGAGTTTGGAATTAGGTCCTTAAAAATGTTCAGTGTTTTTCCCTTCGACTGGCCCAAGCCAATTGCTTGAATTCCTCTGAAGAAATGTAGTATCATCTCAAAACTTCCCATGGCATTTATAAAATACACAAAAAATATTTGGTGGAATAATACAGAGCCAAATTCTGGCTTTAAGTCACTCATAAATGTGCACAGAACTAGCTGAAGCCAGAAAACGAAACCGCAGGATGACATTATTGCATCCTGAGCTGACCTTCCCAAAATCCATGTAGCTGATACTCTGTGCCCTCAGTCCTGCTGGAAGGGTGGGATAGGAAAGTATTCTGAGGAAGGACTGAGATGCATTTTAATGCACGCCCCATTTGCTGTCACTGCATACCTCTCCCCTTCAGATCTCATGCCCTTGTCACTGGTAATGTAGGCTGGCAGTTTTGTGGGAGCAGGCTGGCCTCAACACAGGTGCTTTGGAAGAGTTCAGCTGACTCATTTTGGAGGGGTGGGCAAAATGATGAGAGCTGGAATTTGGCCCATTGATTTAAAAAACACCATTAGCAACATTTTAATACTAATGTTGTAACTTCTTGTTATATTTTACTCTAAAAAAAATCCATCCCATTTACAAATCTCTGAAGAGGCCAAATCCTGCATTCCTTACCTGGGCAAAACTCCCTTGGGTAAGCACTGAGTATACTCCGCAGGCCTTGAAATATTTAAATAACAGATCCACAAAGGGTCTTCATTCTTGGCATTCTCATTGTTATCAGCAGCTGGAACGGTGCTTTAGAAGCAGCTGTGACTTGATCAACTGATTTAGACATTACATGAAAAAGTCACTCCAAAGAGAGGAAAGAGAAAGGATCCCAGCTTAAGGTGTCAAACATGCCTTCTGATATGGGTTGCCCTGTTTTTTGGGTGGCCAATCGGAGACATTTTAAACAGGCCTGGCTCAATTCTGAAATAAAATTCCGGCATCGATAGACTGGTGGATCAATATTTGTCCACATATTTTCAATTCATACATAGAACTCCCATACACTAGACAATATCCTAATACATGCGCTTTTTATTTTAGGAAACGAAAGTGTATGATGCTTATGAAACTATGACGCACAAAATGGTGTCCTGCAATTCATTTAGATTCTGTTGCTCCTGCTTATCGAAATCATATAGATAAATAAAATCTCAGCAGGGTACATCCGGCTTCTATAAAGGGGTTGAGTTTTTAACATTCTTTCAAATATATTTATTTTTAAGAGATGGGGCCAAATCCTGCTTATCTCAGCCGCATGAGTAATGCTATTGAAGTCAATATGAAGAAGGCTCATTCCATTCATATGATCAAGGTTAGGAAGGATGATCCAGTGGTTAAGGCACTAGCCTAGAACTTGGATGACTAGGAAGTCTCTGTTCCACCACAGGCTTCCTGTATGACCTTGTCCAAGTCACTTAGCCTCTCCAGATACATTTACGCAGCCCGCAGCACTGAGTCTCCCACCTGTAGGTTGACAGACGTGGGCTTGCAGAGCTTGTGCGACCACTCTACAAATAATTGTGCAGACAGTGCTTTGCAGTTGTGACTCGGACTGGAGCTCGGTTCTGACTCCTCGGAAGGGAGGGGAGGGGTTTTTCAGTCAGTGTAGGTAATCCACAAATTTTTCCATCCACCTACCACTAAGCTACATCGGGATTTAGGTAGGCTTAACTACGCCACTGAGCGACATAGCTAAACTGACCTAATTTTCTAGTATAGACCAGGCCTATGATAGATAAATGAGTCACATTTTCTGAATTTTAATGTCATTAGGTAATTAAAGCACCATATGTCTGATCATTTGAACCTTATTATATGCAGGTATCCTGGGTTTATAAGTCCACTTTCTTCAGCATGGGCCTATCCTGTTTTAAGAGTTGATTTATATGGGGCTTGGTCCTGCTTCCATCAAACATAAAGCATATAAAGACACAATATCAAGTAAAAAAACCACATTCACAGGAACAAAACTTGATTTGATTTCCTTCAGTGAGTCCTAGCTCATAGGCAGAGAAAATATTTTGATCTTAGCTATGAGCAGAAATAGCAAGTGCAACATTTCTGTAAGTTAAACATAACTGACATTTATGGTACTCTGAGCAAAATTTTTGAAAGTGACTTGGGAACTTTGAAAGTCAATGGTAATTAGGAATATGTCACTTTGGTGCTTTTGAAAATTGCACCCTATGTACATAAAGTGAATCCAATTTCTGTGCAATACAACATTAACAAACAAAAACACCCTCATAAATATTTCACATGTTTCTATTACCAGGGTTCTAGAAGTACCATTCCAAGTTAAGATACACACTATTGTTTGTGTTCAGTGTTGATAGCTTTGCTTATCTGAATCAGTTCTTGGCCAAAGTATGAAGAGATCATACTGAGACTGTTTACTCACTTATTATACAATAACTGGAATGCTGGAATATGTAGATGGTTTAGAATGGGAGTCATTAAGCAATTTCATTCCATAGGATGTCATGACATAACTGGAGTTAGCCAGTCTGGATACTACAATTAGTTTCCTAGACCAAGAGCTTTATTGATCAGATCACAGAAAAGTTCCATTCATTTTATAATGGGGCTTTGGAAAGCAAAAGTACAAATCGGTATAAGA
Organism: Mesoclemmys tuberculata; assembly: GCA_007922155.1. Lineage (NCBI taxonomy): Eukaryota > Metazoa > Chordata > Testudines > Chelidae > Mesoclemmys > Mesoclemmys tuberculata. Next base: position 68,584,294 of record ML675618.1, on the reverse strand, counting down.
AATGGACTCTTGTGGATAAGATGCATGCAAAAAATCACTAACAGCAGCTCACTGCAGTTATTTGCCAGCTATCTTATGTGTGCTCTGGTTCCTATAGAAGCACTTAATCCCCTGTGAATTCTGGCCAGGGTTTATGGTTAAGTGCAGATAGTAAGAGACAATCCTTGATTACCTGCTGTTTATTTCCAGGGTCTGTTTTGTGTGACAATAGGTTTTCAGCTGGATTTTTAAAGCTTAATTATTCAGCCACCGTATTCGGCACCTCTTGCATTGTCATGTGTCATGTGCACTGGTGACCTATTTGCTGGAAGATGACACAATGGGAATTTGGTCTTCTTTAGGATCTTTGCATTAAGGTACCAAACAAGGTGAAGTGAGCCCAGCAAAATGCCTCCCTCTGTCACCTCCTAACTCCTTTAATACAAAATTATAACCTTTCTGTAGATTTTTAAACTATCCTATGTAATTTAATTTAGAATTATATCTGTGCAATAGAATTCTATAGGATGGCTTAAAAAATTAATGAAAAAAGACCACTCTCTATTGAATTACATAGGGTTTTGAATACTTACTTATTTAGAACCCAATTGGTTCCATCCCTGTTACATCCTACAGAACTTTTCAGTAAAGGGCACCAGAACACAAAGCCAGAGTTTTTTTTAAAATCCCTCACAGTACAGGATACGTCCATACGAGAAATGCTACAGCAGCACAGTTTCAGCCACACTGCTGTAGTGTAGACTCCTACTCCAGTGACGGAAGGGGTTCTTCTGTAACTGTAGTAAATCCACCTCTCCAAGAGGTGATCACAGCTAGGTAGACAGAATTCTTCCATCAGCCTAATTTTTCACATCCCTGAATGAGGTCAGCCTAACTTTCTAATGTGGAGCAGCCCACACACAAAACAAACAAAGAGCAGTTTATGGCCTGCGCCCTCTCCTACTAAAGTTCAAGACAAAATTTCCATGGACTTCAAAGAGAAAAAGACAAGAAGTGGCTAAGTGGGAAAAAAAACTACATAACCCTTAGCCATAAATCAGAGATGGGCGAATTCAGTGTCTGTAGTTGTTTTACCTTTCTTACCAATCAGCAAACTGTGCACTTGGGCCCCAGTTCAGCAAAGCATTTAAGCATGTGTTTTGAGGTCAACATATTTAAGTGCTTTACTGGATGATTTTATTAAACATACACAGAGAGGTAGACAAACTCATAATAACCAAGCTTGAGGCAAACATACAACGTCTCTG
>ML675618.1:68555778-68582647 GCA_007922155.1 Mesoclemmys tuberculata | reverse complement strand
GGAGGAATTCATGGAGTGTCAAATATCAGTATGAAGTGCCAGCACACCATAGTGTAGTGCTGCAGCCACCACTGGCACCAGTTCAGAAATGTTCTGTGGATGTCACTTCACCTCGTTTTATACCTTAATGCAGGGCTTAAATTCAGCCGGAGCTGTCCGGAGCAGAGCTCCAGTAAGTATTGTCAAATCTGCAGGGCAGAAGCTCCAATCCCCAGCACCTCCCATACAGCTGAAGCCCTGACATGCCCCATGGGGCTAAAATCCTGAGCCTGCCTGCCCTGCAGCTGAAACCCCAAATGCAGGGCCAGGTGGAGGGCTCCAGGAAATACTGCATGAGAATTTAAGCCCTGCCATAATGAGAGTGCTTTATTGCCCAGCTTCCATCTCCCATTCCTTGACTTTCTGCCGAACTGGTCACCGCAGCACAACGTGCCACAAGGAAAGGCGGAACATTTTGTCTGAGGAATTAAGCTTTAAAAATCCAACTGAAACTCCATTGTCACCCAAAACGGTCCCTGTAGTGGAAGCTCCTTTTTTATGGCATTGTTTGGGTTCTAACAGCACTCACTGAAGTAAATAGTCTAGGTTGGGCCATTAAGGCACAGCCCTTAGTCGGGAGGCTGTGGGGAGCACACTTAGGAGAGCATATGGCTACACTTGTGCCTCGGGGAACTGCAAGAGGGGAAGGCTCCTTGTGTACTGCACACATTGAGGAGCCATGCAGGGCCTGCCTATTAGGCCAAATGCATTCCTCTGTGCTACAGGTGAGCTCTGGGGGTGTAGCCCTCCCTGTAAAGAAACTGGGGGGAAAGTATAAGTGGTACATTTTGGAGTGAATTCTAAAGAAATGGACAGGGCAACATTGTGAGGATGCAAACTGCCTCTGAAGGGACTAACAGGACCCATAAACATCCTCCAATAATGCTTGTGAAGACATGTGAATCCAAAGCAGATGTCCCAGTTGTGCTTGACTTGTCTGAGTGAGGTAGTATGGGAAGTTCCTAAACCCTTTAAATTTCCTGCTTTTTGCCTACCTGCAACAGCACCTCTCCTGTTGTTACTGACAGGAGCAAAACCTTCTGGGGTGGATTAACATTGCTAGTAGTGGGGAGGCAGCCAATGAGAAAGATCATGTTTTGGAGACCCCAGCACAATGCACACTGAACACTAGGACCTATATTTACTTTTGATCATTTAAGATTTGCAAGGGTTACAAGTCTGAAGGATGGTGACAATTGTTTCCCCATTGCCTTCTGGCCAGCAGCACAATTATGTTAATTATTTAAGGACAGCTGGTTCTGTGTTAAAAGTGTTTTTGGGGGTGGGTTAATGTCCTCCTGTGACTTCTGAATGTTTAGTCAGGTCTCTGCATTCATTCTTACTATGTAGAAGTATATGCTGGTCTCTATTTATTGTAGGGCCCTTAATGTCTATGGAGAATGTCTATGGAGAATGTAAACAATGCACATAAGCAGGTGTTTCATTTTAAACACGAGAGCAGTTCTTCAGATGCCAGTGGAACTAATTACATGTTAGAAATTAAGCACATTCTTAAATACTTTGCTGGATTAGAACAACAACATGTTTTGCTTTAATAAAAATCAAACTGCACAAGAATTGCAGATAGGGAGACACTTGTATTCACTGCATCCTTTGGCATCATTCACCCATAGCAAAATTTTCCAGACTCCTTGTTTACAGGGAGAAAGCAACCTTGTGGGTGGGGTACCCTCCATTCGAAAAAGGAAAATCCTGTTACTGTGCCTAGAATGTTAGTGTTCCAGGCTCTTGTCCAGTTGGCCTAATAAGTTGTAAGACCAGTTTGCTTTCGCCTTTGCCTGGCAGGCTTAATTTCCTCCTTTACCCAGGAATATTCCTTACAGCTGGAAAGAGCCTCATGGAAGTGGAGTTTGCAGGCTGCATCCTTTCTCAGGCATATCCTGTTGTGGAACAGCATTATCTGATCAGATCTATTATGTCAATTTTGCAATGTGTTCTTCCCTAGTTTAATCCAAATTCAGGCAAATAATTGGACCAGAATCTGCCACCCTTATTAAGGCTGAAGGAAAGTGGGACTGCTGGCCGTTAACTTGCTATTCAAGATGAGTGAGTGCATCAGAATCTGGCCCACAGAGTGTTGAGTATAGAACCCTTGAATAAGGGGAGAGGGGAGTTACCTTCTCTTCTGCTCTTTCATATATATATAAATAGTGATAACCTGATAAACTGCCATGTGAGTTACTGTTTTTCCATCCTGTCTCTTTAAAAGTTTAACCCCAAAATGGGTGCAAGTCAATGATAGTTATTTTGAACCTGTATTCTAACCAATAATGGAGTGCACACACATTTCCCTCCAGAGCTCTCTATTGATGTTGCTTTTGTTCGGAGCACAATCTATGAAGTAAAGGGTGTTCCAAGGCTGTGGGTAGACCAGGAGATATGCATTTAATGGAAATTTTAACAAGCATATATTCCCTCTGAATTTACAGCCCAGCCCTCTGACAATTCCCAACCCACTGCCATGGGCTAATGCATAAAGGTACTGCAGAAAGTCTTCTAATTATAAATTCTGAAGTTTGGAGGAATCAGGGTGTGACAATAATACCGCACATTTCCACTCGTGGCCCGGGCTTTCCGAATGCATGTGTTCAGGTCCTACTAATAGTTTTTAAAAAAAAACCTAATTAACCCTGTTTCCTTATTAAGTTTCCAGAAATGCTAAGGGACTTGTAAACTTGTTTTTAGAAACGTTTTCATTTTATGCACATTTATCAGTATTTATCCATATCATTCTTAGGGGCTCTGATAACATAATGATGGCTGCCATGGAGATGCCAGTGCATTAAATAAACTGAACCGCTTTCATAGTTTACATACCGTCTTTTGCTAATAGTCTTTGAGATCTGAATGTCCCTTGCTTAGTGGAGGGCCCTCAGCACTGGAATTCACCATCCCATTTGTTTGTCAGCATCTGAGGCCTGGTCTATACTTACCGTCCGGATTTGGCGGCAGTCAAAGGGAGTTACTCAATTGACGTAAAAAACTTGCGTATCTCCCTCGACTTCGCTGTGTCTGTTCTGCGTGCCATCCACACTGTGCTGCGCCAACGGGAACAGCGTTCCCATCGACGAAACGCTATGCCGCTTATGGAGGTGGTTTTCCTCTGTCAATTTCTGGATCGACTGAGCGGGTCTACACAGACTGCTCAGTCGATCCAGAGACATCGATCTGATGGCGGCGAATTTGCCACGGTCAGTATAGACATAGCCTGAGTCTGTTGACTTTTTTTTTTGCTTATCCATTCACTGTGGGCCAGATCCACAGGACCAGTTATGTGGTATTTGGCATTCCGATCTGGAACTCAAAGATTCTGAGTGAGGACAGGACAAAAGCAGTAATGGCCAGAGAGGGAGCGATTTGGATGTACTCTGCAAGAACTAGGAACCTGAAGACTGCAACAAGTTCTGAGAATCTTCAAAGAAGAGAGGATTTGAGCGATCTGGGCTGGGCTTTCTTTCCTCTAGCTATTGAGAAGACTCTTCACTTTTGGACCACATTCTTCTGATTAAGATCCATGTTTTAGAACTCACTGGGTGTGTGTCTTCCATCCAGAGATGACTCTAAGCAGTTCTGTTGCTACTTGAGGGAATTGCCGCCAATCCTGGCTAGGCAATTCAGATCCAGCTTGGTGCCATAGTGTGAGGCCAGAATTAAATCGGATGACTTTTGCCTGTGAAGGGGCATGTGTGAAAAAGACGGAAACATTCTCCTATTTGGGAGAAGACCCTCATTTAGTTTGATGCTGCCAATAATCCACCTCTATTGTTTATAATTTGCAGCTGTGCTGAGAGCCTGCTATGTGCATGCACTAATTTAATTTTGGATTTAATAAACTCTTATCTGCTAGAGACATTTATTCCTACATTTAGCCCTCAGTTACTATGGTGACAAGTACAATGGTAATGCATTAAATAAATAATCCCTAACAGAGCTACTTATTCTTATTATCTATAAGACTGTGCATGAGAGGTGGATGAACCCTACCATATATGGGTTCTGTTTTGGACCAGATAGGTGGCATTACAGAATCTGGACCCTGGCCTTCCTCTTCAGCCCATACTCTGGGAGCTAGCTCCCAGGCACTCTTCTTAGTCTTCAGTAGCAATGTAGCCAATTGGTCCTCCCACCTGCATTTTGGTGAGGGTCTTGTGGAGTGTTGGGGTTTCTTTGCCATCCACTTTTCCTTGAATAGCCTCACCTGTGTTCTTTTCTGCTGCCCCCAGCTCAAAAAGTCAAGGTTTGGTTCATCAGACTCAGAGGTTGGGCTAGATTTCTTCTTCCCTGGTACTTCCTTCTACAATGGTGATGATGACATTTTGACCCATGTAATAATGATGATTCCATTTTCTTGGATTGTTGAGGGTATAACTCTTATAAACCATAGGCTACTGTTCCAGCTATAGCTTAGTCGAACACTGTAGCTATTTGGTTATAAGAGAAGATGGTATCCCAACAAACAATCAAATGTTAGTAAAACAGCATAGCACCTCACCTCCTAGAATCATCATTTCCTTATTTTGTGGAAAACCAGCTTTCCTTCTGCTGAAGAAGCCCAGCTTATGCTTTAAAGACATAGGAAACTAGGCAAAAACATATTTCACGCAGAATATCTTTTTAAGCATTAATTTAGTACTATTTATTTTGCCTGGACTAGCATGCCTTAAAGTGTTTATGAAGAAGGACTGGGAAGTTTAAACTGTTGGGGTTCTATAAAGAAATTACTGTGACAGAGATCAAGCCATTTATGCTGCTGCCACTTATGGCACTGCAATTTTGTCATAGCCTTGCATTTTGTTTTTAAGCGAGCAAATGGCCATACCCTGATACAAATAGGAAGAGGATGGCTCAGAGGTGAGATTGCAAAGATCCTGGTTATGTATCAAGCATAATATACCTGGGATTCCAAAGCAGCTTAATTTATCCCTTTTAAGATAGCACCTATGGAAACCTAAAGACTGGTACAGTGGAACAACATTCACCTATCCAAGTTTTCATAGGAAAAAAAAACTTACCTACTTCTTTGGATCCAGGCCAAACCGTGCATTTAATAACATATGGATTAGTTTGGGCTTAATCTGCCTGAATTTCTGGTTAATATTTGCTGATCTTGGTAAATATGACACCCATTTTAATTTTTTTAGGGAGGAGTTTGCCAAATAAATTCATTTCCCTTTATACAAAATGCAAAGATATGAGCTTTACATGACTTGATATTATTCTCACAATGCCTTTTTTTCAGATCTGTGCAAAACATTTGACAGGAAGAGCATGACCCCTTTTTGAAATAAGATTTAGTTAAAGGAAAAAAATCATATGTGCATTTTAATCTGATGCCATGATATGAACTTTGCTGCAAGCAAAAATGAAAGCCATGTATCCATGAAGAGCTGAATGTTCATCTGGGCGCATTGCATCATCTCACACTGAATCTTATCTACCTGATACACAGCTCACTGTCAAAATATGAAGCCTTCAGAGACTCATGGGCAATGCATTCATTTGAGAAATGGATGCTTTTTTCCTTGAAAATACTTTGAAAAGGCTAGATTCTGCCTCATTTATTTATTCCAATGGATAAATACACAGTGAATGTCTCTGGGTGCTGTCACATTGTTTAAAATGTAAGCTAGCGAATGTAGTCAGAATGAAACTGCACAATAAAGTGCAGTGTAATTGTCACATTCCAGGATGCAATCCAGACCAGTGAAGAGTTGTATGACCCCTTGCCCTGCAACCCTGGGGACCTCACAATGCTTTGCTGCTGTAGCTCCCAATCTGGGCCCCTCACAAACAGCCCAACATCATGCAGGTCACACCCTGAATGTCTGTGTATTGTTGCAGCCTGCCAGCACTTTCTAGTCACACTCTGGCTTCCAGCAGCCTAGGATACCACTTGCGGAGTGACCCCAACACACTCCCAATCCCAAATTTTCCCCAAAATGTGTGTTCTGCACTGTTCACCCCTTTCTTAGCCAGTTCAGATATTTTAGGTCTGTTGCCCATGTAAGGGAACAAAATCCCAGTTTGCTACTTTAAATAGAGTTACCACACAGCCTAGTTTAACCGCTTTGCTGGATTTGTTTTGATTAAAGAATAAAACAAGTTTATATAGCTACAAAGAGAGAGATTAAGTGAGTACAAGTATAAAGCATTAAAGTCAGAAATAATTACAAGAAAAATGAAGATAAAATGCTCTCTAGTGTGTGGCAAACGTCCGGCTTCTCCCTAGCGGGTCTTGCACTTTTGCCTCTCATATTGGGCTGGGGTGTCACCAGTACCCAGTCTCCCCAGGGAGAGGGATAGGGAGCCAGGCCTGCCCGCTCCTCCGTGTCCCGCCCAGGGGCCCTATGAGTAGCAGCTATGTGCGGCTGGCATCGTACCTGCAGCTGCAGACTTTTCCCCTGGGCTATTTTCCCCTCTCTGTCCTTCTGGCTTCTTGAGCCCAGTACCTTCCTCAGGACTCCGCCTCTCTTCTACACACCACTGTACTCCATTCTGCTCCTCTTCACAACTCCACACACCCACTGTACTCCATTCTGCTCCTCTTCACAATTCCACACACCCCTCTGCTCAGTAGCACTGCACACTTACTCCTCCACTTTTACTCCTGCACTGTATCTCAGGAATAGAGGGTTTTTATCAGGCACCTGGGTGGGGCCTTAATTGGTCTCAGCTGACCCTAATTACCCTCTAATGGCTCTGGCTAGTCTACAGGGAATAAAGCCTGGATCATTCTAGAATGTACATACTGCCCTTCCAGAACTTCCCTACTGCCCTCTGCCCTTGTTATACTACAAGTGCTAAAATGTAACAAACTAGACTTGGTTCGAGGTGAAATCCCTTACCACATGTTCCCAGTAACATTGCTGACCAAATGTCCAAAACTGTTCATAAGTCCAAAGGCTATTTCTTTTGTCTTCTTAGGGTGGGTCTACACTGATGGCAGCAAATTCGCCGCCGTCACATTGATTGCTCTGGATCGACTGAGCGGTCTGTATAGACACACTCAGTCGATCCAGGAAGCGACGCAGGAAAACCATCCCTGTAAGTGGAGTAGCATCAAAGGAAGTGCTGTTCCCTTTGACACAGCGCAGTATGGACGCCGCACGGAGGAGACGCTGCAAAGTCGATGGGAGATACACAACTGATTTACGTCACTTGCGTATCTCCTGTCGACTGCCGCTGAATCGCCAAGGCAAGTGTAGACCGAGCCTCAGGTGAAAGAGAGAAGACGGATAGAGAAAGATATCTTGGGGTGTTTTTGCCCCTCACTATATAGTCCAGTCCCCCTTTGAAATGCATTTTCCTAAGAGTTATCCCTAAATAAAGTTCATTCCTGCTGTGAGGACAGAGACAAAGAGTCTTGTGGTGATAGGGGTTCCATGCAGTTGTTTGCTAAAATGCGGATCAGTTTGTTGTCACCTCCTTCCTTGCCAAAGAATGACCACTTAACAGATGATTGCCCATCAACACTGACACTTGGCTAGAAGTGTCAGTTTGTCCTTTGTCTTTGAGCAACAGGTTTACCCAGACTTGTCTAGTAGGCACATTTCAGTCATGATTTCAGCGTATGTTTCTAACTCTACATATAATGTTGCTACACACATTTCACCATATTATTGACCAGTGAGTTATTAGTTTTCAAATGATACATCACAAGGCACAGTTTGTACAAAGATAATTACAATGGTTTAATAGGGTGTGAATATAGAGGTGCATTTGGTCAGAGTAATACAACCATGCAAGGAGAGGCATCCTGGAAGGGGCCATGCTGAAGCTGGAGTTCCCAGGAAGAATTCTGGCTGAGTCACGCAGAATTCCTCCTGGAGAGCACATACAGAAGCAGAATTTCTATCTTCCTACTCCCAAACCTCTCCATACTTCTTCTCCCTACCCTTTTTCAAGCAGCTAGCGCACATGGGAGGATTCGCAGGGAGCAGGAATCATAGACTCATAGAATATTAGAGTTGGAAGAGACCTCAGGAGGTCATCTAGTCCAACCCCCTGCTCAAAACAGGACTCACTTCAGCTAAATCATCCCAGCCAGGGCTTTGTCAAGCCGCAGCTTAAAAACCTCTAAAGATGGAGATTCCACCACCTCCCATGGTAACCCATTCCAGTCCTTCACCACCCTCCTAGTGAAAAACTTTTTCATAATATCCAACCTAGACCTCCCCCACTGCAACTTGAGACCATTGCTCCTTGTTCTGTCATCTACTACCATTGTTAACAGCCTAGCTCCATTTTCCCTGGAACCCCCTTTCAGGTAGCTAAAGGCTGCTATCAAATCCCCCCTCATTCTTCTCTTCTGCAGACTAAACAAGCCTAGTTCCCTTAGCCTCCCCTCATAAGTCTTGTGCTCCAGCCCCTTAATCATTTTTGTTGCCCTCCACTGGATTCTCTCCAACTTGTCCACATCCTTTTTGTAGGGGGGGCCCCAAAACTGAACACAACACTTCAAATGCAGCCTCACCAATGCTGAATAGAGGGGAATAATCATTTCTGTGATCTGCTGGCAATGCTCCTACTGAGGAGAAACTGGACTCCCCATCCATAATGACACCCCATTCTTTGTCCAGGGTGGAAGAGTGGGATGGGGGTCGTGGGGAAGGCTCCTTGCCCACTTCTTCCTCTTTTAGCCACTCCCAGGCATTGGCCATATAGTCTGACCCTTCTGCTGTAGAGCAACCTTCATGCAAATGCTTCATGAAATTGGATAATACAGTCAAAGAGCTTAATTACAGAAGGGAGAGAGGGAAATTAAAAGGAATAGTCTTGAATCAGCAAGTGTATGGGTCAATATTCCCCTCAGTTATGCAGGTGCACCTGCATTGACTTCACATTCACTTCAGTGAGCTCAATAGGGGTTGCCCCTGTGTAAGCAAGGTCTGTGTGGCGCTTGTGAGAAAGGGATAAAAATGTTCAACACAGAGTCCGGAGGGCTAGAATGGGATGAAAGTAATAGGGACAGAACCTAAAAAATGTTGCATTATCTCCTTCGGAATCTGCACACTGCAAACTAAACAGATGGTGAAAATTCCCACCAGAGCTCCTGCTTAAAACCCACATTCTTTTCTCTACTGTGTAGACTATATGTAAGCACTCGTGAGGGACTTAGGCGAGATTACATATTTGAGAAGGGGCACTCCTACTGAAGTCAAAAGAGGAGTAGCTGGATTAACTAGTTAAATGTAGATAAATAGATCCAAGATGCCCAATTTGTACCCAGATTTTGAACCAGCTTAGAACTAGGGTTTCACATCAGCCCATTGTAGAGAAGAATCAGTTAACAATTTAGGCTCAAAATCCAGATTCTGGCTCCTTTCTCTGTTCTCCCAAAGTTTGGGGATAGTCAGTTCCTGGCATCTGGTCTAGGTCATCATTAATTAAATAGATGTGGGTAGGTAATTAGCATCTTTCTTGGCAGGGTCCATATTGTTTTCTAAGTTTTCTAAGGAAACAATGAGAGCCAAGGCAGATGTGTCATTGGAAACCCCCTCTCTCTTAACATAAGCATCTCGTTAATCAGAGCATGATTTCTTACTTCATCTGAGACAGAAGTCATCACTGGTAGAAAGGACAACAAGAGAGACAAGAGAGGCAGCGCTGTTGCTGTGGGAGGTGAATAGGGCTGCCTTTACTAACTGTTATTTCTGTAACATTTGGAATAGATCTTTTTGTCACATACAGAAATGCACGGAGGCAAAGAAACAATATGAACAGAGAATGGGGCGATCAATACATGTGAAGGCAATATCACAGGCCCAATGCTGTTTACTTTACTCACACAAGGAATCCCTCTGATTTCATAAGTAAGAAAATTAGGACTAAACTCTGTATCCCTCTCTGATTCCTACTTCTGGAATTGCCATGTCTTAGAATATGATAATGGAATCAAATTAGGGAGTCAATGATGACTGGATCCCCTTGGAGAGACATGGGAAATGGGCAGTGTACTTTTTCCAACACAGGTCTAGAAAAAGCAAACATACATACCCTCACAACCCCTTTACTGGTATGGCCTAAAATAACTAGGAAAACCCAAGTTTAAAAAAGCATCCCGCACTTTCAGATTGGATCCTTCCTGTCAACTAGCTGTGTCATTAGCGAATCCAAACTTTCTGTGCAATTAAACGGATGCATCACTTGTCTTTATGAATCCAAACACTGAACATTTGTGCTTTTAAATGGAAATGGTTGGTGACAAGTCCTTTCATCTCCACCTCAAAAACAGCTTTTTTTAAAACCATCTCTAACAAAAAGCTTGCTTTCCATTTTGTCACCCTTCTGGAGGATTCTATGGAAACAGAGATTAGAAGCCATTAAAATGCTGAGCATGTAGTTAGAGAGACAAGGTGGGTGAGGTAATATCTTTTATTGGACCAACTTCGGTGCATGTAACTGGCACTCAACAAATAATAAACAATAATAAATAAGGAATGAATTTAGCAATTGTGAAAAATGCCAATTAATAATGTTGGAGAGTCAAACTCTCTATTTATCTTATCCAGAAAGCAATAAATAATACTAGCAGTGGCAGTTCAAGCTTACCCGTACTATCCAAAGGGCTCCAGCCAGGTTTGGAGGGACCACCTTGAGGGAATAAGGATTATCTAGTCATAGGCCTGCCTGCTGGAACTGCCGGGGTAATAAGTAGTTTTGTGATGTGGATACCTCTCTGCTAAGAACCGAACAGAAGCCACCGATTAATCTCTCTTAGTCTGTGAAGAGCCATCAGACCCTGCTTCCTACCAGATCCAAAGTATGTAAAGCTCCATGTGTCGTTACAGTGGCCCTGAGAAAGTCACTCCAAATCCATTTTTAAGCAACTTTGAGAAAAGCAAAGGAAAGAAAAGAAATTAATCTTCTCCTCTGCCCAGGGCCTGGCCACCAGCATGAAGAACATTGCCATTCAGCGTGGTAGTTTGGCTCAGAAAACTGACGTCGTACCAGGCAGTGCTCTAATGCTGGATTATTTTAATTAATCGGCTCTTTGGGGCTTGTTTGTGATTTCACAAGCCACGTACTCACAGTAGCTCAGAAAGCCTCAGGAAAAGGGTGTTTATAGTCTGTAGGGCAGTGGTGCTCCTGTGGCTTGAGAACTGTATGTGGCTTTTCATGGGAACTTGTGAACTCTCCGACAGAGCAAGCAGGATCCTACTCATGGGAGGGTACTCCTGGCCTGGCCACTAAATACATGCAAAGTGGGACGGGGAACACTGAGCAAAGAGTATGAACCCACACTAGAGCAGCCAGAAAGGTGGTGGGGAAAGACAGGAGTAGCAGCACTGTCTTTCTTTAAGAATGACTAGGAAAGAGGGAGATACAGGACTACAGAAAAAACACCCCCTTTCTGCCAGCAGCTAAAAGCCACAAAATAAATTGCAGTGAGACGTTCTGACCTCACTTTGCAATATTCAAGCTGCGATGTTATGTCAGTACATAATGATAGCGTGTTGCAATGATGCAATAACAAATGCAAAGATGGCAGAGGATCATGCCATGGTTAGTTGTGGCTCTCTCTGACTGCTATGGCTTTCTAGAGTCCAGAACTGCTGTGGAAGGTATTACCTATAGATGTGTGTGTACACTCACGCACAAAACCCCAACACTACACCACCATGGTTACTAAGTACCTCTGTTGGTCTCTATCTTGCAGAGAAAGGAGAAATACAAAGAGCCAAAGTCAAACTCTTGAAGGGAACCCTAAAAAGTCAGTGTATGAGTAGAATCTATTCTCTCACTGAAGTGCAGAGCACCCCCAAATGAGCATTTTAAAATATTTTGATTAAAATCAAACTCCCCCAAATACCGAGGTAATGAAAAACTGATACTCTCATGCTCTGTATAGACTATTTCTGTCATCCTAAATGTCTGATTTCCAAGTCACATAAGGCACCTTGATTACATAGCAAGGAGCAATAGGTTTCTTGGCAGCTTATGGCAACAGCTTGCATGCTAGAGCTGGGACAGAGTACAAGCTCTGTTTTCAGACATCTGCAGGCCCAAAGAGCCACTGGAGAGTGTTCATCTGGTCTTGATTACAGAGGAATACATTCCTCACTTGCGTGCTTAGCATTATGCAATAAACAATAAAGAGTGCTCTGCACCTTGCACTCCAGCCTCGCTTGAAACAACAACGGGAGCTGGTAAGCAAAATTAGCATCTTGATCTCTCTGATCGACAAGTCATCCTAGCTGTTTGTGGCATGCCTTAATAGCAGTCCAGCTGGAAGTAAGTTCTAGTGGGTGGCCTGTTCCAGGAAGCAGCAGTAACCCAGACGCTGATGATTACATCGTCCAGGGCTTGCTGAGATAGGCAGATGTCATATGGGCAATAATGAGTCATTAAGACTGTAATTATCATAATTTTTAAAAGAAATGCAATTGTCCATAAACTTTCCAAACCTGGCATCTTACTCTTGGTCAATTCTTTTAGACAATAATATTTTCTCTTGTTTTTTAAAAACTAAAGTAAGGAAAATTATTACAGAGTGGGAGCCAGAATTTGTCATTGATACACAGGTCTATGCTAGGTTGTGAGGAGTGGCCCTGCCGTAGGGTGAGCCTGGAAGAAACTGTGCCTCAAGGAACAACGTAGTGCAGAGCTTGCTGTCTTGGCCAGCACAAAAAGAAGACTGAACTCCCTCCTCCTTCTAGTCCACTTTGGGGTGGCTTGTGCCAAGGGGGGATACCACCATGATGGGGCACAATATAGATAGATTGTACAATAAAATATATTACACAGACTGACTGATAAAAGCCATCCTAGGAGAGCAAGGAACTGCTATTCTAGCAAGCCTATGCACAGAAGAGTCATGCAAGTAGGGAGGGAAAGGTCTTGGGACCTGCCTCCATAGTTATCAATACAAGGAGAAGTCACAATCCAGCCCTCAGTGGGAAACTGCAGCATGGCATAAAGGCTGAGGACAAATGGCTCTCAATGAGTTGCTCCAAGGATCTCTTCTAGGCTCCAAATTTTGGTGCCAGATTGTGGACCTTGATGTTCAGACAAATCTTTATGTCCTAGATTTGCTGACCACATTTATCGAGTCACTTCCCATGGTTATGTAGAACAGACTGAAAGGCCTAGCAATAAACTGCTAGAAGGTTTCAGGAAAATGCATTAAATGTAGCCTTATCTAGGCCACTGTGTTTTTGAAAATGATCGTGGATGTTGCATTCGCCTTAACAGGCAGAATTCTGTGGTCAAACATTTTTGAAAATGTTTGTGTTCTAAATATAATGGGCCTGATTCTCTGCAGGCCCATACCAATTATACTTCCAAGTCTGTCATTAATAGATTTGCATCTGTGGGAAATGAAACTCATGCCAAATCATTTTTAAAATTCACAGCTGAGTTGAGCAGACCTTGAAGCACATTAATAACCATGCTGATATTTTAGAGGCTCCTCTGAACACCAATTTATTACAAAAATGTTGTACACTAGCTGTGCTTTGCTACTGCCCAGGATAGATTAGTCCTGATGCATAATTTAGTCCTTGGCCCATGGCGAATGTATATTGTACTTAAGGAAAGCATGCAAGGTTTGGGAATAGCAAAAGTATTATAAAAAAGGATAAACATGCACATCTGGCCAAACTGAGGCCTCAGTGACACCAGTAAACCCAGTGTAACCCCATGGAATTCAGTGGAGCTATTCTGGAGTAGCATAGCAGAGTCTGGCCCATTCATAGATTCCAAGGCCAGAAAGGATCATTGTGATCATCTAGTCTGACCTCCTGTAGAACACAGGCCATAGAACTTCCCTGAAATAATTCCTGTTTGAACTAGAGCATATTTTTTAAAAAAAACCCAAAACCATGCTTTGTTACTTCCCATTTTACGGTTTCATTGCCTGAGATACTGATCTTTCTGGTTATGTTCATATACAGTACTTCAAGGAAATTATGGGTTTATCCTTAGCTGTCTCAAATTTACACCTCGAGCAGATGAGAAGAGCGGAGGGCACGCTGGCTCTAAGGCACCTGTCTACACTCCTGATCCCAGGCTTGGCAGGGGCTGAAGCATCCTCCAATGCAACTTTGTGCTACATCAGCTGCGGCAGTCCCCTAGGAGCCACTGTGCTGTCATAGGATCAGGTGAAGAGCTGTGTGATCTGTCCTGCCCCAACACTGATGCACCCGCTCCACCTCCATCCCTGACTCCTACATTGGGAATGGGTCCCCCTGTGCCAAAGAAATCCTCACCTGTCTCTTTAGGGAGTTTTCTGGCTGCATTGCACTGAGGCAGCACAAGTCAGAATGTTCTGGGGTCAAGGATTGAGCCCTATAGGTTAGGTGTTTTTCCCAAAAGGTTCATTTTTAAATATACTGCACTGTCGTGCATTTAAATTTAACGTTCAGTTTTCAGGGATCATTTCAATGTTAGTCTGGAAGCGATGTGCATCACCAGACAGTCACAAGGTAATAGTCATTCTGTCTTGGAGCAAAACATCATACCCCTTCAAGTCATGACTTCATTAGAGCAAGGGGTCATCTAATGATACCTCTGCACTAGGTGAACTGGATTCCCCATTTCTAAAGTCTGCATGGCTGAGGGTACCAAAGATGTCAGAGAAGAAAATCAGAAACACAAACAACAATGCAGCACCTAAGTGTGGATAGTTGAGCAACATCTACCTGGCTGCCTGTGACAGTGGGGGGTGGCTCTTCCAAGGAGGGCCCGGCCGGTGCCCCCCTGTTGCCCTCTCTTGGTACACCACTGCTTAAAGCTGCTGTAAGAGGGTGTTCTGACCTGAGAGATGGGGTGGGTGTGTGAGAGAGAGTGAGACACCTAGAGAAAGGTTTTGGGTCAGGCATGCTGACTGAAAAGTTTGGGCCTTAAGCAAAGAAACTGTTCCTTTTGATTTCAGTTCCTCCTGCATTCACAGATGCAGGACTTTGTATGTTATTTGTAAATAAGTAAGATTACATGAAAGAAAATACCAGATTCCATCAATTACTGCTCCCAAATGGTACACCTCCGAGCTCTTGAACTTCAGCTAGCCACTGAGGTCAAAAAGGGCTAACAATAACTCTTCATGAGACTGATGTAACACATTCTCAGCCTGCTGCTTCAGAGATAGACTAGCTTTCATAAATGAAGATATTTATGAACAGTTTCTGTAATGCTTGTGAAGAAGTACTAGATGTAGTGACAGGTGGAAGGGCACGATCTGTTCCTTGCTGAAGGAGAGTTTAACCCCAGTTACACTACCACACTCTCCTTTCATAAGTGCTCAGGGGAAGGACTAAGAATGGCTGCTTATGACAGAGGGGAAACAATGTCTTTGAGAAGGATGGATTCTGTGCCCAAGAGACAACAAACGCAGTGTAATATGGGTCTGTTCCTGAAGTCCTTAGTCAAGCAAAAGTCCCATTGATGTTTCTTTAAAGGTAAGAAAATAATTCAGTCACCATGCCCATTCATTCTTTGGCCTCTCTTGTGCGATTGCCAGCCATTACGACCTACTGTAATGGCAGTGTTTGCAATAAATACATGATATATTTCTATAATGCTTTATATGTTCATAATGTTTTACAGACACTAACTAATTAATGCTCACAGCCCTCAGGTAAGGTGGGCAAGTATTATTACCCCATTTTACAGATGAAGAAACAAAGATAATGTGATTTGCCGAAGACTACACAGTGAGTTGGTAGCAGAGCCAGGGTTACAATGCAGGAATTCCTGACAGGCAGCCCTGACAGTGAGAAGGTAACAACTTCAATAATTTCTGACTTGTGCCTGATTCAAACCAAGCACCCCAGAAGTCAAAGGCTTTATCAGTCCCCTGAACTATCCAGTACCCTCATCCTGTTGTATTTCAACATACACCACTGCACCCACCATTCCACAAACTAAATCAAGCACTCCTGAAGATTGCCAGAGACAAAAACTGCCCCCCTTAGAGTAGTGTTTAGAGAATGCTTCCTTCCACCTCCCCCCAGCTGAGAAATGGACTAGCTTTCAATTCAATTTTCAGGATGTGTCAAAACTAACAGAAATTGTTTCCTAGAAATGTTCCAGTTCAGGAGAAAAGGATAAGAGAGGCTGTACCCAGGCCTCTCTCAAGGGACAGTTGCCATAGAATGTGATCCTGCGGCATTCCCACAGCATCCTTTCCGAAAGTAAGCATTATACCAACACAGGCTGCTTTATAGTGTGAAGTGAAGTGAAGTCAGTTCAGATGGCCTTACATTACCGATAAAAAGCTTAGTGAAAAATGTAGACCTTGAGACAAGTTGTTTCAGTCTAATCTTTCCTGGATTAGAAAGTGCTGTATTTCTGACAAGGCTGTTCATGGCACTGATGTTCCTTGCCTCAGAGAAAATATTGAGCGAGCTGTGAGTTTTGAATCTATTTTATACAGATCTGAGATGTTTGCCTGAATGGAGATATATATACTATGCATGAAGTTTATATTGTCTAGCGCACTGTGCTTGCACTCTATAGCCGCCGAGTGAATTACATATATCCTTATTTCCTTCTAAGACCACTGGAATTCGTTGTTTCTGGAAATGCTGTAACAGAGAATTTTCAGCCAGCCCATGGAATAACCAAGCAGTTACAGTCACTTTACAATTCTGACACCCAGTGCTGTAACTAGGCATTTTAGCGCCTGCGCAGGACTATTTGTTAAAATCCTGCTCCCGTCCCACCTCACAGTAATCGCTCCTGCATTGTTTGTTGAATTTTTATCCACTCCTGCTATTATGGAAGTGGGATCTGCAGGACTCACGGGATCTCAATCCCACTGCAGGGCTCTACTCCCTGCTGTGTTTTTTTTTTTTTTGTCCACCCCATTTTTCTGCCTCCCCCACCCTCTGTCTTTGCACCCTGGACCGCTGTCCGCCTCACCCCGCCCTGAGTACAGCCCTGATATTTCCCTAGTGTCTGTTACTCCAGTAAAAGCTGGAAAAGGCAGTGATGAAGAATATGGTTCATTTTGGGGACTGTCCAGCGTTGCTGCTTTATTAAATTTAGAATGCCTGGTTCCTCGAGTTCTTTTAAAATGAAAACTTAAACAATGGAGGGTGAGATTTTAAAAAGTGCTCAGTGCTGGCCTAACTTCTTCCATCGACTTCAATGGTAAAAACTCCCATTGACTTCAATGGGAGCAGAGTTAGACCAACACCTTGGGTGTTTTGAGGATGGTGTCAGAATTGCAAGCTATCACTTTAGTAGTAAAAAGTTTGCTTGCAGGGGCACTGTAGGAAAGCATGTGATAAGAGTCGATCTGAAAAGAACCAGTTAAAAGCTAAGTAGGTTGAGTGGTGCCTTACTGCCTTAGGGAGCAGCCTCCTTACGCTCTCTCTAGTGTGTTATCCTTCTGAATTCTAACAGATAAAGTAGTGTTACACTGCAGACTTCCAAGAAGGGTATTTATGCTTTTATTTAATTTCTAAGCATGAATGCTATGAACATAATCTTGAGCACTTTTGCAAATGCCATCTGTAGCAAACAAACCACACTTACCCCAAAACACATTTTCCACCTAGTTTCTGGATAAAACGAAGAGTCATATTAATACATGAACAAATTCCCTCATCTTTGGCTGTGCCCATAGCTATTGTGCTGCGTGGAGGAGCAGGAATTGGGCAGGCTACACAGAATAAAGACCACTTGTGCAGAGTCCACTGCCAGGAGGGGTTCCTGTGTGCTGTCACACAAGGGAAATCTAGATTTAGTTAGAGGTGGGACAGAAAAGAAGTGGGTGTGGGAGTGGAAGAGCTAATATTATATGTATTGTGGGTCCTTTCCATTTAGGTGCAGAGCATCTCCACCACCACCACTAAGTGTATTGATGCATGGATGGTGGAGAACTTCTCTTCTTTTCTACCAGAGATTTCCTAGTGTGTAGTCCACCTGGGTGCTGCAGGGAGGATTTGAAACATAGTAAATAAGTTTTTCATTTTTTAAAGATATCAAACTTTAGTTCATTTTCTCTCAATGAAAATAATTTTGATTATGTCCATTATTTCTTTTCCTCACATATGTCCATGTGTCAAGGCACTCACAGGAAGGAAAGCATATTACGCGTAGGAATGTAAAATAGGTGCATATAAATCATTCATGGAATTCCAATGAGGATATTGTAAACACAGAAATATGAGATTTGTATATATTTGACTTAGGGAAGAAAATGCACAAAAATAGCAAGTAATGCTATACATAGAACCCTAGGTTCTGATTTCATCACAAAACACTCAGTCTTCAAATTCGATTATTAGAGAGTTAATGCAACTAGTTCAGTTAACCATATTATCTTTAACATATGTGCAGATATTTGTGATAGAAATAGGGATAAGTTACTAAAATCATAATCAATGAGAGTCCTGTAGCACTTTAAAGTCTAACAAATTTCTGCAGGCATAAGCTTTCATGGGCTGCAACCCACTTTGTCAGATGCAAGTGGGTTGCAGCCCATGAAAGCTTATGTCTGCAGAAATTTGTTAGTCTTTAAGGTGCTACAGGACACCCACCCCCCATAGTAATAATCTTTGAATAACTTTTTAGGATTTATTTTAGGTTTTTAAAAGTGGGATCAATCCTGCCCAGAAAACAGAACACACATTGTTTCAAAAGATTACCAAAAAAAAGACCTCACCCCCAACCCTTCTTTTCAGTTTTGCTAAAAGTGCAAGCACTCCATGTGACAAATTGGTCTGGTAACTGGCAAATGAATCGTTATGGGGCTCCCCAAAGGCTGCTGCTAGTTCTTCTAAGTACATAATGCAGCTTCTTGAGTCAGAATTTTATTAGTACTTCATTCACAGATAACGGGATTAGGAACGGGATTAGTAAATAAATCAACCCTGGTGCTTTTCTGAAGAGAAGCTATGCTTGGAAATACAATATTTATATTAAATATATTAGGTCAAAGACTGTTTTTAATTCATGTGTTTAAACTCCTAATTTCAGTGAGGTGGTATTAACTCAGCCCAGACAGAATTTGAACCACAAAGTGCAAAGCATATTTAATTTTTAAAGGTATAATAAACTCAAATGTCTTGACCCTAAAATCACCATAGAACAGCTGTAAAACAACAGATAGATGGAAGAATGACAGTGGCTTATGCAAAGGCAGCAGTTTTATAAAATTCGGGTCCCTTTTCATTGTTTAGACAAGGAATTTGGCATGTTATGATTCAGAAACAGGCTACTTTATATGGAGCACACAGCACTGTACTGGCTCATGGCCAAACAAAGCCGACGGTGGAGTAAAACCATTCTCATATGTGGTGACCAGAAACTTCACTGGGCTACTGAAATCCTTGGAATTTGAGTCATTACAGAGACAACTTTAAAGGTCTCTAACATTGTTTTATAAAATAGAGTCAGCACAGTTCCATATAGTTAATAGCAATGAAGATTTATAGTTTTTAAAGACTCGTGTGTATTCCTTTTGTAAAGGGCACACTGCTGTACGAAACTAAAGCTGCAAAGATTGGTTATGTATTAGCTTGTGTGAGTCAGGTGATAAGAAGCCTTTAAGCTTTGCAGCCTACTTGTGTTGTTTTACTGCTTTAGTAGAAAGAAATACCTTATCACTATGGTAACCAGTTTTAAGAACTCAGTCCTGTGAATGTGCTGAAGATGCCTTAATTATCAAAGATTGCTGAGGAGTTCCAGCACCATCTAGGTGGTGCTTAGTCCTTGCAAGATCAAGCCCTTAATTCATAACAACAACATGCTCCAAAGTAATCTAATATTGCAGAAGCAGGTGGACTTTTTTTTGTGTGTGTAGTAAAGTTAATCTTGTCCCAGATCAGCAAACAGTACACAGAGTATTGTGTCCACAGTATAGAATTTGTAATTATGTCGTAATCCTGAAAAGAATTCCCCACCTGTCATAGAATCTATTGCTGAAATGAATGTATGCCAGAAAGCAAACAGACTAGTGCTATGGTTAATCAAGCTTTATTTAAAATCCATATTTTTAAATATTACTAATCTCTATTTGGTGGTATATCAAGCACATAAAATATCCCACTATAAAAATATCAGTTCATCTGATTCATCATGATATTTTTGAAAGAACCACTTTTTTTAGAGCTGTGCAAAGTGCATACACCCTGAAATTTCTGTGCATAGATGCATATCTGTTTGGGATGCAAAAAATGTGTATACATGACAGAAATGCTTATGTCTACATACAGGTTACATTTTTGTACCCAAACAGGCACACACCTTTATTGGCTGAGCGAAGTGTGGCTCTCTACACTCTCTACACTCAACTTTCTCTGTAACATGATAATTATTGAAAACTGCATTTGATCAATTCCAAAATTTCAGGGAAGTATAAATGGGCAGTGTTGTAACATTGTTTCATTTTTATAATTAAAGTGACCCAACTCCATTTTAAATTAATAGAAATACAAACTCATTGGGCCTGAATGTAAAACGTTAACTGCTTTGTAGCAGCATCTAGCCTTGCCTTGCCAGGAATCCCTATGATAAGCACCAGGAGAATCCCAGCAGGTGTTAAGTACTGGAGACAATCAAAATGCAATCAGTATGTGGCCTGTAGGCTTTAATAAACCTGTATGGGCCCTCTGTGACTTAAAACTCAGTAAACTCCATTTAAAATAATATTCAGACATGTATTGCAATGAGTGATTCTTTGTCAACAGCAGACAACAGCTGGAGTAAATCCACAAAAAGAGTACAACTGCCCAAGCAGGGGGCCAGAAGTCTGTCTAGCACATAGCTGGACAATCAAGAGAAATAAAATCACGTTTGGCTGTGTCGGGGTGCAGCCCCCGATCACCTCATCGCTCTTAGGAACTTCTTAATTGGCTAAAAGTGGGCATATGGCTGTGAGGAAGAGAATATAAGGTGATCATAAACAAGAAGTAAACTGGAGATGTCCCGTATCTTTGGAAGAGCACCAGAATAGCTCTACATGGAGGCCTGATCTACCTACTGTCTCTCCCCAGTTTGCCACTCAAACCTAAGTATAGAGCGTGTGGCTGTGAAACTTGGGTGTGACAGTATATTCCACTCAGATGCAAACCCGGGAATCGTACTAGTAATATTGGAGTGTTGCTTTGCTGCTGACAAACCTCACTGTTGCAGTGTAAGTATAATAGTATAAGTATAACCCTATAGTGTAAACTAGCTTTATAAGTATAATTGTATAGTTGTAATTGTGATTGTGTTTTAAGTAGTTAAGTTGTTGCTTAGATAAGAATTAATGGTGATTTTTAAATTCTATTTGTTGATTTATAGATGGTTACAAGTAAAACAAAGTTGTATGCAAAGCAACCCTTGTCGCTCCTTATTTGAGGGATCCATATAAATTGAACCTGACAGCAAGCTGGTTCTTGTCACCTCAGGCAGAACCCTACTGATTCTGATGAAAATAAAAATTGTTGGAAGGGCTTGATTTCCACAAAAGTCACCATTTGGTTACTCAATGGAGGGAGGCAGTGACCTCACACACGCCATTGGGAAGGGAGCAGAGTCTTTCTGATTACAAGGGCGAGGCACCAACCAGGGGGTTAGGGTAATGGATTACTATTAGAGCCTCAGAGAGCTTCCTCTGTTTGCAGCACCAAATGGTCACTCTGTGGCCCTGATTTTAATAGGAATCAGGATGCAGAAAGCCTCTCTGGCCAGCCCCCCAGGATCCCACTTGCTTCCACTCTAGTTAGTCCCGCTCCCCTGCTGTGTCCTTGTCTCCCACTCAGGTCAGGACCCCACCCAGGTGGCTCTTTGCCCTACTTTGGCCAGCTGTCCCTCAGTGGGGTTCCTCATCCTCCCTCTTTTGGCCAGCTCCTGCAGCCAGGCCTCTGACTCCCATACCACCACCCAGGAATCCCCAGCTTTGCCCCTCTTTGTCAGCCAGACTCCATACTCTCCCACCCCAAACTCTGGTCAGACCCCTATTAATTTTGGTGTAAATCAGAAAAATAGAAAAACCTGTAAAATCAAACTTCTCCAGTGTTCAGAGGGAGGGAATAATAAGCTGTGTGTACAGCTCAGCCTACATAAGTAATGAAGTGTCTGACCCTCCAATTATATGTGCACACAAGATGGTGGCTCTGAGAAAATCTGACCCATAGTTTCTACGAGGCAAATATGAGGCTATAATATACTGCCAAGACACCAGATAAACATTATGCTTAAAAATGCATAACTAGAGCAAGCCAGGTGGTTTAATGGCAGCAAAACATGAGGCCAATATCCAGGTCTCTAGCTCTGTCCTTTACTTCTAAACTAGCATGGGCTGTTACAGCTGAAGAGAGAGGGGAGATTTGCCCGATGTTGCCTTAGCAACCCAAATATAATTTGGGGAAGATGTCTATGTACAACTTGTGAATTCTCACTGAAATTATGAAGCTGTTACTATGAAATTGTTTGATCATCGAATGCCTCAATGTGGATGTGGAGTCAGCTATTACCCGTCAGGGTTGTAGCAAGTCCACCCCAGACCAGATACAATGGTGGGTTGTTATATCTTTAATGGTCACCCATTCAGATTCAAACACCTTGAGACAATGGTGAAAAGTTCCAGAGGGGTAGCCCTGTTAGTCTGTACACAGCAAAAACAACTTGCTGTTTTGGGGACAATGGGTTGACTGAAGCTTAGGGAAACAAGTTTGACCAAGTTTCTCTGCAGGGGGCTGGGGAAGTGGAAAATCCCTACAGTCCAAGTGTTGATACTGGCCCTTAAAAACCATGGAGGCTAGATTGTCAGAAAAGACACAGATTCAGAGGAAGCATGGGCAGAAGAGAGGAAGGGCACTGAATGCAGAGGTCAGAATCAGAGAGACTGCATGTGCAAGAGAGGGCACCTGGACTGCTCAGATGACTTCGCCCTAAGCAAGTGAAGAAACTGAGGCAGGGAACTGCATACAAGTGTACTTATTTTTATCTACATCTGTGTGTTTCTCATGCTAAGTAAAGGGTAGTGGTGCTTAGAATCATGTGCAAAGTCTGTCTGTGCATCTGTTTGCTTTCATTGTCACTTGCCCCTGAAGAGCTGAATTGTAAACCCAGAGCACTCACATGATTGCAGTTCTGGGAGAGGGTGTTTCTAAGCTATTGGGGAGTCTCAGGGACCCAGCTCTAGTCTCAGGATCTACGCAGTGGGATCATAGTATTTCAGAAGGGAGTGCTAGACAGACAATCTATATCCTGAGAGTGTGACTAGAGACCCAGAGAGAAAGACAGTGCCTTACATCTGCTTAGTCTCAAGCAGCTTAAAGGGCACACAAGGCTAGTGAGGTGGGCCCTGAACACAAGAACCAAAAGGCAGCTCTACCAGGGTTATATGTGTGATGAACCCTGACCAGGCCCAACAAAGGACTAGCTCAGGATAAAGCCACACCTAGCCCTCCATGACACAAGGAACACTGCTGCAATATGGAGAGCCTTTGAGGGCAAGAAGGAAGTAAAATGGGGAGCTTCCAGAGAGATATCGCCTAGATGAATATTTGCATGATGTAACTTAGATAGGGCTTGTTTTACACATAACCTTTCACACAGTACTTTGAAATGAATTGAGTTAAATACATGCATTGCATTTACTGTCTAGCCTAATATGATAAAACATAATGGGACAGATCCTGTGGTCCTTATTCAGGCAGATTCCCACTGAAGTCAAGGATTGGGCCCTATGTGCAGTTTACACTCAATCTTGGACATTAGAGCCTTTCTCTATTAAGAGAGAATAATTTAGTAAAGACATTGGAGTTATCCACTTTCCAATACGGATGTGAATTTTTTTCCCAGCCAGTAGGCAGAAGGAATCTCAAAGTGTGTCACCGGAAGGATTGTGCTTTTATCTAGCAATCCAGCAATTCCTTATAGCATTCCACTGTACTTACACTATAAGGTACCCCACCTTAAAATTTCACCAAAATATGGCAGATAACTACATAACTATACCTCGATGTTTATCATATTCGTTTGTTATTCCCTGTGGTAAGAGTAGGGAGCACATTGGAAATACTGAGGTAACCTTATTTATTGGCAAGGCTGGCAAGGCTGATGGTGACCTAACATGTGATCAAGTCTGGTGGAACTGTTGAATCTATGACTTCACCCTCAGACAAAAGAACCATAATGTGATTCATACAGATACTAAATATAACACTGGAAAAGAGCCATTATAATAGAAGTAACTAACACACTTTTATCTTTAAAACCCTGAATAACACTTAAGATATGGCTTTTATCCATTCCAGGCTCTCAGAAAAATATGGGTCTAACAGTTCAGATATATTTTCAAATGAAGCATCTTACAGAAAAAGATATCATGTGGTATCAATAGGGCTTCTGAAATTAGGTTTTAATTGATAGACACCAATAAAACACCCCTCAAGACAAAAAACAAAAACAAAAATGAAGTCAGTGTTTATCCAGTAAATAACAGCAATGGTTATTTGTGTCTGAGGGCTTGTCTATACAGAGCAGTGATGCGAATTAAGTGTTGCACATTAACTGGTCTGTGTAGATCCTGCTTGCGTGTACTACAGGTTCTCTAGTGCTCCATGTTAAAGTGCACTGGAGAACATTACAAAGATTACACATTACTGTACATACTACTGTAATGAGTAATTTATATAAATACATATTACTCATGAATGTATATACAAAGAAAGCACTGAACCCCTGATTTTGGACATTATATAAAACTCAAAAATTGCTAAAAAATAGCTCCCCAACATGAAATTAATAAACCTTGAAAAACAGAAGCCTTAAGTATAAATAATGCTAAGATTGCAATATAAACTATCAAATGCCAACAAATTCAAAATTAGAATTAACACACCTTCCAGGACAGGCTATTGAGCCTCCTAACAATATCCCATTTCTCCCATAAACAGATGATTGAGGATGAAATACATCATCCATAGCTTTGATTTTCCTGGTTTATGCAAGGTTTGTGTCACTGTGATATTACTTGAATATAACATTTTGAATAGCTGAATAGGAGATGTGTTTGTAAAGAATCTTGCTACAGATACAGACAGGGAAAAAGAGGATCAAACATGGGAATGTAGGGATTAAAGTGCAAGTTTGCTGCTGAGAAACCTAGCAGGCCTCTCCTTTCCTCCCACACAGGCATGTTTCCCACTTTGTTCTTTGAGTGTTGGCTGTGCTCCTGACCTCTCAGCTCTTTTCTCTTTAACATGATCCTAGTAAAGAGAAGTATCCTTCATCACTGAAGTTTTCATCCATTCTTTCTTTTCAACTCACACCACCCCTACTTCAAATGGCAGCTCTTACCCATTAAGTCATGTAGATCTCGTGAACTGCCTAGAATGGAAAACTTTTGGGGCCTAATTATCATTTACCCTAAGTTTCTTTTCCTCCCATTTTAAATCCCCTTTACACTACCAGTGGTCTAACAGAGCCATAGTGTAAATGACAGTCAGCTCCCTATGCAGTCTGTATATCAATCCTTTTCTACAGCTACTATTGCTGGATTACCTAGGATCTCAGGGATGTCAAATTCATTTTGTCAAGCACGCTGAAATAATTTTTTAATTATGAGCAGTGATTATAAAATAATAGCTATATTACTCTCAATCCACAGCAGACCTCCTCCCTCTGTTGCAGTGGACAAGGGCCCTTACACAGTAGCCACATTTTCAGTTATTAAAACTACCAATGCATTAAGCATCACTCATTGGGGGAACAAAAACATTTAGGATTTTCTGCCTCGTTTCTTTGTCTATTTGTGTAACAGAATTTCTCACATGGTTCTACAGTTTATCACTGTGTCATGTTTATTATACTTTCATAACAGACAAAATAGGTATGCAATTGGATGTAGATTTTTTTAAACAATTGCCCACCTATGGTTTCAGAAAACTGGGGCCTTGAAGGATCATCATTAGTTGTGAAGGTTAACACAACTAAGGGGCAGTTTGACACCTTGCTTAGTTGTTTCAGTCTGAAGCTACACTGATTTATGCTAGTTTATTTGAAAAGTAAAGTAGGTCTAGAAACTTCTTTTTTTACACTCTCCAAAAGAGCATGGGAGGCCAGATAAATACATCAAGCATGCTGAATCTGAGATGCCGCTGCATATGACATCTTTGATTGGTGTACAGGTATTTCTGTGTTTTAGAGTTTACTATTCACTTCCCTTAAGGAAGAAAGAAGTAATCTAACAAAAGAAAAACCACCTCATCTGGTTACTGTAAAATATAACTTGCACAGAAGTGACAGAATCGATGTTCAAATTAGGTGTGTCTGCTTGACCTTTACTGTAACCATAAACAATCTAACTCATGAAAAAAATGTATCCCAAAGAGCAAGTTGAACATTAAGAAGTATTCTGTTAAACTCGCCCTTCCTTTTTAATTCTAATAGCCTGTACATTATTATAGTATTATCTTTTACCTGTGAAAAATCTATGAATTGTTAGAATTTAGGCTTCAAAGCTCTTCTTGTCCTTTAATCCTGTCTTTTTCCACCTCACCTCTCTCTTCTGTCTTTCCATGTTCTATGAACAGCTCAGCTCATTGCTTAGTGGTGGGTATTATGATGTCAGAGGTTAACCACCTGTCAGAGCCGGATTTAGGGGCAGGTGATCCTGGTGGTCGCCTGGGGTGCCAGGCTTGAAGGGTGGTGGGTTTGGGATGCCGTTTTTGTTGTTAGTGACAAAAGGGAAAATAGAACGTTTGAAGTAAAATGTTTCAGGTATTCCGTAGGTGGCTTCATTTTTCACTAGCCTCCTAGAATGTTCTGGACCTTTGTAGAATTTCATGGAACCTTTCAGACTTTCTGAGAACTCCATTGACATGGAGGTCAATGGTAATTGGGACAAATTGCAACATGGATT
>ML675618.1:68517961-68550778 GCA_007922155.1 Mesoclemmys tuberculata | reverse complement strand
CTATGAGTCTATGAGTCTATGAGAACTACATTTACCTCAAAACCCCTAGACTTACAGATCCTAGCATGCAAATTTATTGTTTTATATGACAGGGATAAATCGTGCACCAAAGTCACAAAATGGGCTACAAATGCAATAAAAAATAAGGTATTCAAAAGTTTAACAAATGGGGGGAGGGGAGAATGCCAAAGATGCTCCTCGCCTGGGGTGGCATTTGGTTTAGAACCAGTCTTGCCACCCATCGTCCTCTTTTCTCACAGGACATATCTGAATTTACACCACCCATCTAGAGATGACGCCATTGTGATCAGCTGCATTCACCTTGCATCTTTTACTGTCTTCCTGAACTTGGCCCACAAATTAATCTCATCTAGCACTGCTTCGAACATTGTAAGCCAGTATTCCTGTGGGTTCTGCAATTATAATAGGCCTATGCAAAAGACAGTTTTCAAAGCAAGAAGGGTCAAAGATTTTTAAAAACTGCCTTTACCCAAAAACTAGAATACGATTGTCTCACTGAAGCTGATGGTAAAATGAAAACTCTGACAGAATATATTCCTCAGTGCCCCCTCCCCCCATCACCAGTGAATTCTTCTAGCAACTAAAGTAAAAAGATTGAGGTGATGCATTGCTTGTGCTCAGTGCACTCTTCAATGGGTGCTTTCGAAAGCCTTTACAAACATATAGAAGTGATGTGTGATTTGCAGACTGACATATTTTCAATGACTGATGCTTTCCAAAACAATTTCAAAGCTATTAGGGGAGCATGGATGTTGTTTCTCTGCCATTATGATGTTAGTCATCTTCGTTTCCTTCTTGAATTTAATAATCTAGTGACCTCCTTTGTCCAGTGCATTTAAAATGTTAAAAACACAGGATCACATCCTCAGCTGGTGTAAATCAATCTAACTATTGATTTTAATTGAGCTCATTTACACCAGCTGAGAATCTCACCCACAGGATCTTAACAGACCTGCTCAAAAGAATGATTACATATAAAAACCTGGGAATTAAAAACAAACAAACTTTGTTTTAAAACACAAGTTAGAGGCCTGAACCAAAGCCCATTGAAATGAATGGAAAGCTTCCCATTGACTTAATGAGCGTTGGATCAGGCTTGGTATGGATAATGAATTCAGTTTTTGCTTAAGTCCTTGGGTTTTTAAACAATGTAATAAATACCATGTCACTTAGCAACCCTTACTCATTTCTGAAATGAAGCTTTTTGGTTTTGGGCTATCTTAAAATCTTCAGAAATATTAGACAGGTAGTCTGTTTATTCTTCTTGTTAGCATAACCTTGAATTAGCTGTCTGTATGCTTCCAGAAAACTATCATCATATTCTTTGTTACATGCCTAGTTATAATTTCCAGCTAAATGTCTGTAATATTTAGTGGTGGTGGCTGGAAAAGACTTAATTTCCCTGTACCACTGCGTTTGCTGTAGAGGTGACTGGTTAGTCTGTGAAAAGTTGTACGGTTGGCTGGGTTCTACGGTTACTGTCTGTGTGTGCATAGGGCTCACTCATGCCCTGGTGGCTCACTGACTTGTGACTGCTTCTGAACCAGCTGAAAGGTTTAAATTATATGAATGATGCCCTGATACTGTAGTGACAAGAGCCAATGCAGCACGCAGAAGATCACCAAGTCAGAATATTTGTTAGCAGGATTCTAATAATTAAAAACGTACTCAGAAATGTTTCCTTGTGTTATTCAGGATGTGCTTATCCCAGGATATCTTATTAAACATGTGCTGAAGACAGACAGGCTCAAACGAAACATGACTCAAACGGAAATGTACTTCATATAAATATGAAAAATCATAAATTATTTTCCTTCCATTGTGTCAGAAAGATTTTCCCTGGAAAAAAGCCTGCAACCTTCTCCAAAAGGAATGTTGTTGACATTAATCCACATTTAATGAAGCAGCATGGTGGTTATATAACCAATGTCAGTTTCATAAAGAATCTAAATTAGTCTTTATAAAGTACATAGTACTTATGCTTGAAAGGCTTAAACATGTTCTATTCTGAATCTGAACAGATAGTGCCAATGGCAAGAGATAAATGTTTCAAACAACTCAGTGCTGCTATTTCAAGTCCCTGCCAAAAAATGAATGTGTAATAAGAAATTTAGTTTGTGTTTACTTTACCTTGTAAATCTAATTTACATTCAGTGGATTTACATCAATAATGGATTGTCAAATACCTTGTAGCCACACTAATAGGACTGGGCAAGATAAGCATTTGACTGCATTTGACTAATGTTTAACTGAGATGGCCCAAATCCATGCTTCTCAGCCTTTTTATACCAGGGACCAGCTTGCTATCTTCTGAAACTGTGTGAGGGAGATCTCAGTGACTGGTGCCAATCCACGGACCGGTCATTGAGAAACCCTGGGCTAAATAACCCCTCATCACATTTAAGGGCATAGCTGGCTAGGTACTTACTCTAATTCATGTTTTTAGAAGAGAACAAAGGAAAATATCAAACCAAAACCAACTATTTTGCAACCAAACAAGCTATATAAAACAATATATTTTAGCTGTCAAAGTGTTCCAAAAATGGCACCTGGAATTTTCTCTCAACAAAGTTACATTTTTTAAATGAGTCTAATTAATTCCAGGACTCTGACTACGTAGCTGGTTTTAGACACCCACAGGCCACCTCCCCACATAGAAAACCATATTAACTTTAGAGGAACGACTATTGTACCTCATCTGATGAAGTGGGATATGACAAAGTGGGTTGCAGCCCACAAAAGCTTATGCCCGCAGAAATTTGTTAGTCTTTAAGATGCTACAGGACAATCTCTCTTTTTTTTTTTTTTTAATTATTGTACCTCAGATTGACCGTGGGGCTGCAACTGGACCCCTCATTTGTGGAGTCCCACCAGGATCAAGTCTCTCTCCAGTACTATTCAACATCTACATGCAACCACATGGTGAACTGGTAAGAGAACACGGATGCAAGGGTCAGCAATAGGCAGACAAACCACAGCTCTACCTTTCCTCACTACATACAAACATTACCACCAAGGTGGCCCAGTTCTTGGATGTGATCAGCTCATGGATGAAGAACAGCTGGTTGAAGCTGAAACTGAGCATGAAAGAGATGTCACTCGTAGGCAGAGGAAAGAACTTTGAGGAGTTTGCAGCCACAGTGAGTCTCTTTGGTTGAAAGAACACATCCGCAGTTGGTCAATTCAGTCTGCAGTTTAGGAGTGCTCTTGGATTCCTCACTGATGTTAAGTTCTTACATAACACCACTTGCAAGTATTGCTTTCTACCATCTCCTGTTGGCGAGGAGACTAGTGGATGATCAGTTGGCTTTGGTTATACATCCCTTCTCATCTCCCATATAGACAGCAATGCAATATACCTGGGCATTAAGCCAGGCTTTAGTAAACTCCAGCTAATAAAGAACAGAGCAGCTCATCTCCTTAGCAACATGGGATGCCACGAACACATCGTTAAGAGCTCAATCTGTTTAGCTTATCCAAAAGAAGATGGACAGGTGACTTGTTTATGGTGTGTAAGTACCTTCATGGGGAGAAAATACTGAGTAGCTGAGAAGGGGAAAATAAAGGTAGCCCCTTCATCCTATAATGCTTAAGCACAGGAAGCAGCCATTTTATCTTGCTTCTTTTTCTCTTGGCGTGAAAGGCACTCTGGGGATATAGTTAAAATAGGATTCTATTTGTGTTCTTTAAGATTTTGAACTAGAGTTCTAGTTTTGTACCCTAATGAAGTCATTTCAAATGACTATGTGTAAACCACTTGTCTAAACGTAAATCCAATAACTGCCATTATGGTATGTATTTCATCTCCTTTAACAACAGGTTACAATTAAGAAGATCTTTCAAATTCTAGCAAGCAGCATTTTTATTATTAAAACTGTATTTCTTGGCATGAGACTTGATTGAGAAGTCGAATTTAGTCTTACTAGGAATATGCAATGCAGGATAAGATGCTAATTTCCACAATGATATTAATCCCTTAGGTATATCTCTCATTGTGTGTAAGTACACAGATTTGCTGTTGTGCAAAACCATGCTTCTCTCAAAAATATATTTTAGAGCAGCTTCCAGTCAGCTCCTGGGAAAGTACTCTGCATATCGCTATTGTTTCTTGATCAGGGGAGTCTGACAAATCCTTCCTGTGAAGCAATGATTTAGGCTGCTATTTATACACACCTATGACTCAGATATAGCACCATGACAGGGAATAGGTACTCTGTACGTTTGTAGTTAGGAAATGCAATTTATTTAGGCCTTCTCTACTAGAAAGTGTTGTCAACTTCAGTTACAGTTATGATCAAAAAGCACCATAATTACAACTCTTGTGCCTGTCCACACAGCATTCATTGTGTCACCCAAGCGCATCCACAGTTGTGCTCTAGCATCGACAGTGAGAGCAGTGCACTGTGGGCAGCTATCCCATTGTGAGACTTGCCACCTTGTGCCACTAGGAGTTGTGGGAAGGCTTAGAGGATCGCAGTGCATCATGGGTGTGAGCTCAACATCCCATGATGCATTGATTTCTGTCCCGTCATTCCATGGGTTTCTGACTGCGTGTCACGGCATTTTTCAATGGCCCCAGTTTCCTGAGCATCCACCATCTCTACCGGAAAGGATGGATCCTGCCCTGCTCTCCACTGTTGTTGTCAGTATTCTGAACACACCATGGCTGCTCATGAAGCATATCACAACCTTCCAAACGGAACAGGAATCTGAGGTGACTAATCTACTGTGTGCCATTCAAACAAACAATGCCGGTTTACCGTTCACATTTACGGAGCATCTGCACATGGTGCACCGCTGCTTTTGAGTGCATGAAACAAGCACTGAGTGGTGGGATCGCATTGTTATGCAACTCTGGGATGACAGGCAGCGGTTGCAGAACCTTTGAATGTGCAAAGCCACCTTCATGGAACTTTGTGTGGAGCTTGCGCCTGCCCTGTGGCGCAAGGACACCAGAATGAGAGCTGCCCTCTCAGTGGAGAAGCATGTGGCAATCACCATGTGGAAACTGGAAACTCCAGACAGCTACCAGTCAGTCGCTAATCTGTTTGAAGCCAGGAAGTCCATTGTTGGAGCTGTGTTATCGCAAGTGTGCAGGGCCATTACTCGCATTCGGCTATGAAGGTTTGCGAGTCTTGGAAATGTGTGTGAAATAATGGACGGCTGTGCAGAAATGGGATTCCCTGACTGTGGCAGGGTGATAGACAGCATGCACATGCCAATTTTGGCCCCGGACCAACTTGCAACAGAGTACAATCTCTATGGTACTGCCGGTGCTTGTGGATCATCGGGGGCATTTCACTGTCATCAGCGTGGATTGGTCAGGGAAGGTGCATGGCGCATGTATCTTCAGGAACACTGGCCTGTACAAAAAGCTGCAAGCAGGGACTTTCAAGACCAAAAGATTCCAATGGGGGATGTTGAAAAACATAATGATCCTGAGACCCAGCATACCCCTTACTGCCATGACGCATGAATCCTTATATAGACAAGCTGGATAGCAGCAAGGAGCGCTTCAGTAATAGGTTGAGCAGGTGCCAAATGACCATGGAATATGAGTTTGGCAGATTAAAAGCTCACTGACGATGCCTTCATTAGGTTAGACCTAAATGAGAAAAATATTCCCATGGTTATAGCTGCCTGCTGTGTACACCATAATATTTGTGAAGCTAAGGGTGAAAAGTTTCCCCCTGGGTGGAACGCCTTGCTGCTTATTATGAACAGCCAGATGTGAGGGATTTTAGAGGGGTACAATGGGGGGGAGGCCTTTCGAATCAAGGAGTCCTTGAGGAGCCATTTTGACAATAAGGTGTCTTTATAAACAGCATTGTGCTATGCTATGACTGTTATCCAGGTTGCACTGTGTATCAATGTGAGGTGCAAACACCGTGTGCAAGAGACAAATAAAGATTGCTTATTCTGCACAGAATATGTCTTTAATAAACAACAGTTATTCACAACACACACAAAAAGCTGGGCTGGAGGGGAGAAAGCAGTGAGGGTTAGTGTGAGCTATGACAGCTGGATGTAAGTCCAGCTATTGTTTTGGAAGCTGTCCAAAGGGGTGGAGTGAATGGGGTTCCGAGATGAGGTGGGAGTTTGATAGGAATATGTGGATGGAGTTTTTGGAGGGCATGAAAACACCTCTGTATTGGCTGCAAGGGGAGTGAGGACACATTAATTCAGTCTGCAGAGTTATGAGTGACTTTAGCAGCTGCATTTGCTCCTCCATGGCTTTTATCATGCACTTGTAACCTGGTATCACTTGCTCCTGGTTTTCCCTCCTCTCCTGAGGAGATCTTGGAATATTGCCTCTTTGCTTCACCGTGGCCATTTTCTTATCAGGCACAGGCCTTAGCAGGTGTGGAGGGGTTTCCCATCAAGGGCACATCTGTGGAAGTACAATAAACAATGAACAGAAGCTTGATTGTGAGTGCGATAACAACATTGATTCATGACTGTAAAATCACTTCTTTTTCACTGTCCCCTGGCAAGCGCACAGCTTGACTATCAACTAGAGCATAGTGAGTTATGTCCAGGGGGAGGGGGTACTCAAGCTGGGGAAAAGGTTCTGGGTGACTGATTGGGGTATTGATGCAGGTAGATAGGGACAAAATTTCAAATTCTGCCACCATTTTCCACAGGCAGGGGTCATAGAAGCTGGTAGCATCCCTGCTTACTCTCAGGAGTGAGATAGGGTGAGCAACTTCAGACTGGGTAGCTATGCCACTCACCTGTGTGCCACTTTGGTCCCTCCATATCTGATTGCTGATTGGTGCAGGAAAGTTTTCTACAATGGGGGTAGAAACAAAGCAGCTCTGCTGAGGAATCTCCAGCAGAAGACTGAAAAGTGCTTCCGGGGAAGTTTCCTAGAGATCTCTCTGGAGTGTTCCCATGAAATCTCGGTGTGCATTAACACATTTTCCACTGCACTGCCTAGGGGAATGGGAAGCACATGCAAACACAGCTCCTCTTGTGCATTTCTATCCTTTTAATCAGCTGTATAATGCAACAAAGCAAAGGACAGCTATACCTCATGTAACTGAGCAGCATCGGGTCAAAAAAATCACTTACCCAAGCTCCCCTCTCGTGCACGCCAGAGCTGGAGGGCTGGGATCGGCTTGAACCCTTCTGTGTTGAGAAGAGGTCCTGGCTCCCACCGTCACCAAATGACCCAGACCCCTGCTCCGCATTGTCTTCCAACTTGATCTCCTTGTCCACGACTTTGTTGGGGTTGAGACCGGTGTCTGCTGCTTCTGGGCCCATGGGTCTATTGGTGATGGAGGTGAGGTCGCTGCAGAGGATGGCTTCTAGCTCCTTATAGAAGCAGCAACTTTTTGGCTCTGCACCAGAGCGACAGTTTGACTCCCTAGCCCTTTGGCACTCTAGCTGCAGCTCCTTGATTTTCACATAGCACTGCAGTGTGTCCCATTCATAGCTCTTCTCCGCCATTCAATGAGAAATTTGACCATATGTAACTGAAGTTCCTTTGGCTGGAGCAGAACTGGGACTGCACAACCGATCAAATCCAGAAACTCTGGTGTGCTCCAAGCAGGAGAGAATCATAGAATCATCATAGAATCATATAAGATTAGGGTTGGACGGGACCTCAGGAGGTCATCTAGTCCAACCTCCTGCTCAAAGTAGGACTAACCCAGAACGTTTGGTGCATGGAGCCACTGTGGTCAGCTGAGAAGATGAAACATGAGCTTCTCCATGCTGACCAAGCAGGAAGTGGAATTTCAAAAATTCCTGGGACTTTAAAAGGGGGAAAGGCAAATGTCTGCAGGGCAGTGGAGTTCAAACTGATGGCCAGAGCAGTCAGGATGGGCATTGTGGGACACTTCCTGGAGACCATTTACTGAGACATAACCAAGCACGGGTGTCTACATGGATGCTTTGTCACTAAAGGTTTGGTGCAAAAAGTTCTACACCTCTTATTGGGGATGATTTTATTTTGTTGCAAAATCAGGGAAGTTGGGTTGGCGAGGTGCTTGCAATTTGTACACCACCATTGTTTTGGCACAGAAAGCTCACTTTGGTCGACAAGTCTGTAGTGTAGACCAGGCCTGAGGCAAATTCTCTGTCAGTCAAAGTAACAAGTTGCCACTTGGATGCAGCAGACTGATTTTTGTTGAGGATCTGAGTGGGTATAACAAGAATTTGCAATTGTCTTGAATATGGTGTTTAAGATAAGAACAGCATCAAATTGTGTTTAAAGGGATGTTGAAAGTTGGAGAGGGTGCAGAAAAGAGCCACAAAAATTATCTGAGGGCTGGAGAAAATGCCTTACGGTGAATCTTAAAAAACTAAAATGATTAAACTCACCAGAAAGCACACTGAGTGGTGACTTGATTAGAAGAAGTACGTTCGTGGAAAGAAATTACCAGGTAATAAAATCCATTTCTCCTATCGCTCCATTCCTGTGTCTCCCACTTCTCCCTTCCCCAGGGCTTTATGTTTCCCACTATTTTCATTTATTTCCATCTGGTTGAGAGATTGTCAGCACTTTACACTCTATTGGGAGGCTAGGCAGAGCTGAGCTGGAGTGTGGTGACTGAGTGGTTAATATGCTTAACTACAATCATAAAGGGTATGGGTTTGAATCTTGCTTGATCTCACAGTGAAAGGCCACACCCAGTTCAACTAGCAGCAAAATGGGTATCTGATCTATGGGGCTAAGGCAGTCAGATGTGATGGTGGTCCCATCACTCCCTGGTATGCTATTGGCTATGAAACTGATGTGCCTTAACCACACCAACCAGATGGGAATTGATCTTTCTTTAAGGAAAATAAATTATTGGGTGTCAGCATGTTGACAGTATTCATTTAATCTTACTTCCATTCTATGATCTTTTTATATTGAATCTCCACCTCCAGTCTATAGCGATCATTTTAAAATTCCAAGGAGACTATCTTCCTGCATATATGCCTGTCTCTGGGCTTTCTACTGGAAGGAGAGATGATAAAAACAACAAATTAATTAAACTGCTGAGAGTGAATCTTTTCAGAGTGGGTGGGAAGCATATTTCCTTGGTATTTTCTAATATGCTCCTAAATATGTGGCTATTCTTGGCAATTTAAACAAAAAACCAACCAGTCATCACCGTGAAAAATGCTGAAATCATCCCTAAATAAACTCCTACTACTAGTTTATAAGTTTCAGGATATTGAATTGTTCTACATTAACAGATGTTGATCATTTTTACTACTCCATGGGAGTAAAGTAAATTTTGACATCCACAGCAGCTGTTCAAAACATTCAAGTTATAGAATCTGAAGTAAGAGACTAATAATTACCTTAAACTTCATACACAGTATATCTATACA
Source organism: Mesoclemmys tuberculata (assembly GCA_007922155.1). Classification (NCBI taxonomy): domain Eukaryota; kingdom Metazoa; phylum Chordata; order Testudines; family Chelidae; genus Mesoclemmys; species Mesoclemmys tuberculata. The sequence continues at coordinate 68,541,427 of ML675618.1, read as the reverse complement.
ATTAGATTCTGATTCATTATCCCCAGAATATCCTGCCTGTAGGCCCACTCACAGAATGTCAGCAGAGGGAGCTCTCAGGAACAAATTCCCTAAAAGGCCTAGGAACTCCTGGCCGTCCTGCCCTCTTCCACACAGGGGAAACCTGCTATCCAGGAGCCACTACACTTTGGAGGCAAAACATTTGCCCCAACAATACAGATATTAGTGGGGTGAGGAGGCACATGGCATGACCCAAACAGTCAGACAAAGGGGACTAGCTTTTCCTCTCATTTACACATCTAATGCTCAGAGGCAAAATAAAATGAGTCCTTTTGGTCACCCAGCTCAGAAAAGCTTGCAACTGCACTATTAAACAAAAGGCACAATTCAACCATTTTCTTCCACCTTTTCACCAGAAGGGATGTCACAGCAATTACAGTTGAATTCCTTAAACTAGTAGTGCCCAATACTGGTAGAACCAACAACGGCTCACCTACCAGTCAAACACAGGAAGAAACCTTTTTAGCTACGCCTGCTACATACTGCAAGGAATACAGACTTCCTGTACGTTTAAAGGAGCTGGCCTTTTTTATGACACGCATTAGAAGGAATTAGGGTCCCCCCGACACAAATGTCCTAAAAGAGGGCTGGGCTCAAGGAGGTCCTTCTCCATCTTCCCAGCACACCCCTGGGCGCGTGACTGTCAGAATTCCCTGAGCACTGGGGAGGAGCTGACAGGCAGATATGAGAGCTGCGCTGGGGTGGGAGTCTTGGATGGAGAGAGGACGAGGTCATGGTCCAACCCCTCCGCAATATTGCCTAGCAGTTACAGTATAAGAAGAAGGGACCACAGGTTAGACCTGTGAAACTGATGTTGCAACTACCATTTAAGTGCTTTACTCCTCCACTACCCCTGAGGCATTATCTCTGTTAGTGCTCAAGTGTAAGGCATCCAGCGGCTTTTGCTCAGGTGATGTTCCTCCTCCCGGTCTCTGAATGTGACTCTGGTTCACAGAGCCATAATACAGCCCAACAGTCACACATGTATATCAGTTTCCTCTGAACTGCGGCAACTCCAAAGTGTGGAAGCACAAAAGCAAGGCTTGGTGAGCCTTGCTCTGAAATGTGTGTTGGAAATGTAAGTTAGCATGACTAGAAATGGAAAAACCCACAGAAGACTGTGAGCTTTTCCTAAAGCTGTTTTTGAGACTTTACTGTCTTCATAATCACTCTTTTAGCTGTCTTTGCAACAGTCCTAGCTGGAGTTGCAACAGATAAGCAGTTGTCCGTTAAGCTTGTGTAATCGATAAGAAACTATCTGTTGGACTTGTTTTGCAATGAAAAACTCCACTATGCGATCAGTATGTAAACAACTACCCTATATAAGCTTTGGCCATTCAGACCTGTAGGAAGTTCCCTGACAGCAGCAAATTAACCCTGTGCTGTTTGGGGCTTCCCTATGGCCATAGGTCTCTGTGTGTCTGTCTGAATAAAGCTCAGCTCGATTTGACTCACAAAAGAAGCTGTGTGATCTTTTCCATGACAAAAGTCAGTGGTCAGAGCTACAGAATCTCCTGTCAATTTTTATGGTGACTGAATTAGTCTCTTGTATTTATCCTAGTAAATCATATGTGGCCTTTTGAAATTTGGGGTTGTGGGCAGCCTAATTCATATCCTTGGTGCACCTCTGCTAAGGAAATGGAATTTCTCCAAGTATTAATTTGGCTCCAATGTATATATTTTAAAGTGACAGTGCAAAGTTAAAAAACAATTATTCAAAAACTAAAACCATATTCCAAGGATCATCAGTTAAGACCAATATGATTGCCCAGGCTTTCTTTTGGGTCTAAGCTTCATGTACCTTCAAAGACCTGAGCTGTTCTGCTTTTAAAACACCTACAAAATAGAGAATTAGGATATTTCTACAGTATTTCTTTTTAGTTTGGTAAATAGGTTCTGCATATTAATCAGTTAGAAGAGGTAAGATATTCTCTCTCATTAAAGCCAGTGCGCCTATGTAAATGAATAAAACAAGTAAGATTAGGCCATTACAAGTACATTTACATAACTGTGGGTGATGTTAGTGCTAGAACACTAGAGCACATTAATACTAGGTTTCTGAGTATAGATCCAATACAATAATATTGAATATTTTGAGGATATCTAGCAAATCCCATACAACCCATTGCTAGGCTGAGTCCTCAGTAATAAAAAATGATTCAGCGGCATGATTAAACTGGCTGACTTGGTGTTATTTTAAATTATAGAATTAGGGCACCAATGTGACCATTAGAACTACAAAGTGGGACTATTGTATACACTGCAAAACTTGTAAGAAACAGTCTGCTATATAATTTTTTTCAACCTTAGGAATTCACTGTCAATCTAAAATGAAAGCTTAACAAAAGAGTTAATGCTTAGAAGTGCTGTAAGTGAACTGTATCATCTCTCTTTCAGGAGAGGATAATTAAGGAAGCAGTGAAGGATAAACTATGAAAAAGTTATTGGAATGCCTGTTAAAAGAGGCTGTCAGAAAATCGGTGTGTCTTGGATTATGTTCACTCAAGGGCTGTCAAGGGCAAGAACTTTAATGGAATAAAAGCACTGAGAAAAAAACCAGAACTTTTGAGAACAAAAAGAGCATATGAATTGCTATTAGCACTGGACAACCCTCAGAAGATTTCAATGAGCACTCATAATATCAGATGTTTCTCTACAATTTAATCTTTTGGGCCTTCAAGATTTGGCTGAAAATCCTCATTGCCACTTGCACTCTTCATAGTGGATTATTGCGCGTGCACACACACAGATGTGCATGCACGTAAATCAGGTAGGTTAAAATATACGGTAGTGGTTTGGCTGGCTGGAATCAGGACTACATAACTGGGTCAGAGGCACTGATCAAGAAGATTCTCCTTTAGCTCAAACGTTTTGGTCCTGTGCTTTTGGAAGTAGAATATTTGGGTCCTCTCTCCACTGTTGTAGAGTTCAACAAGTGACCATGATGTGTCGCACAGTCATGTTCTGATGTTCTAGGCTGCACAGATTTGTTAGCAAGTGAGAGAAGTGTCACATGACCAGTAGTTCCTCTGGGTAGCCTGTGTTCACTGCTTCTGAATTAAAAGCAAGCATCCCATTATTTTTATTTTTAAAATCTTCACTTTAACCCCTTTTCTTTTATACATTTTGTGTAATCAAAGTCTTTTTTTGGGACATTTAGTTTCAAGACCCAAGTTTTCCCCATGTAAAATTACTACAAAAAATGGTTACATACACCTTAAGAATTTAAACTTTATTTTCTACTCTGAGTCATTGTCTCACACACTTTGAATATCATTACTAAAGAGCAACCCTAATAGGCTTAGGTTTGGAGAACTGAAAGCGTGTCATCTTAACTACATTTTCATATCAAAATACTGAAATAAACAATGTACTGAAGTCTTCTAGATGGTTGACTACATTCTTCCATTTGGTCTTACTACAGTTAGAATGCAACCTAATACAGAGTCTCTCTCTAGTGCATACATAACACCAAATGCGTCAGGCTATGGCTGCACTACAGAGCTTACAGTGATGCAGCTGCACCAGTGCAGCTGTGCTGCAAGTGCAGATGCTCTAAACCAATGGGCGAGAGCTCTCTCGTTGACTTAATTACTCCAGCCCCTGCAAGTAGCAGTAGCTATGTTGGAGGGAGAAGACGTCCCAGGAACATAGCGCTGTCCATGCCGGAGCTAAGGTTGTTGTAACTTAGTCACATGCTCTGTTTGGGCAAGCATCCCCAGTAAAAGCCAAGCAGCAATCCTGGAGGGGGGGGAAAGGGGGACGTGACCTCATGTCCTGTGTGCTCCCCCCTCCCCCCCGCATTGCCTCTGGTAGACAAGTGTAAACACCAGTTTGTTTTATTCAATTGAGGATCAGCGCCTCTATAACATCAGAGCACTGGGACATATTTTATAGTGAAAGCAATAAACATTTATTATCAAAGATTAAGATTTAAGAGATAGTGGGTAAGGATAATGATTGAAACAGAAAAGTTTTGTATAAAACAAAAGTCAGAAGCTTAACCTGTTAACACACTTTCTACTGAGATTAACACTCTGTCTAAAAGCATTTTTATCTCATCTAAATGTCCTTTACAGTGCTTCCAACCAGTTAGGATCCCATTTTCCCGAGTGTAATCACACTGCCTTGTTAATTCCTCAAGCAGGATTTAGAGGTGTCCTTTCACCTTCTCCTTATTTTCCTTCAAATTGTCGCCCCAGTCAGGATGACCCACCCCCTGGGCTTATTTCCTGGTGTGACTTCATATCAACTTCCTATGCAAACAGAGTTTCCACTGTGTTGGCTTACAATTAATTACTCCCGAGGGAATTCTGCACCAAAAAATTAAAAATTCTATGCACAATAATTTAAAAAATTGCACAAATTTTATTTGTCAATAAATAAGTGTGGAGGCTTCCGCATGGCAATAGGGAGCACAGGTGACTAGCTGCAGGGAGATGGGAGATCACCCTGCAGCCCTCTCCCCACCCCCATGGCACAGACTCGGTGGTAAGGCTGCAAAAGACCCTGACACAATACAAATGCCAGGCCTGCCCCAAAGGGCTGTGGAGTGGAGTCCAGGTGAAGGTGGTTTGGACTCAACAGGGGGTCCAAGTGCTGGGGGGGTGGGGCAGGGCTCATGGGTTGGTCCAGGTGCATAGGGGGTGGAGCTTGTCAGGGTCGGGTGGGTTTGAGTGCAGGCAGATGGCCTGGGTGCAGAGGTGGGGGTTTGGATGTGAGGCTGGACAGGAGGATCAGGATGGGGGATGGGTCTGACCTAGCACCAGCTGGGGCATCCCCAGCCCTGCGCCCTCCCCCCTAGTGATTTCTCTCTCTGTCAGCTGTTCTGGGCTCCCGAAATGACATGCCCATGCAGCACCTGACCACTCTTGCGTCTTCCCTTTGCTTCCTGGTCAGAAAGTCATTTTTCTTCAGGGAAGCAAAAATATCTGCACAGGATCTGAATGCTGCGTGCAGGCAGTGTCACAGAATTTCCCCCAGAGTATATAATGCTTAATTTACATGTGAACCAGCACAGACAGGTGAATAGATATCCTTTGTTTGGCAGAAACCGGCTGTCAACAATGCCCTGATTCAGGCTTTCTAAGGAACATATTTTTATATATACTCATGCATAAGTAAGTCACAACAATATTAATGACCAATTTACGATCTTGCATGGTTTTTTAATAGATTACACCTAATACAGTGCTTTCATAGTATTGAGAGTTTGTCCGGCCTGTCAGACGTTATAGAACAGTGAACGCTTTAAGGTTCTTAGGGTCACATTAACCCAGCTGAAAACAAGTTTAAACACCACAGCAGTTAAACTGCCACTGAATTACTGACAACCACTGTGGAAAATTTGATGGGGGTGGGGGAGTCTAACGTAGAGGTGGCCATAGAGAAACATCTCCAAACTCCTGTAATTCATCCTTTGTTGTCTCAGTAAGCATGGGAATGATCTACCAGAGATGGATAGAAAGAAAAAAATACCAGGGGGGGACAGAACGTATAGTGGTGCAAGGAATTAGTGTGCAAAGAGATGCAGAGGGGGAGCTAAAATATTCCAAAAATTTGATAAACTTCAGATTCTTCGATGTCTAGTGTAAGCCCCCCTCCCAGCCAATGTCCACCTCTTTTACATATCTACTGTTAACTAGTCACTGTAAGACCAGTCCGATTTAGACTTTTTAAATATCAGTTTGTCAACAGTTACAATATAGTGGGCAGGGAAGCCAGTTTCCCTTTATGGTTAGAAAAGTAAATTTCTGTGGCAATGTCAGGGATACTAATTTGTGGTAACTGTTCGTGAATTTGGTCTTTTTTGTGGGTCCCTCCATTGTCTCAATCTAGGAACCTTTGTAGCCACTATCACCACAGGTATCTAAATATTTAAAATACAAGCAATAATTATTCCTGACCCAGCTTTCTCTCCATTCTGCAAACAAGCTGGTGCAAGAGATGTCAACCTATGTACCCAAGTTACAAGCATACAATTGCTGGGTTGTGCTGTCCCTTCACTTTCCCTGTCTGCTGTGTTGTGGCCACTCAGGGCACTGAGACTAAACGTGCCTCAGAGAGAATTCCATCGAAGTTAAGCAGCTGTGGTAGTTCTAAGATGGGAGTTGTGCATGTGCTCGCACACACACACACAATTGAGAGCATAAACAGAGAATGTAATTAATTCTCCCCATTAAAACATCCCTGTCCTTGTGTGCCAATTTGCAATGTATCAACTAGGGACTTATAGAATTGAATACAATTTCAAATACTGGGACTTCTCCTAACCACTTTAGGTCTGTTAGCTTCTCAACAGTTTAAGCACCATTATGAAGTAAATTGAAACAAGTAAATTGAAAAAAGTTAGCAATTAACTAAGGGAGAAATGGGGTGAGATGTGGATGTGTTGGTAACAGCTTTGATGCAGATTCCAACTCAATCATCCTTAGGTGCTTTTTATGAAAGCCAAACAAACAGTTTTCAAGAGACAGAACATTTCTTTTTGATAGCTCTGGGCTTGGTCTCAGGTTACTAGTGTTTTCTCAGGGCTTCATTTCATAGGACTAGAGACTACAGATCAAATTCACAGCCTGTTTAAAACAAAAAAAAAAAGGGGGGGGGGGAGTTGTGCTCATGTATACGAGGAGGTGAATCTGTCCTGATCTTTTGAAGAGGGAGTGAGAGGTTAAAAGGAAGAGAGGTTTAAACTGGATGAAATAATGCAGAAAGCAATATTGAGTTCTCAGTTTAAAGATTAAACCTCATGACTAGAATGAAACAAGAAAAAAAAAAAGAGCCAAGATTATTCTGCAGTAATAAAAGTACAGCTCAGTCTCTGGAACTTGCTTACAGATGCCATTTGTTCATGTAACTGTATGTCTGGAACACACACAAAACAAATCTCTAGAATGCCATTTGCCAACTATCTTTCCCAATTGTGGGCCTCTTGTGACTTCAGGTGAACCAGCCCTATAAAGAAGTTTGGATGGAAATTAGGGAGAATCCAAATTTAGCCATTTGGAACTGAATTTCCTCTTGGGATAATACTGAAGAATTCCGTATGGCCTATATCGTTTCAATACCTTTAGTCTATCAGTGCATAATAAGATAACTCCGTGCTCTTAATGAAATTTAAATGAAGCATAACATTGCTTTTTATTGTGACTCATGCTTTATTGTATTAGACCTTTCTGCACCATAACAGGAAGGCTTATCTGAAATGGACATCAGAAAATTCATTTTATCTGAAATGGAGATAGGCTAACAGATTAGCTATTATATATAGTTTGTCTTCTGTAAACAGAGTTATGAGGGTGTCACAAAATTTTTAACAGAGCAATAGATAATAGCACTGAAGAGACCATGGGATGTCTAGTAGGTAAATCACTAATTTTGCACTGAGTTAGATTTTTCTGTCATTTTTTAGCTAATGTACCCATTAGAACAACTTAATAATGACTGTGCTTCTACCACTTCCTCAAATACATCGTTTCATTACTAATTGCAAGGGGAGAGGGAGGATAAATAGCAAGAACTAGCCATGTGTGACAGGTGTTCAGTCATGTTTCTTAATGCACTACTAGAAAGTACTCGTACTATGGTAATGATGAAAATTTAAGAACCTATAAAGAACAGAATTACCATTCTGAAGTGTTTTCTAGCCCAAAGAGTTTTCTTTTAAATTTCAAATCAGTTCCTTGTTATGCTAGAATAAACCATGGTAAGTTACCACACATCCTTCTTTATATTGTCACTCTCAAATATTTCTAGTAATTTGTACTATCAGTAATTGTTTCTTTCTTTTTCACCCATGCTTTTATATATGAATAAATCCAGTCTTCTAGTGAAGTCAATAGCAAATTCATGTAAAATGGAAACAGGGTTGACTTATTAGGTTCTCCTAACTCTTCCTTAGAAGTTAAATTTTCTAATTCTTTAACGTTTGTCATTCTTGCCCTGTTCCTTTTTAATTTAGGGATGGGTTTTGATTTTTAAATGAGGCATCCAGATTGCATGCAGTAGTTGAAGTGTGGTCATACACTGGCAAATTATCAGCAAGTGAGAGTCTTTTGTATCATCACATCAAGACACCTCATTTTATTCACATGATCTGATTTTACTTCATATGGAGAAGTGAAAAAAATTAGTAGTAAATGGTATAAAATTAGTGATTTACAAAAGCCATCAACTTCTATACAAACTACCTTAGTCTCAAGTGTTCAACATTCACTGGTTTTAGCTGAAGTGCTCTTTTCAAGAGCAGAGATCATCTTCCTTGAAATCAATGATTGTTTTCCAGCTAGTCAAGCTGCTAGTCACAAAGGGATATACAGTGGCACCTAGTGATAATTGTTGTCTGTGTAGACCTTTTAACACTGACAATCACCACTCAAGGAGGAGTGAAAAGAGTTACTTTACTGAGCAGAAAGTAAACATACTATGAACCTTCCTCCCTATATGCACTATATACCAAAATGCTCTGGAAATTACGTTAGTTTCTCAGGGGTTATATCCTCATTCCACAGAACATACCTGAAGGAAACCCTGGCTTTAGTGGACAAATGACCAAGTATTTAACAACTGCTTCAAGCAAATACTGTCTAAATGAGCGAAATTGTAAAAAATATTAGGCCATATTTTCCACTGGTGTAAATGAACATGACCCTTATCTTCACCAGTTGAGGATTTGGCCCATCACAGGGTCTGCTTCCACTAATCTTTCTGATTTAGATTTATTTTTAAATGCATGTTACAAAACTTGAACAAACAATCATACTTATGCATGATACCTGAAATAATACTGATATATTGTAGTAAAGGGCAAAGATCCATTGTGTTACTAAAAGGTAACGAATAACTTTCAGGACTCTAGAAAATATATCATTCACCTATTTCTGTGATAACAAACTTGAATTATTTTGTTTTTTTAAAATCAGCAGTAACGGATGCGACCCTTTATGAACAACACCCTTAAAATATTTCCAAACCATTTAAAAAGATTCATAGGGTAAAAGTAGATCTATAACTACCGTAGCACCCATAGAATCACAGAGTTTAGGTGTCTCTTTCTCCCTCTCTCTCCTTGCTGAATTGTACAAGTGTTCCAACAAATAGTTTAAGAAATGTGTCCATTACCCTTGTGATCAGCGTGCTAGAAATGCCATTCCTCACTCTATCCCTATGGCTCTGCCCTCCTTTATTATACCCCAGGATGTTTTACAAAATCTTCCACTGTTACACTGAGCTGCCTCATCGCCATTTAGATTTTTTTCCAGCAAGATCAAGAGAAGGCACTAAATCCAAGGAGCCAGGAAGAGCCCATGGGCATATTCAAGTACCTCTGAAGGGAAGCCAACCTCAAGGAGCCTAGTGGAACTCAGAGCATGTGCAATCATATTTTGAACATCTGCACAGCACACTGTGAGCCAGGTCTCATTCTGGCAACTCGCATGGGCAGAAGCAGGAAGAGTATCACAATTTTGTGCCCCCGATCTTATGCTTGGATGGAGCAATGCATGCTGGTATTTGTAGTCTCTTCAGGCAATACTGCCAGGAGGTAGGTAGGTGTAAAGCTGTCCTGTGGAGGCTCAGGAGCACGAGTACCAACCTCAGATAAGGAAGCAACACACAAACCCCAGATTGGCGGTGAGTTCTGTACTTAGATTTCACCACCATTCATCAAGTGTAAACTTCTCATATGCTAGAACAGCCTTAACATGGAGTCCCAGACAGCCCCTCTGGACACTCCGAGCTGTGTGACCATCCAGGTGAATCATAGAGTATCAGAGTTGGAAGGGACCTCAGGAGGTCATCTAGTCCAACCCCCTGCTCAAAGCAGGACTATCCTCAGCTAAATCATCCAAGCCAGGGCTTTGTCAAGCCACAGCTTAAAAACCTCTAAAGATGGAGATGCCACCACCTTCCTAGGTAACCCATTCCAGTGCTTCACCACTCTCCTAGTGAAAAACTTTTTCATAATATCCAACCTAGACCTCCCCCACTGCAACTTGAGACCATTGCTCCTTGTTCTGTCATCTACTACCATTGAGAACAGCCTAGCTCCATCCTCCGTGGAGCCCTTTTTCAGGTAGTTAAAGGCTGCTATCAAATCCCCCCTCATTATTCTCTTCTGCAGACTAAACAAGCCTAGTTCCCTCTGCCTCTCCCCATAAGTCTTGTGCTCCAGCCCACTTATCATTTTTGTTGCCCTCCACTGGACTCTCTCCAACTTGTCCACATCCTTTTTGTAGTGGGGGTCCAAAACTGGACACAATACCAAATGCGGCCTCACCAATGCCGAATAGAGGGGAATAATCACTTCCCGCGATCTGCTGGCAATGCTCCTACTAAAGCCTACCTTTGTAATAGATGGTCCCTTACACCACAAATCACAGCAATATTCAGCTTACTTACAGTCCCAAAGGGCCAATCACTCACCTCAGGTCAATTGCACTTTGGCTACAAGCATTGTATTTGTGTGATATAATCCTATAGTGAAATATCTAAAGATTTAGTAATTGGGAAAGGGAAACAAGAGAGTTATTTACAAGGTTAAAGCAAGTAAACCTTGTGTATAGTGTGGCAAACGGCCAGCTTCTCCCTAGTGGGTCTCGCACTTTTGCCTCTCTTAGTGGGCCAGGGTGTTGCCAGTTCCTCCATCTTCCCACGGAGAGGGGTAGGGACCCGGGCCCGCCCGCTCCTCCAGGTCCCAGCCCAGGGGCCCTCTGAGTAGCAGCTATGTGCTGCTGGCACCTTACTTGCAGCTGCAGGCTTTTCCCCTGGGCTACTTTCCCCCCTCTGTCTTTCTGCCTTCTTGAGCCCAGTACCTTCCTCAGGACTCCACCTCTCTCCCACACACTGCTGTACTCCGTACTGTTCTTCTCCACGACTCCACACACCACTATACTCTGTTCTTCGCAATCTCCACACACTCCTCTGCTCACCATACACCTACTCCTTCAACTCCCACCCTGCCTCTCAGGAGTAGAGGGTTTTTATCAGGCACCTGGGTGGGGCCTTAATTGGTGTCAGCTGACCCTAATTACCCTTTGGCTAGTCTACAGGGAATAAAGCATGGAGCATTCTAGCACTTACATAGTGCCCTTCTAGAACTTTCCCAGTGCCCTCTGCCCTTGCTATACCACAGTACATACACACGAGTTAAAGTCTTAATTTTGAAAAGGTAATAAAAGCTTCTAGAATAAGCAAGTTCTATGTCCCTTAGGGCTAACCTAGGCTAAACAATGAGGGAACTCTTGCTTATGCCTAGAAAACCTTGCCCTTGAGAATTCAAGCAGCATAGAAATAGTTTCGTCTTGTTAGGAGTTTTATCCCATTCCCTGAGCTGGCAGTTCACCAGATGAGAATAGTTCACTTGCATGTCTCCTCTTCATGGCAGGAGAGAAAGCAATCAAAGTCTTATGTCCTCTGATGTTCCACAATAATTATTCGAGTGTTGCTGGGCCTTCTTTGGTGGATAGGAGATAGCACCTCTTGTTGGAGACTGGTATTTCATACTCACGAATGCTTCTCTCCTGGCCAGTGATTTACAGTTACAGAGCCAACACTTAAGTACTTCACTGCATAGGATACAGATATTATAAGTGAGATTAATGCATGCAGCAACTCAAAGGCATTCCAGAAAGGCTAAACACTAAGCAAAGTTTTATAAAACTCTAATACCTATTTTAACAATAGTAATGCACAGGTGAGCCACACCTTTTCCAGCTACGTAATAGTCAGTGTTCAGTTGACACCTAGGGCTTTAGTATGAGCTGGCATCTGGTCTGCCAGCATCACACGGGGGTGTTTTATTTGCAAAGAATGAAGCTGAATGCAGGTAAGTTGAACACGTAGAACTTTATTAAACCCTGTGCATTGCTTGTCCATGTGGCTGAGTTGCTTCCAGCCTAACTCCCAGCATTCCCTGGTTTCCTGGTGTCTCATCAATAACAGTTCTCCAGGGCACATGGGCTTTCTGACTTCAGTACGTGATGCATCGTCCCTATTTTAAAAGCTATTGATTGTAAACATTAATATGTGGTGCCCAGTCCCCCCATCCCATGTCCCTTCATCCAGAGATTGCTAGCACACAAGTGAGTTGGAGTCCTGACGCAATCACAGACTCAGCTGGTTACATAGACTTTGGGAGTGACCAACTCTCAGTGGGGGTTGCCTGTTGAGGAGACCAATCTCTGTCTCCTTGTCACCCATCGCTGAGCCTAGAGAACTCTCTCTCTGTTGATTCTCCATCCCTGTGAGGTTGACCTCCAGATAAGTTCTATGTCTAAGTGTCTCTGTTCCTTTGGACCACTTGTATCTCTTGTGTAGCCTATTTGTATGACCAGGATGCCACTGTTTCCTTCTTTAATCCAGTCCTTCTGGTGTCTCTCTAATGTCTGGATCTTCACAGAAGTGCCTGTCTCCAAGCCAATAGTTCTTTGGCTGACCTGTCATATTCTAGTGCCTGCTTTCTCCGACTGTTGGCAATCTCCTCTTGGCAGGGTATCCACCTCTGTGTCTATTGGCACATGCAGCCCTCTGTAGCAACCAAATAGCACTGCAAAGTTTGTCAGCATGCTGGACTCTTTATCCAGACTAATGTGCCAAAACCTGTTCCTTACATCACAGACTGGACAGACTCTGGCTCTGGAAAGTTTTGGCAAGATACATCAATTGTGGGCAATGGAGAGTGGCATCTGTTCAGTGCTCAGTTTAGTGACTTTGAGTCTATTTAGATGTGTAATTTGCCTGATGGTGTCCTCACCACCACAATGCTGCTTATCAGGGATGTGAACAACCCGGGACACAGGTCCTCCCAATGACTGTTGGGGCACAGAACTTCTCCAGCCCTGGGGCCACGATATGGGAAGGGTGTGGGAGTGAACTCCTGCTAGGGCAGGGGGAAGGAAGAGCAAACTCCTGCTGGGGCTGGGGACACAGAAGTGCCCCCCCCAAGGGGTCACAGTTAAATTTCTGTGCACACCCCTGCTGCTTACCCAGGCGGTACTGGCATCTACAGGTGCTATGATACTTGTGCTCTGCAGGCTTTTGAGCTCCTTGTCTATTGGATCATGCGGGGCCTGGAATTTTCCTTTATGGCATTTTGAAGCATGATAAGCACACAGGTTCCACTGTGGGGCTCTATCTTCAGTCGCAGCTTTCCTTCAAGGCACCCGCCACCTATGAAAACATCCCTATGTGCTTTTAAAATTGTTTCCATTGTCCATGGCTTCCTGCACTGCAGCTATGGCATTCTGACACCGCACTCTGATCAGACCCATGCCTTGTACGGCTGTATACCCCATGGGGAGTGTTTGGGTACTACCCACAACCACTAAGTTCAGTTGGTACGGTCTTTTCTCAGGTTACTATGAGATTATGTCTCCTTAGAAGCCTCACTATGCGCTCATTGTATGTTATTTGATTGTGTCTGCTCTACGTAATGAGTGCATTCAAGTCCAACTCACCCTTGAAGATGGCAATGCAAGAAGCCCCACTATCCAGCTGAATTTGCACAGGATGTTTCCCTCTTAACATTGTTGCATGCACACAGGCTGGTATTGTCCCTTGTTGCTTTCCCGTCTGGACAGCCTCAAGCGGATAGGCTCTCAAATTCAAGGAAAAAACCATCACCCACTTGTACAAGTCTGCCTGAATTTTTCTGGGACCTTCCTCTGCTCTTGCAGATACTGCTAAAAAGGTTCGACTTGCCACACTTCTTGCAGTGCTGTCCTAGTGTAAGGGATTTCTTTACTCATTCATGCTGTCTTCCACAGTAAATGCATCTCATTATGGGTATGGAATCCTAGCCATCTGCCCTCCTTCATGGTTGTCTGCCAATTTGCTTCTTGGAGGTTTGTGGCTGTTAGGACTTTCATCCTTTCTCTAGGCTTCTTCTGAACACCTTGTGTCTAAGTATTTGTGTGATATAAGATTGTCTTCCCAGAGCAGCCATTCCTGCAGGTGGTGATCCCAAGTGCTTCCGAGTGTGCTGTCCTCAAAATTGCAAGAAGAGGCTAGTTCGCTTAGGGCTGTAACAAGGAGTTTATCCCCTCCTCTTAGGATTGGTCCTAGTGAAAAACCTGCAGTCACTCCAGTTCCCTTTTTCTTTGGGGACCTATTGCTTCCTCCATGGCTGCTAAGACTGCTGTGAAACTTGAGGCATTGGTGAGCTTCAGAGTGATGCAGATCTCTCAGCCTTACTCCCCAGTGAGGGAAAATAATTTTACTTTCCTCCTGCATGATTTGTGTACAGCTGGAGCTCCTCCTTCCACTGCATCCATCACTGTGCTAGGTTAGTGTCTGCAAAATCCAGGGTTCTGAGGTGCTTCAAACCCAGTTCCATGGCACATGCCGTCAGTGCTGCAGTGCAGAGAACTCACAGCTCAGGCACTGCCACCTTTATTTGCAAAGGGTGAGGCTGAATGCAAATTAAATTGAACAAGTGGACCTTTATGAAACCCTGTGCACTGCTCTACCCATGTAGCTACGTTGCTTATAGTCTAACTCACTGAATTCCCTACTTTCCTAGTGTCTCATCAACAGCCGGCACTCCAGGGACAAGGCTGGCCCTCTTACTCCAGTCCCACTTATGACATCAGGGTGCAGCAATTTCCAGTTCAAACCCCTGATTCTGCAAGTGCTTACACGTGTGCAAAATTTTACTCATGTAAATAGTTCCACTGGGTAAATGGACCTATCTAAATGAGTAAATTACACACACATGCATAAGTATATGCAAGATTGGGGCCTTTATGTGCATAGGTTCTTGTCAAGCTGCTAGTGAGACCCTAGGTTGAGCAAAGTTTGGACTCTGCTGCTTCCCAGTCTATGAAACAGTTCATACACTGTCGTCTTCTCTATCAATATATATGGCACTGTATTTAGATTTAAAATGTACATTTTATTCGTCTGCTGAAGATGGATACAAACAAAGCAAAAGCAATTGTGAGAGGGACAAATTCATTGCTGAAAAAAGTGGGGGCGGGGGGAAATCAAGTCAAACAAAAGAGATAAAGGAACTCTAAATGCAGAGGTGGGTGTAGAGGAGTTCCATCTGGGAAGCTGACTACTCAGTGATTTAAATCACTATTAAAATGCCAGGCAATCAATCACACTATATAAGATTCATGTGGGTAGTAATTCCTCCCTAAGTCATCATCCAACAATGCAATTCATTAGTACAGTATCAGTGCCTTCACCAAGTATAATTTCACCCAATCCATTTTTTAGATCTGAAACTTAACATTCAGTACTTGCATTGGACAAAATGCAAAAAGTTTCTCATAAATATGTATTCACGTGTAAATAAGCTACATTTGACTGTTTCCTTCTGTGTTCTCATGGATAGAAAGTGTTATAAGATCTACATATTATTATTCTTGCTAGGAACTGCTTGTAACAAGATACAAATCAACAATTAGTTTAAAAAATCATTCAACAAATAATTTTGAATGAGTACCTCCAAGGAAATTGCAATCTGTTCACGGACAATTCATGAACAGAAAGGGGGAACATTTGTCATGTAAATTATTTCTGATCCATTCGTTGTCCAGCTCTATTTAATGCAAGAACTTTTGGGATTGGTCTTTGACTGTTGTCTTTGGTAAGCAAGCTTTTCGTCCCTTTTTTAAGTATAACCCTTTGAACTCCTTTAATCCTCAGGCAGTAACTGAATGAGAAATCCTAATTTGGTAATACTAAATAATAGCAAACATTCTGCTGCAATACTGTAGTTTGCAGAAGACTTGTGGGTCTCGTGTTAATTGTAATTTCAGTTCACATGCTGATCCTGCTGTTGTTCTATACTTTCATTTTGGGAGTGGAAATCAAATCAATTTTTCCACTGAGAACCACTTCCCTAGAAAAATTCTGGCTATTGGGGAACTGAGATCCCCTTATTCAATTATACTTTTATGTTGGTGTTTAGTACCCACAAGAATGATAAAGCATCTCTCCCAAAACACTTTTTAAAACTAGAATATATGTTAGATGTAGTACTCAAGAGTTTGGGTATTAGCCTGGAGGCCCAGGCTAAATTTCAGTTTGGGTGATTTAAAACTTCTGGGAAAAATTTAGGCAGAACATAAAAGGGTGCTTTACTTTTCTTCACCTCCTGTGATCATCTATTTTGTAGAAGTATTGGGCGCTGTGAAACAGCTACTATTTTCCAATAGTGGGTCAATTGATGCCTGTGTGTGTGTTTGAGCTAATGTACATGCTCAGACTAACACCCAAACTCTTGAGAACACTGATGCAGAATCCTCAATAACCAAAAATTATTAGGACATTAGGGTTATGGATCTTTCAAAAGATGGAGCCGTCAACCACACGAACTCCCTTCCGCTGTCAAGGCATTAACTCAATATTGACTCCAAAGAGAGAGTGATACCTACTGAATAACTAACACATACCACTTCCTGCTGCAGTATTGGGATGAATTCCTCGCTTCACTGAATCAATGGCAAAATGCACACCAACATCAGTGGGGCCAGGATTTCACCCTTGGCATTTCCTGATAGTATGCCATTTAAGGACTGACCACTACTGACCCTGATTAAACTTGTGATCTCTGACCAGTGTAGCCTGGCTGTAGAGTGGTTCACCAAGTACCAAATTATGTACTATGCACCACACAATCAATATCACATAGCAACTTTTGTTTGTGTCCCAAGTGTGATAAGTAGAAAGTGTTTCCTTAGGTCACTCAGATGGATGCAATTGACATAATTCATACATAGAAAACACCAAAGTCAATGTGAGAAAATACAAATATCTTTTCTTTTCACATCAGAATAGGCTAAAATGCCTCCCATTTTCCACCTGCTCTTGTAAGAAGTCAACAGTCAGTGGATAATGGTTTCTTACAGAAACATGTCTGAAATTAAATATGACTTGATTTGGTTTTTAATGTAGTCGAATGGATTATTTATTCAATGTTACAGAAGTAATACTCGTCCCTCCTTTGCTGATACAGATTACTTAACAGCATCTTTTATTCCCTTAGCACAGCCCCAGTAATCCCCACATTTATATCCTGTCATTACAAATTATAGCAATGCAGTCTTCACCTTCTTTTGACGCTTTGTGGGAGACTGCTGCAGGATGAAGTTCCTGCAGTGTAGACCACTTTTACACAAACGGGCTGATGTGATGCAGAAAATCCATTTTGTGAATGCCCACACAGAGAAGTAAAATGTACACTGTGATTAGTGCACTAAGGTAATAACATTTAGGCAAAAAGCCCTAATTTAAGGCTTTCCTAAGTCCTCAATAGCATGGTGGAATCAGACACTAAGGACTATTCCCACCACCCCTCTCCTACAGCAGGATCCATGGGCATTCCCCCTGTCCTACACTCTTTTTCTAACAGGAATCCTCTCACTAATCCTCTGAGGTGGGGTAATACTATTATCCTCATTTTACAAGTAGGAAACTGAAGCACAGAAAGACTAAGTTATGTGCACATCATGACATAGGAAGCATGTTGTAGAGCAAGGAATGGAACCTGAATGTCCCAAGTCCCAGGCTAGTGCCCTTACCACTTGAGCATTCTTCCTCTCTTCAACCTGACCATTGTTTTCAGCTTTGATGAATTACCACTATCTGCATCCAAAATGCCTTCTGTATCTGTGGTATGGCAAACATTGTGCTCAACTGAAGACAGTGCAAGTCCTATGATAGCCTTCCTAGGCTGCAGAAATGCCTGTAACATTATAACTACAAGCAAGAAGTCTACAAAATGTGATGCTTGTTTCACACAAATATGGGGCTAGGAAATAGTGTCTTAGGTTGTGGGCACAGCCCTTCTGTCAAAGACAGTGGCTTTACTCACCCATATACATCCAACTACTGGGGAAACTAGCTTTCAACACTAGGTCAAATCAACAAACAGTTCCACTTAAGGGGCAGCAGGCTGTTCACAAGTCATGTTGGCTTCACTGTTATCCTTTCCTTACATGGTTCTGTTTCATCATGTGTGAAGTGAGGAAAAGGTTGGTACAGGATCCCAAGGTCTCAGAAATCCCTCTTTGTTTGATAGAGAGACGCACACAAAATGTTGATACCATACACTGAAGTGGAGAGTCCAGCACCACTAAGACCTTTACAAGAACTTTTAATTTATTTAATTTTAAGGTACTTAATGTTCAGGGGAAGTGCCGGACTGCTCTGAAAACTGAAGTAATTCACCTGTCCCCATCAACTTAGCTGACAGCAGCAATTCTTGAGACAGACAAGGTAGGTGAGATAATCTTTTTTAAAACTGGACCAACTTCTATTGGCAGAAAGGATAAGCTTTTGAGTTACACAGGGCTCTTCTTCAGATATGGGGAAGAAAACACTGTGCCCAGAACTGAAAAGGAGTTCTGTGTAGCTTGAAAGCTTGTCCTTCCCACCAAGAGCAGTTGGTCCAATACAAAAAGTTACCTCACCCACCTTGTCTGTCTCATAGTCTGGGATCAACACCACAAACATCACTTCATTTCACATGAGCTATCAAAGAGCAGACATTAACAACTTGGAACCCCTACTGGCCTGGTCCAGATTCAAACCAGGGTCTATCCACTTTCACACCTACTCCGTTCAGGCAGTTCCTAATTATGGCACAGCCAGAGATATCGGAGCATAGCTGTCACAGTAAGACACAAAACTGCGTGGTAAAGATGCAGCCACTGAACTGAGGGTAGTTCTTAAATAAGGGTAGCTTTCAAGCAATGAAATACAGGACATAAAATATGCTGTAATAGGACATGCTCTATCCCCAGATGTCCTAGGAACCTATCAGACTCCCTCCATTGATTGACAGCTTTGCATGATTTAGTCTCATTCCCACCAATACAGTCCCATATAGCAATATTACATACAGTGCTTCTCTACCTTTCACCCTTTCCTGAAGGGAGCAGTAAGAAACAGAGGTCTCCATTCCTTAGATCTCTACCCACCCTGGGCTCAGCTAGCACTGGTTGCTCCCTGATTGCCTTCCCATGTCTTTCTTGTATATCTCAGATGATGGGCTAATTAGTTCATCAAAGCCCACCCAGCCTGATCAGCTAATTAGCTTGCATATCCCTAGTCAGCCTTCTCCAGGGGAACTGATGGGTGCCTAAGGGCATGTCTACACTGCAATTAAAAACTCTGGCTGCCCTGTGTCAGATGACTCAGGCTCCAGGGGGCTAAAGGACTGTTTAATTGCGGTGTAGACATTCCAGCTTGGGCTGGAGTCCAGGTTCTTGGACCCTGCCAGCTTGGACCCCAGAGCTCAGGCTGAAGACTGAGCCAGAACTTATACACCACATTTAAATAGCCTCTTAGCCTGAGCCCAGCAAGTCCGAAGCAGCTGGCTTGGCCAGCCGCGGGTGTCCAACTGCAGTGTAGACATACCCTAAGTGATCAGAGCACTGGGTTACCTGACAGCTTCCAATCCCTGGTCACACATTTATTTCCACATTTTATCCCAAAGAGATCCCAGCTTAAAGAAGCTATAAAAATATTATAAACTACAAAAGAAACAGGTCCAGGTGCAGTCTGCATTGTTTATCCTCACCCTGAGTGGCAATATCTAAAATATCAAGAGATGCAGCATTTCCAGAGACCAGGAAACTGAACTAGGAGTCAGGAGACCTGCATTATATTCCTAGCTCTGCCTTTGATTAGTGCAAGAGAGAGCCCCACGTTTTGCTGGATGGGATAGAAGCTAAGGGCCAGATTCCGCCAGTCCCACCGACTACTAGCAGAGCATTCGCACTCAGCATGAGGTAGGGTGATGGAATTGTGCCATAATTTAAATATACTAGAATGTTCTAGTGTATACAAAAGCTTTCCAGATTTCTGGCAGAACTAACTGGGGGCTGTTCCCCAATTGCAATTACCTGCAGCAGAGGTAGGTAAGTTTCAAAATTCCTGAAATCTGATGCTTGAGTTTGCTTCAAAAGCTTCCCACACTACAAGCTGGAAGTTCAGGTCTGTTTCAATGCGAGATGGATTTTTATCACTACAGATAGAGTTGTATCAGACTCCCTTTTTCTTGCCTCCCACATAGCTTATTCTCTCTACGTTCAAAGCCTAAGCTTCACAGAAAGAATAAAAATCAGCAAACTTGTGATGGCCTAATTAGTTTACATAATATCTGCTGTTCCGTGCACCTCCCTTGCCTGTCTCTGCAGCACAGTATCAGAATTTCTGAAGTAGTTGCTGCAAACACGTTGCTTTGTGCTGAGGGACCAGAATCACAGGCGTAGTTTGACTTCTATGTTTTTGGGAGAGCAGGGGGCCAGTACTCCTGGGGTGTATATTTATATACCCACACCCCACTACCAGCAACTGAGAATGAGGGGACAGCTCAATGCACTGGGGGAGACCCCTCATTCTCGGTTGCTGGTGGTGGGGTGTGGGTATATAAATGCACTGGGGGTGGACCCCCAGCATCACCCGCAGCAAAACAGCAATTGCCCCTCCGTAAACCACATGCTGAGGAAGGAAGGGAGGAAACCTTTCAGCTTTGCCTCTTCTGCTCTCCGACCTCAGCTACCCCTCCCCTGAAAAATCCCTCTCTTCCAGACCCTCCCTCCAAACTCCTCCCTACACCCCTCTCAGGC
Organism: Mesoclemmys tuberculata; assembly: GCA_007922155.1. NCBI lineage: Eukaryota > Metazoa > Chordata > Testudines > Chelidae > Mesoclemmys > Mesoclemmys tuberculata. The sequence goes on along the minus strand of ML675618.1, from coordinate 68,520,806 downwards.
AGGGCAAGTGGATGAGACTATTTGCCCTGAAGCTGCACTGAAGGGCCTGGGTTGGGGGAGAGTGGAAAGATGCAGTTTGGGGGGGCAGCAGCACCCTGACATGCCCCCCTTTAATCTCCACCCTAACTGGAATCAGTCCCACTGGTGCAAAACAAATGCCTGTTTTGACATGAAACCATTTATTTGGAAATTCAATATTTATTGGTCAAATTCTACCTTAGGATGTCATAATTCCTTTGCATGCAAAATGAAGGCCCCGACCCTCCAAGAACTTAAGAAACTTGACTCACATGGAGTAGTCCTAGTGAGTTTAAAATACTCAATATTTAACATGGTTTTTTTAGAAAGCAAAAATTGAACTACCAGCAGCTGCAGCTGTACTTGCATCAGGTCCTAATAGCAGTGGAGGCAAGAAGACCTTTCACAGTTTCCCTTCAGCTAGTGTAAATTACTCTGAAGGTCAGTAGAATAAAAGCTGCCTTCCAAGCTAAGATTGTAAGCACTTTAAGGCAAAGGACTATTTTTCTGTATGTTTATACATCACCTACCACATGGGACCCTGAACTGACTGGGGCCTCTAGGTGCCTTACTAATATAAATACATAATTTTCTTTTAACAATTATATTGGCGTGACTAGGACGTTGGGTTTTTTTCATCTTGCACTGCAGCACGAAGTGTGGTTCACCTGCTGGGTTCATCTTGGCATATCTCACCTACTCAATACTCAATAACCTGCCATTGCAGGGCCTTGGGTATTGGTAGCAACTTAGTCTTTCCCATTCTTTCTCCATGACAATAGTTTAGCGTCCTGAGGACCTGGAATGCTTTCTCCCATCAACATAATGCCAGCTACAGAAGCGCTCTTACAGCAGCACAGCGGTACTAGTACAGCTATGCCGCTGTAAATTTTAAGTGTAGATTAGCCCTTTGTCTAACTAAAGTCTTTGTGTTTAATTTACGGATATGGGGGTGAAAAATAGTGACCTGTGATATACGGGAAGTCAGACTAGATGGTCTAATCAGCCTTTCTGGCCTTAAACTCTATTAAACCATTTACATGTGTAACCTTATGTATTTTTAAAAGAGGCTCTACCGTCTGTGCAGACATGCATGAACATATTTACTTCACTCCCAATTTGTAAATGTCACATATGTCTAATGCCATGTATGTATTTTTCTACACAAAAATAGCATGTTGCATTTTGAAAAAAAGCTAGCTCAAGTGCCTCTTTTAATTTTCACACTTAATCCAGATTTCTGATTTTATATTCAAGCCTTCCTCTTGTCAACTGTGTCGCTAAGTAACAATTTAAAATAAATTATTTTAAACAGGTTTTCAGGGGGAAAAATCTGGCTGCTGTGAAATATCACAATTCTACTTGCAATCTGTTTTTCTTTCCTCAGAAGAAGAGGGAAAATTTTCTTCAAAGCATTAGCCAGGAAAACATCCTGGGTTTGGAGAACATTATAGAGATGTCACATATACAGCTGTGGCTTTACGCAGAATGGCATGAATGGGTTCTGTGGTAGACCATTACAGAACACTTTACAGAACCATTACAGCTTACTTCAAATGAAGAAGCTGGCTGGGATTTTAATTGGATCTCTGAACTCCTCCAACAAAAGCGCCTGAGCACATCGGATGATTACTTAACCAATTATATTATAATGGAGGAGATAGAACAGGAGAGGTTAAATGCCAGTGTGCTACAATTCAACTAACATGCCATTCTAATAAATGTTTGACTGATTACAATATTTCAAAGCAAACAACACAGGCTTTTGGTCTTGGGGCTCAGTGACTCTCTTTGATGTTCCATAGCTACGCTTAGCAGGACAGCTAAGGAGCAGTTGGATTTTAATCCACTTTGATTAATGGTACCAAATGATTCTTCCTGACATCTGTAATTTTGCTCTGTCAGGGAATGATTGAGGAGGATAGGGTTCATCCCAACATTGCAAACACCCAACAGTCCACTACAACAAAGGGTTAACCATCTTTTCCAGCACATGAGATTAGACCTTAACTTGTTTATTTTAATTAACTCCTCACTAGGTTGTTGTAGGTTCAACTGGCCCCCCTCTGGTCCAGGACAATAGAAATGCTCTCAACTTGGATTGGGTTTCTGTCACTTCTCCCAAACTTCTTTGGAGTAGCAGTGCTCCATGCTAGTCAGGTCACAGTTTTCTCACACTGACCATGAACACTTTTGGAAAGATTGATTCCCTCATCATGGGCAATGAAAGCTGAATATACCTGAAGCCTGCACAAGGACTAAGCATGCTAGTGAGTCAGACAATCAGCAAAGATAACAGATTGGCAGCCCACACCATTCTCAGCGCTCAGAATGAATGCCTTTCTATCTTTCTTTCTAGGTTTCCTTTCTATCGTTTACTCTCCTGGATTTCATAGTTTATCATTAATTCCTTTGGACTTCCAGTTCCCCATTTATATTTTGTTATGTCCTGTGTGGGCGTAGTTTCTTCTTGTCCACAGTACACGCTTAGACTGCATTGCAGACCACAGACTGCTTATAAATGAGCTTTTAACTTACAAGGTTGCCCTGTTAAAATAGCTTATTTAATACAAGACCACACAGGAACATTGGAATGTTTTCAGGGGATGGGACTGAGAGTTGGCTCTGTGGTTATTACTACCTAGTGCACCATCCCCATGGGCTAAGTCTCTACAACAAAGGCCACTGTATGCAATTGAGGATTAACCCAAAATACCAATATAGCCCCTGGATACATTATGAAGAAGAAGTTAAGGCAAAAATTCCCAGGCAGGAATAGATTCAAGCTCATAGACTCATAGACTCATAGGTCAGAAGGGACCAATAT
>ML675618.1:68469434-68512961 GCA_007922155.1 Mesoclemmys tuberculata | reverse complement strand
ATAGCGGCCCCACTTCTTCTTTCTTTGTTTTCTTCTTATTTATGTAAATATTTAATTATTTAAATATAGAACACCAAAATGACTCTTGGGATGGAAGGGGCAAGAGGGGGGGGAAGGAGGAGAATAGTGGGGATGCCAGGGTAAAGAAATCCATGTCCATGACCTTGTGTGTGCGTGTGATTCTGGAAAACAAAATCCACTAGGAGACATAGAAGAGGGTGCCTATAACATGTTTGACTTGATGGTCCCCTTCAGAGCCCTGAGAGCCCCTACTAGAACATATGGGCAGGAGCAGTCAGTGTCATGCCTTAATCCATTGTTGTTCTCAGGTTTTGCACACTGACCCACACATTCCTAGCAGTGCTGAAGCAAGCAATCAAATCTTCACAAAAAGAAACAAACAGAATTTGGATCGACTCCTCCATTCATTTATACATATGCAAACTGTCCTCTTATCCTCATGGCAGCTGTACATGACAGCAGAATTTGTCCCCAGTCATAGAAAGATAATGCAGAATTCTTTCAGATGAGGAAGCTTGTGTATTATCAGATAATACAGAGCTTGATCCAAAGCCCCAGTGAAGTTAACGGGAGTCTTTCCGTTTACTTCAGTGGCCTTTGGATCATCAGGTCCATAGTTACACTGAAGCATATCCCTTCTTAACACGAATTATTGTGTAATCATCGCTGGTTTCAAAAGAGCTACAAATTTACAGTTGGTGCAAAATATAGTGTGGTAGTTTGCAGTTATGTGTTAATCATGTATTCAAGTGACAAAGATTCATTCTTCTCAATATCTTACCTGCTGACCAGAGATAGTGGCATATCACCCACAAATTACGCTGAGCTATACAATTAAAAAGTAAACCAGACAGTGTAAGAGGGGAATATCACTGGTCTGATATGATAATTTAAGAATTTTATTAGCGCTCTTATATTTGAGTTTCTTTACAGAAGAATATGTAAACCTAGAAGTGTCATAATCATGTTTGCTTTGCAATGCTAATACATCAACATCACCCACAGTTTATCAGTCTGAACAACAACTGGGTAAAGTGTGAGGCAAAATAAACGCATCACAATCTTCCAAAACGAACGGCAATTTATACAGGAGCACGGCTCTCAGAAGCATATCATTATGCTCCACTCACATTAGCACCTTGGCATTGCCCCCTCTCAGAATTTGCCTCACTCCAGCTTGAGACAAAGACTGTTCCATGTGGTAGGTTTGTATGGTCTTGTCGATTTCATCTACACCCCAAAACATCTGTGATATGCAGGTCTAGTTTGAAAAACAGGCTCAGCCTTCATGAGTTCAACACAGTGCAGGGTCAGCATGGACCAGGGAAAGATGTTAAAATCCCCTATTGGAACACCTCTTGAAACATGCCTCGTTTCCTGAATGAAAATTTTGTTTGATCCACGATGGTCAAGGAAAGTGCTTTAAACCAATGTTTGGATGAATGTGATTTTAAAAATGGTTCAGCAGCTAAAGTGATTCTGGTTTTGTAACAGATGGGGTTTTAACCCATTGGTTTTACCTTTTCAGGCAACCATATCAATTTACCAGACTAACATCTCAATTGGATTAACCAGTCCCTGATCCCTTCTATTCAGTTGTAAGAACGCTACGTACAGAGGAACATGGCTGCTCTAATCTGATTGCAACAGTTGAGAGTGGAGCATTGTGGCTTGGCGTACGAACAGCCACGTGAGAGATCAACAGTGGCAGCATACTTGGAACATCTTTAAGACAGGAAGCCAGCAGCATGAAGTAAGTTTGAAGAGCCTGAATCACTAGTAGTGATCTCTCTAGAAGGGTCAGGAGTCGGTATTTTATTTCATCATTATACCAGAGATCTTTACAGCCAAGAATGTGATTCTGGATGCAAAACAGAACTTCCCTCTTTGAGAAATTGAGCTTGAAATTGTAGACCCTTTATACCCAGAGGCCTGCCTTTTACTAATGATCTATTCATTTAATAAAGGTAGGTGCCTGTATTCTTATGGTGACACTAAACTACATACAACATCAGTCTATCTGTCTCAGCACTTGAACTCTGTAATATCAGCCCATAATAAAGACTCCTCTTGAAATGATGCAAAATGGGAGCAGAAAACGTTTTTGGGAAGCACTATAGTGAAAAGAGCTCACTAACAGGCTCCTCAAATCTGACTGTAAAAGTGTTTGGAAAGCAATAAGCACAGGGGTTTACCTGGTCCATTATCAGGATGCATCCACTGCTTCAGTTTCTCCTCTGGCTATGTTGGTCCACTGATGGCTGAATGACAGCTGAGCCTGGGGAGAGCTGAATGACTGGATATTGCATTTTGTTTGAACCTCCTGTTGCCCCTGCAGGGGATAGTTTTTGCTTTGGCTAGAGTCCAAAGGACTAAAATCATTACCTAAAACTCTAAATCAACCAAAAAATCTAAAATCACCATCTCAACTTCCAAATCAACTGTTTACCCAAGGGGAAACTGAGGCACCAAGCAAGCGGAAACAGAGCAACAGCCACATTCTGACACCAAGCAAGCTGCTGCTACCTCACTCAACTTAAAGCAGGCCAACAAACTTCTCCACTTAGATTTCAGTCCTTCAAAAGCTTACTGCACCACCATCCCACATTTGCTAAGTGTATAAGGGAACCTGTATTTTTCTGGGAGGGGTTTCATGAACCATGGTAAAAGTGGCTATGCAGAGCCACTCAGAATCACAGCAGGGATAGACAAACCGCTAACATGTTTCACAGTAGGAATAGAGAGGTTCTCTACCTGATCCTGAAAATTTTATCATCGTGTACTTTGGCTGGACACCACAGAAACACATCCAGGACCCTGCCCCATGAGCCATTAGAACTTGCATCCCCACGGGGCAGTAGTACTTTCTGCTAATGTACATTTGGGGTTGTTGGGGAAGAGGGGAGGGCACAAGATGGGCACATCAGTTCCTTTGATGGAACCTGCACTGTCTGCGAATCCAACTAGTTGAAATCCCTCAGTGATCTCTGGCATATTGGCCACTTTGATCCACAGCCCTTGCAGCACAAAAAGTATCACCATTCACACACCCCTGGAAACAGCACCTGTGACCCGTCCGTGCCCAGGGTAGCCCACTGATAATGCCAGGGTCAGGGCAGGCTGTAAAAGGAGAGCGAATTCTCCCAGCACTGGTGGGTGACACTGCAGTCAGACTTCCCAACCAGCCACAAACAGTGCTTCTGATTTCCCCACACCGGTTTTCAAGAAGCCACTGTGCAAACACACACAGCCCCCTTTACTGCATTTCAGTCTCTGGCTCCCAAACTGCCACTAGGTCCAGTAAAGAGACCAGTCATTTAAACTCTGTGCTCTTTACTAAAAGATTCCCTCTGATCCCAAAGGATCAGCCACAGTACCAGTTCACTATAAGTTTGGATCTTACCCAAAATACCATGCTGCCAGCCAATCCTTTAGTAACTAAAACTAAAGGTTTATTAATAAAAGAAAAACAAACAGTAAGAGAAGTGTTAAAGGCTTAAAGCAATCAGATCATACAAATGATTTAAAAGTCCATATACATCAGGTTTCTAGAACAATTGTGGAGTTGCAGGCTTGTATAGTCCCTCTGGTATACATCCAGTACCTGGATGGGTCTAAATTCTTCAGTTCAATTGCAAAGTGTGTTGATCCAGAGGTGTGTCCGCAGCTGGACAGGAACAAAGACAAAATGGTTTCTGTGGTTTGATCTTATATACCCTCTGCCTCTGGCTATGTGGCTTGTGGAACTTTACAGGAACCCAAATGGAGTCCAGAGTCACATGGGCCAATCCTGGTAACTCTTCAGGTATGCCTTTAGTTCCTTCCTGGGCCTTTGGCTTCTGTAAAGGACTTGATGGGACATTAAGCGGGCTATTGCCCTGTGGCCTCTCTGTCTGGAGTGTGTCTTCTACAGCACAGTTTGATATGTAGGTATATCAAAGATCTCCAGAACTTTCCTCACACATATTACACATGAACACAAATATTACCATCTTATTCAGCATATCATAACCTTTCTGACAGTACCTGACATGGCATGTCTTACATGAATCCTTAGGATTTTGACATATTAATGTCAAAAATCACAAATGCGCCCCCCCCGCCAAAATCCAGTCCGCATGACAGCACCTACCGTTGACTTCCCAACCCCACATTCATGCCCGAGTGACAGGTAACTATGCAAGAAAGCTAGCTTCTGCAGAGCTATTGCCACTCTGATTTCTTTGGGAAACAGTGCTGCAACCGTGGTGATCCTGCGATGAAATGTTGTGGCTGGCACTTCATAGAGTTACAGAAAAGTCTTTCCCTTTATTCTGAAGTTATTCAGCCACTGATGATTGTCCAAGGTACAAAAAAGGATAGCTTTGTCTCATGAATCTATCCAGACCTAAAAGAGTGCTAAACTCAGCAAAAGTCATCATCCGGTGCATGGGGCTGGACAGGATGCAATAAAACGATCAAATGCAGAAATTGCTTTCCAACACTATACAGGTAAATCTAGGTCATCTTCAGCCAGCTAACTGCAGCCATCCCAGGTGTTGTGTGAAGGCTTTATAGAAGCTCCAACAGAAACTTTTCTTGTTCAGCAAAGGGCCAGGATTCACTGTTCAGCCTAGCCTCCATAAGAAGAGGACTTGGAAATAGTGCCATATCCATGTGCTAATGGGACTTCCCTAGGCAATTATGGCCTTTTGACCAGTTCCTCCCCTCCCCATAGTCTCCCTGTATTCCTAGAAGGTCTTTCAAAATCTCCCAGGAGCCACAGCTTCAGGGAGCTGTGCCAGAAACTGTCAGATAGGAACTCAGAGGGCGGTACAACAGCAGCAGTGTAATACAGCACAATCATGAATGCAGGGCCAGACTGCAGGCAGAACAGCCAATCTAGCATGGACGCTCTGCAACGTTGGTGCTTATATCAGAGCTATCCCACTGGCTTCTGCTTCTGGTCTACAGGGCTTCTTGTTTCCAATGTTACTTCTCAAAACATTACGGGATTGGAAGAGATCTCCGACATCTAAAGCAAGTCCAGTTTTGCTGGGGGTATGTTTCTGTTTCACACATTCTCATCAGTAAGACTTGTTCTATACCATTCTGCAGTTAGGCTCACATAAGTAAATAAAGCAAGGCCCAAAGAGAAGAAATGTAAACTGAAGCCAAGACATCACAGGAAGCAGAAGTCATTCCACTTCCTGATAGAAGTCACTCCACTTCCTGATGCCTGTTCAGGTCAATCACAGGAGAAGTGGAAGAACCACCATCTTTAATCAGGTAGCTTATAGGACAACACTTGTACTCTGCTGGCTTCGGTCTGGCTCAGAGTATATAGGGTTCACTCAGTCATCAATTAAATGCAGCTGTTTCTTGGATGGAACAGGATAGACCTTCAATACCCACAACATGACACAAAAAATGTTGGCAGGGAAATCAAATGAACAACTTCCTCAATCAAAACTACAGGGATAAAGAAACACACATGGAATGTATTTACATAAACTGGAATTTAGCCAGGTCTAGGGTAACAACACTCTTACTCTTGTAAACAGTGCCATGGGTTCCTTGTTGACTACAAGTGTGCATGCCCTCAGTTTCACATCTTATTCCAGAAGCAGAGTGGCTCCCATGCTTGTAAACTCATCCATGCATCTACTCAGAAGGAAATTTCTTTGCTACCTCAGATATAATTCCTCCAGATAACAAACAGAAGAAAATATTAAACTTCCCTCTGACAAATGCAGCAGAACCTGGTATTTGTTAGCCAGCTTGCACACTGCGCCTCAGGCACACCATTCATTGGTTTATTATTTCCTGTCATAAGCTGAAGAACTGGCCTGACGGGGACAGCTAATGTGGTCCCAGTTCTAATACCAGAGACTGTAAGAATAGCGGTGAATTAACTAATGTTGCACCATCCCCACTACACTTTAAAGGAGACGCAGAATTCTATTTTCAGTATTGTCTGCCCACACTGCATTTTTTTAGGCTTAAAAACCTATGATAGAGTTCAGATTTCCATTAAAAGTGGAACAAGAGAGCCAACTCAAAACATAAAAGAGGGATACAAACAAAACAACTTGTTTTCTGGTTGGTCATTAATAGATACTAACCGAAGGAGCAGAATTTTTTTCAAACACACTTTTAATATTCTTAAATATCCAAAAACACTAATGGGCCAAAGTCCGGTTCCCCTAGACCCAGTATTTGTGTCTAAGAGAATATACATTATGTGTAGAACTAAACTTTCTAATACGGTTACAATTTCAAACAGAGTATTTCAAAATCATTTCCTTCTTTACTTACCTACCAAGAAATGTGTTCTGGGTTTCCCTTGCAATACCTTTTACAATTTAAAGCAGTACAAACACTAGTGCTGGTTCAGGTGGTCATAATCTGTGATGGGTAAAGCATCCAAGGGTCAGAGGTTGAATTTGGACTGGACCAAACAATTGGACTTTAGGCATAGTCTGCCAAGTGGCCACCTATGGCTCTACACTCACCTCCGAGATACCAGAGTGGCTCTAGAATACTCAGGATCACTCACCAATAGGCCAGTTCCAAACTGCTCTTCTCCAATGCAGAGTTTCTGTTCACCTCATCCCTGCCTGACTGCTACACACATGTGATCAGAAACTGGAGGAAGAAATGACGTACACAGGAAACTAAGTGGGACAGTAAATTGGGAGAGCAGAAAGGCGAAGACTATAATGGGGGAGCACTAAATGCCATCTTCACTTAGCATGTGCATGAACCTATGGCCAATACTGTGGATTAGCAAAGGAACTGGACAAGACTCGATAGTTGTAGTCCACAGAGGTTTGTCCAAACAGTTTCCTTGCTTTGGCTTCATGTTGGTATGAGGCCCCGGAGTTCCACATTGACATTAGGTTTCAGATGAAGTCAAACACTGAGAGTGAAACTCTGCTGAAATCACTAACTTTTGCTTAGTTTCAGCCAAAACTTTTGTAGCATTCAAAACTCATCCCGGTTAAGGAAACTTTTTCAAAACCTAAGAACAGTTTCATTCAGAGAGACTTCATGTGAAGCTTTAGTCCATTCTAATTTTATCTGTACAAGTGCAATCACACCCAGTTAAAATTAGATAGGGAACCAAACTGAACTTCATGGTAGGTCCTGGCTCTGAAAAGGACTCAACAAACCCCCCAAATCTTAACCCCCTTGAGTGTATGGCAAGTGCAGATCTGCATCTGAATTTGCATTAAGGGTTTCTCTCCAATTGCATTGCAATTGGGAATCCTATACTACATCTAAAATAAGCTTTCAAAACTTTGGTGCATTTGACATTTTTAAATCTTCTCCTTTATAGTCTGTTACTGATTTGAGTTTTTAAACTGTTTGTTTTTTAAACTTTGCAGTTCACCTTTTAGATTCAGATTTTTAGCTGATGGATAAACATTCTTTCCAAAAAAAAACAACAAAAAAACCCAAAACCCAGCCAACCAAAAAAAAAAAACAATAAAAGTCCTGTAGCACTTTAAAGACTAACAAATTTCGCAGGCAAAACTTTAAGTGGGTTTTAGCCCACAAAAGCTTATGCCTGAAGAAATTTGTTAGTCTCCAAACCCTACAGGACTCTCGTTGTTTTTGCTGTATACAGCCTAACACAGCTACCCCTCTGATAGGTTCTTTCAAATTCTTCAGAGTGGAATACATCAAACACATCATGTTATCAATGAACTCTGTTCCCCCAAGGTATTTTGGTGGCAAAATGTAGGACTTGTTCTCTGTATAAGTCTAAATTCAAATAATTCACCAAGTAAGATTCTATTCCTTTTTTAGAGATGGAGCATTTTTTTCTCATGTTCACAGACTCATTTTTCCTGATGTTTAGCAAAGTTTTATGAATTCATATATACAGTCCTTCTGAGAGAAAGCAAAACATTCAATTGAAAATAATTTGCAAATGGCAACACTAATTCATAGAAAACAATCATAGAAGATGAGGGTTGGAAGGGACCTCAGGAGGTCCTCTAGTCCAACACCTTGCTCAAAGCAGGGCCAACACCCACTAAATCACCCCAGCCAGGGTGTTGTCAAGCTGCACCTTAAAAACTTCTAAGGATGAAGATTCCACCACCTTCCTGGGTAACCCATTCCAGTGCTTCATCACCCTCCTAGTGAAAAAACTTTTCCTAATATCCAGCCTTGACCTCCCCCACTGCAACTTGAGACCATTACTCCTAGTTCTGTCATCTGCTACCACTGAGAACAGCCTTGCTCCATCCTCCCTGGAACCCCCTTTCAGGTAGTTAAAGGCTGCTATCAGACCTCCCCTCATTCTTCTTTTCTGCAGACTAAGCAAGCCGAGTTCCCTCAGCGTCTTCTTATAAATCATGTGCTAGAGCCCTCAGTCATTCTTGTTGCCCTCTGCTGGACTCTCTCTAATTTGTCCACATCCTTCCTGTAGCGGGGGCCCAAAACTGGACACAACACTCCAAATGAGGCCTCACCAATGCTGAATAGAGGGGAATAATCACTTCCCTTGATCTGGTGGCAATGGTCCTACTAATGCAGCCCAATGTGCCTTTTAGCCTTCTTGCCAATAAGGGCAAACTGTTGACTCGTCTCCAACTTCTTTTCCACTGTAACTTTCCCAATGGCTGGAAGTTGAAGCTAGACAAATTCAGACTGGAAATAAGGTGTACATTTGTAACTGTGAGGGTAATTAACTATTGGAAAAATGTATCAAGGGTCATGGTGGATTCTCACATTTTAAATCAAGATTGGATATTTTTTCTAAAAGATCTGGTCTAGGAATTCTTTTGGGGAGGTTCTATGGCCTGTGTTATGCAGATGGCCAGACTAGATGATCACAATGGTCCCTTGTGGCCTTGGAATCTATGACTTTATATGCGATGGGGTGCACAAACTGAGCCCACAGATGTTTGAGGATGATACTGGGCACAAGTAGCCCTGTCCCCCCCCTCCAGACATGCAGACCATGTTCCAACTGGAAAGGAAGCTTAAAAAGGAGCAACCCAGATCAGGAGGAGGAAAGGGGGGAGGAAGACAGATCTATCCTGAGGGCTAAGAAACCTCACTGTGAGGAATAGGACTGCCTGCTGAGCCCAGTTGGGGCTGAAGATTTAGTTGTCTTTTCTTTTTCTTCGATCTTATATTGGACTTGGAGCCATGGGGCGAGATGGATGGTAGGAAGTGATCTGGCGGGATGGGGGTGAGGATAGCTCCAAGAGCACTCCCAGGTACTGACTGGCTCTCATAGGGCCCTGAGTCAGTGGAGCAGGAGGGCCCAGGCTCTCCTACCAACTGCCCCTGCTGCAAGAAGAACATAAGCCTCCTACCCACTGCACTCCTCCTCTGATAAGAAGAGGGCAAGGAGATTGAAAATCCAAGGTGAAGCTAAGCCTATATACTGGTGAGGAACTGGATGGAAAAGCCTTCCTGCTGGGAGGCAACGCTAGATACTGGGTGCACTGCCCACTAGACTACCTGGCCCTCCAAGGACTCTATCATACTCTATGAATGTCCTGGAAAGATCCTGTCTTTGTTCCTGAATTTGGAGCAACTGAATTTGAAATAGCTTCCAAAGAATCCCTTCAAGCTTTTAAACAAGACTCCAGTTATGCTGAGGCACTCAGTGGATTTTGGTCAGGTTCAGGTAAACAGTAGCAAAGCTAACGAGAGTCCTGTAGCACTTTAAAGACTAACAAATTTAATTTCTGCAGGCATAAGCTTTCGTGGGCTGTAACCCACTTCGTCAGATGCCAGGAATAGAAATCAGATAGCGGGTATATATATATATATATACATCCAAGGGTAAAGAACAACAATGGGAAGGGTAGGTATTAGCAAAGGCCATTCAGTTAGAGTAGCTGAGGCCTATTCACAACCATTGATTAGAAGGTGAGAATGTGTGACAGTGACAATTACTTTTTGCAATGAGATAACCATTCCGAATCCCTATTCAGACCCAGTCTGATTGTGTCGAGTTTACAGACGAGTTCCAGCTCTGCAGTTTGTCTCTGAAGTCTGTTTTTGAAGTATGGCAACTTTCAAGTCAGCTACAGAGTGTCTTGGGAGATTGAAGTGCTCTTTAACCGGTTTACGGGTGTTACCATTTTTTATGTGTGATTGTGTCCATTTATTCTTTTGCATAGTGACAGTCTGGTTTGGCCAATGTACATGGCAGAGGGGCATTGCTGGCACATGATGGCATATATTACATTAGTAGATTTGCAGTGAATGAGCTCCTGCTGGTGTGGCTGATGTGGTTAGGACCTGTGATGGTGTCACTAGAGTCGATGTGTGGGTTTGTTGCAGGGATAGGTTCCTGGGTTACTGTTTTTGTTGTCTGGTGTACAGTTGCTAGTGAGTATTTGCTTCAGGTTGGGGGGCTGTCTGTAAGCAAAGCTGAATACATTTCATAAACCTACTACCTTTTTCCAGAGTCTTACTCTACTGAAGACTTCTAGTAACTTGGGACACAGCAGGTTCACTTCACCAGGAAGAGAGTCAGTTCAAAGTGAAATACATTCTTTTATTTATTTATATAGATTTCTGAGAAGAGGCGCCTATCCAAAGCTCTATAAGAACTAAAATAATAATTAGAAGATAACCCCAAAGGGCCAACCAAACTCAGCCCCTACAGAACTCCCCCTAAATGCCCCACCCCTACAAAGACTGAACCCCTATCAAGCTCTTCCATCTGCACCAGCCCTAGCAAACAGATGTACTTTGTACAGGTCAACAGAACTGGACTTTTTTGACTAAAGAGAAAAGTGGGGAGCTGGTTCCAAAATTGAGAGCCCCTTATGAAGAATGCAGAGGGCCAATCCTGTCTCTTTCAAACCAAGGATCCAGCTACAGCCCCTCCACTAAGCACCCAGCAGTGGTGGCTCTGGTAGGAAGTTCTCAGAACTTTGGCTGAACAAATGTAAAAACTAAACTGAGCCTCTGTTTCTGCAATAATTGCCTTCAGTGTGAGTACAGTAAACTGCATTCTCACTCAATCTTTCTTCTTACTGAATTAATATTTCACTGTATGAGTATTTGAATTACTGTATTGATACGATTCTTTTTAATAGTTTATTCCTGATTTTCGTTCTCTCAGTAGCACATTAAAAGCAACACATGTCACGTGAAAGCTGTGTAGAACATGTACAGCACAGCACCTGGTACGACGCACTTTTTTCCTCTTTGGGGGAGTTCCAATATGAATGGGTAAATCAGTTCGGATGAAATACCAACCTAGCTGACCCTGAAACCAGAGGTGTAAAGAGTAGCCGACAATTTGAAACTTGTACACTCAATGGCTCATTTTTTTCCCCTGTGTGTACTATTCTTGTAATCTCCCAAAGTAGATTTGCAATTACTCATCTCGTTACCAATACCGTAGCATATCTGGTTAAAAATCAAACCAGTTTCAGGCATGCAAAATCTTGAGTGAGAAACTTTGCTTAGACCATATTCGAAATTAGTTCAGTATATTAGCATTATATTATTACTAGATTATTATATATTTGCATGATGATCACCCTCTTGGTCAGCACAGTGGAGACTTCCAGGTCCAAAAGCATAAGCTGTTACAGCTTGAACTAAAAAGCTACGGCTCTGTAACTGGGGGCTTTAAAAGAATCCTATCCAGGGCTATATGTAGCCTTCCAATTCAATGGGTGCACTACACGAAACTCTACTGTAATCGCAGTAAATCAGATAATGTCTTCTTGGACATGATTTGAGTGGTAGTAAAGGGAGTCAATGACCAACCATAGCAGCACCCTCTGCCTTGGCAGTGCAACCCTAATCCTGATCCAGCGTAGGGGGAAGGCTCTGGGAGTGGGGGAGGGGAAACAGAGGGCTAGAGAGCGAACCCAGCCTGCACTCACTCCACAGCAGTGGTTAGGCCCGGCTCTAGGCATTGTAACCTGATGCATGGGGTCACACCACCACTCAGGTTTGGCATCCTTGGTTTCATGATTTTTGTGGGTGTGGTTGAATCCAGGAACTCATTCTAAATGTGCCCCTTCTCCTATCGTCTGTGGATCTGCACAGAGAGCAATCTGTACATCACACTCACGCTTGGGTTATATTTGCTTATTTCATTTCATTACATTTTGTAGATGTATATTTGTATGCATTTTCTTAAACAGTGAGTGGCTTGCACTCAGTGCAGTCCAGTTAACTGAAATATGGTAACTTCAGTGCAATCTGTCAAGTTAATTTACCTTGGATAAGGAAAGCTGCCTTAAACCAGCCCTTAGTAGTACATCTGACACATTTATTGATTTGAGGTAAATGGTAGGTCTTTCAATTCCAAACTTTTCCACTCTTCATTTTGAAAGTAGGGTAATTCTGATCCTCATTTGTGGTTGTTTTGCCTATCACCTCCCATTATTCTTAATTCTCATCACTGCGGATCAGCTTCAGAACCAGTTTCCTAATTAAGATGAACTCAGCAGAGTTCCTTGGGAGACAAAGGAGAATTTAAAAGAACAAATTTTCATAGATGAAAAGTTTCATGGCAAATAATGAGACCATTGAGAAATAAAGATATTAAAGAGGAGGAAAGTTTCTAGAATGGGATTTAGGACCCAATCTGGAGTCAATGGGAGCTGTAAGTGCTCAACACCTCCAAGAATGAGGCCCTTAAACATATAAAACTGAACTAGAGACAGCCTCTTATAGAAACCCTAGTGAGGAAAGCCCGAAACAAAAGCTTTAAATACATTAATGTTGATAATATCAGTGCAGTGCTAGACATGGGCCAATCCAAGAAAATAAATGGCGATATCTAGTTGAGGTATTCCAGAGTGGTTTAGTGTTCATTTCAACCAGTGGTTAAAGCAGACTGAGATCAGCTGTAGATCACTACACCAGCCTAGGAGAATGGAGGAGAAGGGGGGAAACTTTCTATTCCCTCTGAAGTTAGTGGAACTGCACTTCATCAGACACCGCTCTTACTTTATCTATTTAAGGCACTAATTTGGCCCCCAGTATAGGAACATCTGAGCACCTCACAATCTTTTTTAATGTATTTATCCTCATAACACCCCTGTGTTTTAGGGAAGTACTCTTATCCCCATTTACAGAGGGGGAAAGAGAGGCGGAGAGAGATCAAGTGACTTGCCCAAGGTCACAGTGAAAGTCTATGGGAGAGCAGGGAGTTGAGCCCAGAACACCTATAACCTAGACCAGTGCCCTAACCACTGGGACATCCTTCCTCCCTTTAGTGCCTATTTTCAATATAGCCAGTCTTATGCTACATAATTTGTTGGCTTTCAAAATTACTCATATTTGGAACAAGTGGCTGCTTCATGTTAGGCATGATTTTTCCACAATGATTCTGTTTTGAGAAAAAAATATACACATGGATGCTCATATATCCCAAATTACCATTATCATGGCAATTAGTGCTAATGGAGCCAATGAGCTAGAGGCTGTCTATAAACAATGAGATTGACTCTGGGGAATAAACATAGGATTACAATGGATTGCTGTGTAGGTCGAAAGACTTTTAGGTCTTCGCAATATTAAAGTTGTTTATGAGTCCTCCTCAGTTTCCCAGTTTCTGTAGAATGTTGTTTCCAGGATCTAGATTTTTGGTTTTTTAACAGTGAGGAAGTTTGGGGAGAAATATATCTCACTTCCCCACATAGGCATGCAGTATATCTACTAGAAGTACATTTCAGCCATCTGTTGCTTGGACCCCACTTAATGACTGTGGCACCTACTTCTAAAAAGAGAATATTTGCTTGCCCAATCAGTAGCCAAATTAATTTGCAAGAAGTCCCAGGGTCATAGTTAATTCATAAAGTTAGATAAATTGCAGCTGTTGTCATTTTTAACATGGAAGTGTAGCTCACAGGTCTCAACTCACATCCAGGCAGTGTGGAGCAGTGTATGATGTACTCTTCAAACACCACACCTCCGTGTTAAGGGTAAAGAGGCCTCCAGCACACAACTCTGTAGGCTAAATCTGACCCATACTAAAGATTGGTCACCTCTGGGGTATTATTTAAGAGCCTCAATGGGACCCTGTATACTTTTTATAGCTGAGGCTTAGAGTTGTGTGTGGCTACTGAGGAAAAAAGGCTGTTATTTCACTCTCTCCCTGACAAACATACTTCTGTGCTCTAAAAAGACAACAGCTATGCACTGTTCCATGGAAAGTGTGACTAAAAACTTCTGAAATTCCAGTAGTCCTATTCATATGGGTGTTTGACAGTTGATTCCCAATGGCCTGTCCAAGACCTATACAAAGAATCTGATCAGTCAGAACTGGCATGTAGCCACATTAAGTTTGCAGCTGGTCTTTGTACCACCATCAAACTGATCAAAGCCTTGTTTTAAAAGGGAAAAAGGACTGGTTTGAATGGCAGGGTTTGCTCTTCCAAGCCCATATGAGTAGACGGCCTGCAATGAAAAGAGCTATTATGGACTGTCCTTCATGCTAGCGTTTATAACACAACAGTGAGTCATTTTCTCCTTTTAAATAAAAAGGAACATTTTAAAAGCAGTTTCACCCCAGAATGCCCACAAATGCTAAGCTTGTTTACTGCTTCAATAACTGGTTTTTCATGATGCCAGAGGACACCAACACTCACATTTGCTAACAGCTGCGACTGTCCTGTCCTGTGGGCCACTCGCGTAAAGTACAGCAACTGCTACAAACGGCTGGTTGTAAAACCAAAATACCACCATGGCACTTGTGGTGGTAGGAAAGTGCATCCTCTCTTATTTGTATTATTGCATCTTACTGCAGCACTGCCATGCTGCCAGCCCATCACCACACATGTCTTATAAAGTGCCTGGGAATAGCTACCCCCCTGATTGATTGGCTGAACATTGTGACCAGCATCTTTCCCAACATCTTGCTTAGTGGATTGTTTGCTGTGTGGGGAGAAGAGGTCTCTAATAATAGATACATGACCTCTGTGCCAGAGCCAGCCCTCTACTTTGCTGTGTCTCTGCCTGAGAAGCCAGGCTGTGGCTTGCTGCTCTGTCAGCCAGAGGAGGGTGTACCAATGGGTGTACCATTTGGAGGGTACATCAATGGGTGTACCATTCTGGGGCTCAGAACCCAGAAAGGAGAAGTGAAGAGCACCAAGAGTCGAGTGAGTTGCTTTCAGCAATGGGAGACTGCCCTGGTCACTGTTTGGGAAACACCAACAATAGCTCACCTGTGGTTTGGGGTTTTCTGTGGTATCCCAAACAGCATATAGGAGTGCTTTATAATCACAAAGAGGGATTGGGAAGAAGCGATGCATATTCATACACAAGAAACTTTGTTGTGAAGCATTTGAGGTTTCTACCCACATAAAAGCTGACACAAAGTCACAAAAGCAAGGAAATGAGAAAGTAAGCAAACTAGCCGTACATGCTCCTACCTCCCATAGGTACCCACCTTACCACTGGACACCACAACCTTAACTCTGCCTCCTAGGGACACCAGCCTTCCAACACCCCATTTCCAAGCATACCAGATCACTCATAGACTCATAGACTCATAGGTCAGAAGGGACCAATATGATCATCTAGTCTGACCTCCCGCACAAGGCAGGCCACAAAACCCTACCCATACACATTTATAACAACCCCGAACCCATGACTGAGTTATTGAAATCCTCAAAAGTGAGATTTGAAGACCTCAAGCTGCAGGGAATCCACCAGCAAGCGACTCATGCCCCATGCTGCAGGGGAAGGCGAAAAACCTCCGTGGCCCCTGCCAATCCGCCCCGGAGGAAAATTCCTTCCCGACCCCAAATATGGCGATCAGCTAAACCCTGAGCATGTGGGCAAGACTCACCAGCCAGCACCCAAAAAGGAATTCTCTGCAGTAACTCAGTTCCCATCCCATCCAGCATTCCCACAGACCATTGAGCAGACTTATCTGCCGATAATCCAAAATCAATCGCTCAAATTAAACTATCCCATCATAACATCCCCTCCATATACTTATCAAGCTTAGTCTTAAAGCCAGATAAGTCATTTGCCCCCACTACTTCCCTCGGAAGGCTATTCCAGAACTCCTCGAACTTCCCTTCTGCACACCCCTTCACCACTCACACTCTCAGAGCCCTATTAATTCTTTGGATGCTTGTTGTAGTTTAGTATATTTGAAGGTGGTAGCTTGGTAATGGGAGGTGTGGAAGATGGGCAATGTTACAGTTGCGGTTGATAGCATACAGCAGTCAACATAGTGGCAAAGTATGTGCTTGTGTGTGGAGGAGCAGCCAGTTTCTAATGTAAAGTGGCTTCACCTTTCATTTCTTTTCTTTTGTGGTTTTGAGTCAGGTCAATGGTTCCTATGGTTCATCGGTTACCCAAGTCACAACCATAACTATTTTTAATGTCATGCCCAGGACACCAGAACTGTAAGGCGCTGTGTTACATCTCTGCCCTAGCAAGAGGGAGGGTTTTGCTGCTGCTAAGCTGTGTGTCAGTTCTCTGACACACCAGCTGGTCTGCCTTGCCAGCAAACTCTTCAAAACTCTGGCAGTCTCTACCTTGCCTTGCAGGTAACAGTCAATGAACCCCAGTTCCCCTGAGATGTCTCTCTGCAGTGTCCTGTTCCTTTCTCTGGAAACTCACAGACATTAAGTTCACTGCCTCCAAACAGATGGAGCATACATCAGCCTGTTAAGCTAGCTGAAGATTCACACTTCACAGCACTGAGAGGGGTTTGTAACAGAATACAAATAAACTTATTAACACAGAACAGAGATTTAAGTGATACTAAACAGAACAAAAGAGATCAGTATGGTTACAAATAAAATGAAACAAAACACACTTTCTTGTGACTAAAATTCAATTTTAGCAAGTTACAATCTTTGCCTATGCAATTTTCTTATTTCCATCAAGTTCGTACCAGCATCCCTTGCCCTCCAGACTAGGAAACCCAATTTTCACAGGTTCAGAGGGTGCTGTGCCCTATGTCCCCTTTGTGATGTGCAACTAAAAAGTTTTTTTGCTCTCCTCATGTTACTCCAGTCCATTGTCTCTGCCTCAAAAGCCAGAAAGTCTTGCTGGGATGTAGATTCTGTCCCTCAGAGTGATTGTTTAATGATCTTCTCTCCCACATGCTCAGCTTGATGGTTTTGTTTACAATATATGAAAATGTACTTTCACTGTCTTCTGCCTGGAATCAAGTTGGTCAGGCAGGTGACTACACATTCCTTTGTCTAGGACAGGCTGGTTTTATGTGCTACCTCCCAAACCCATTTTAAGAACATATTTCCATCACACATCTATAACTCTTTGAACTCAATCCATATTTATATCACAAAATGATTTGGGACCAGCATGTCACTAGTTTACATATGATACCTTACTGGACACCTTTGGGATATATATTATGATAACAGTGTGTTGGAGCGATGAGTGTGTCAGATCTGATATAAGCTACAATATGGAGGTGGGGACTCTCTGCCAGTTGACACTGGGGGGCTCCCGGAGTCATATGATTTCACCATTAAGTTTTTGTGTATTGATTTCCTAGTTGGGGGGGAGGGGAGGTTAAAAGGTTGTAGATATTAGTCATCACACTGAAAGTCTAATCCATACAATTTCTGCCCCAGAATGGAAGCTAATGGTAGTTTTGGTCCAATGAACTTCCTATGGTTCATCATCCTTCTCTTCGTAGCTTTCAGGAGCTAGGTCATGGGGGAGAAAATGGCAGAGAGAAAGGGAAGCTGGCAGGCAAACTCTCCTGACAAACAGAGCTACAAGCTCCATTACTGGGCCAGCTCCTGCATCTGACAAATCTCCTCTGGTTCACTGCAGGGAGTTCACCAGATCTGGACTATCACCAACCCTTGTCCTGAGTCTGGAGAAAGTTTAGCAGGGCTGAAGGAAAACAACAGAGGGTTGTAGAAACAGAATTAACGAACACAAGCATCCAAAAAACATGAATCAGATCCTCCTCCCTGCTTCTCCTTCCCCAAATTTATGAGATTGGATCAAAAATCATTCAGTTTTAAAATATCCCCTTTTTTGTATGTCTTCTGAATTTTGGGCCATTAAAAGGAATCTGTCCACTCCTAAGTTGCATGCGATCATTTCAGGAGCAACAATCAACCACAAATGCAGAAACATAAATGAGAACCTCCTTGATCTCTGTTTGAAGAAGGACTCCAGTAACCCCTTTTAACCCATCATGTGGGGAATTCCATTCTATCCCTGTCTCCTATCACTATCCTGCCTTCCTACTCATTCTCCCTTCCACATCCTGCTTTGGATTTCTGACCTTCTCACATTCTCCCCGTAGCCTCCTCAGGCTTCCTCCTATATCCTGCTATATTTACCAGTACTCACAGTATCAATTTTCCTCCCTGCTTCTTTGAATTCCCTGTCCTCAATGTCCTACTATATTCACCTCTTCAAAATGCTCCTCTCTGCCTCCCAACTGCATAGGGTACTTTCATCTTCCCTAGGAGCAGGCTGACTTTTCTCTCATTGGGACAATGGGAGACAGTGATTATCTTTGTTAAGAGTAAGCTGAACTTCCTCCTAACAGAAGATATAGGGAAATGGTGGCCATATTAACTGAGGGTAGCCTGTGACCTCAGCTCCATTGTCATAGAATCATCGAATATTAGAGTTAGAAGGGACCTAAGGAGGTCATCTAGTTCAACTCCCTGCTCAAAGCAAGACCAACCTCAGTTAAATAATCCCAGCCAGGGCTTCGTCAAGGCACAGCTTAAAAACCTCTAAAGATGGAGATTCCACCACCTCCCTAGGTAACCCATTCCAGTGCTTCACCACCCTCCTGGTGAAAAACTTTTTCCTAATGACCAACCTAGCCCTCCCCCACTGCAACTTGAGACTGTTGCTCCTTGTTCTGTCATCTGCCACCATTGAAAACAGCTTAGCTCCTTCTTCCCTGGAACCTCCTTTCAGGTAGCTGGCAGTGGTCTTACTAACGCAGTCCAATATGCCATTAGCCTTCTTGGCAACCAGAGCACA
Source organism: Mesoclemmys tuberculata (assembly GCA_007922155.1). Taxonomy (NCBI): domain Eukaryota; kingdom Metazoa; phylum Chordata; order Testudines; family Chelidae; genus Mesoclemmys; species Mesoclemmys tuberculata. The sequence goes on along the minus strand of ML675618.1, from coordinate 68,494,001 downwards.
CTACTGACTCATATCCAGCTTCTTATCCACTGTAACCCCCAGGTCCTTTTCTGCAGAACTGCTGCCTAGCTCGTCAGTCCCCAGTCTGCATGGGATTCTTCCATCCTAAGTGGAGGAATCTGCACTTGTCCTTGTTGAACCTCATCAGATTTCTTTTGGCTCAATCCTCCAATTTTTCTAGGTCACTCTGTATCCTATCCTCTCCCCCTAGCTTAGTGTCATCTGCAAACTTGCTGAGGGTGCAATCTACCCCATCCTCCAGGTCATTAATGAAGACACAGAACAAAACCGGTCCCCAGACTGACCTCTGGGGCACTCTGCTTGTGACCAGCTGCCAGCTACACATGGAGCCATTGATCACTACTCATTGAGTTCCATGCTCTAGCCAGTTCTTTATCCATTTTATAGTCCATTCATCCAACCCATACTTCTTTAACTTGCTGATAAAAATAATGTGGGAGACTGTATCAAAAGCTTTGCTAAAGTCAAGGTATATCACGTCCACTGCTTTCCCCACATCCACAGAACCAGTCACCTCTTCACAGAAAGCAATCAGGTTGGTCAGGCATGACTTGCCCTTGGTGAATCCATGTTCACTGCTCCTGATCACCTTCCTCTCTTCCAAATGCCTTAAAATGGATTCCTTGAGGACCTGCTCCATGATTTTTCCAGGGATTGAGGTGAGGCTGACCAGTCTGTAGTTCCCTGGATCCTCTTTCTTCCCTTTCTTGAAGATGGGCACTATATTTGCTTTTTTCTAGTCATCAGGGACCTCCCCCAATTGCCACAAGCTTTCAAAGATAATAGCCAATGGCTCTGAAATCACATCAGCTTACTCCCTCAGCACCTTCGGGTGCATTGCATCTGGTCCCATGGACTTGTGTATGTCCAATCTTTCTAAATAGTCTTGGACCTGTTCCTTCAGTACTGTGGGATGTTCACCTCCTTCCCATTCTGTGCCACCCAGTGCAGTAGTTTGAGAGCTGACCTTGTCTGTGAAGATAGAGGCAAAAAAGGCATTGAGTACCTCAGCTTTCTCCACATCCTCTGTCACTGGGTTGCCTCCCCCATCCTGCAAGGGGCCCACACTTTCCCTAATCTTCCTCTTGTTGCTGACATACCTGTAGAAACCCTTCTTGTTCCCCTTCATGTCTCTTGCTAGCTGCAACTCCAATTGAGCTTTAGCTTTCCTGATTCCTAAGCTTTAGCCTTCCTTTTTGTGTTTAGCTTCTTTTTTGTGTTTAAGTTCACCAAAGACTTCTTTGTTAAGCCAAGCTGGGTGCCTACCATATTTGCTATTCTTTCTACATATCGGAATGGTTTGTTCCTGCACCCTCAATAAGGTTTCTTTTAAATACAGCCAGCTTTCTTGGATTCCTTTCCCCCTCATATTAGCCTCCCAGGGGATCCTTCCCATCAGCTCCCTGAGGGAGTCGAAGTCTGCTTTTCTGAAGTCCATGGTCCGTATCCTGCTGTTCTCCTTTCTTCCTTTTGTCAGGATCCTGAACTTGACCATCTCATGGTCACTGCTGCCTAGGTTGCCTCCCACTTCTACTTCCTCTACCAAATCTTCCCTGTTTGTGAGCAACAGGTCAAGAGCAGCACGACCCCTAGTTGGTTGCTTCAGCACTTGTACCAGGAAGTTGTCCACAAAACTGTCCAGAAACTTCTTGTCAATAATTGGATCTAGTGGCCATTTTGAAAAAGAACATTTCTTTATGAGTTTCTGTTAAGGAGAACATTTTATGCACCAATCTCCTGACTGATAAAGTTTTAGTTATGGTGAGTTGATGGCAAAAATAAAATCCTCAGTCCTAAATATTGCTTTTTGGAATCTACTCGTTGCTCCGGATCTACTCAAATAGTAATCTTTTGGCCAGAGCATTTTAAATATACACACTGGGGATAAAAGTGATAAACCCTGACCATTTCATTCAGAGATCAATTTCAGATACTTCCTATTAAAAATGTAATACACGAAACCTAACAAAAATTACACAGAAAATTCAAAGAGCATAGAAACTAACCCTATGTGAAATTTCACATGGAAAGGCATGTAGACAATATGTAGACATATTTCACATGTAGACAATATACCCCATTTGTTTCAAAATGCAGTCTTCACTGTAGAGTTCCAACCTGTGCCTCCTTTAAAATAATTCACTGTATGATACTAATATTTACAGATGGGTCCAAATAAAAACCCTCAAGTTAAACACCCACAAATTTCTATAACTTTGAATCCCGATCTAAACAATGCACCGTGGGCCAATCTCTGCTCAGAAGGATTTTATTAATTAGCTGAAACATAGTCCAGGATATATTTCTGGTCACAGTATTATCTAAAGTTCTAACAGCCTTTTTCCAGACACATTGTTTTAGCAACAAATTGCATAGGTGAACTCCTCTGCTTTACAAAAATTCCAAGTACTAAGAGGCATGTTTATTCTAGATTCATTGTGCTGCTATACTGCACATAGCTCTCTGCTTCATGAATGGAGAAAAACCTCTCTTTGCGCATGTCAAAAGGCAGATATTTATTGGTGAAAACAAGCTTGGCTATTCAATACAAACCACATTCTGCTGAAACTGTAATCCCACAGAAGTCAAGAAATTCAAAGTTAAGGTTCTCATAATGACCTTAAATTCTGCCCTCTTGTACATGTGCATTACAATAGGGTCCTTCATCAGATGTTCACACAACACTGGACAGCATGGCAAATTAGATTAAATATCAGAGCAGGAAAAAATGGCATTTCTTCCTATCTAGCTCCTCCAGAGAGATTGTAGATATTGTATTGTGCCTTGTTTTATGCTTAAACTGCATCTTTTCTTTTCTTCTTTAAAATTAGCTCTGAAGACTGAACTTTTCTAATCATCCAAACAACAGGTACAGATTGGACTGTGGCAGTGGAAGCTAGCCCACGCTGCCTCAGGGTAAGGTTACACTTTGAGCTTGGGGTGTGATTCCCAGCTCCAGATGACATACCCATGCCCTAATTGAGCTAGTACACTAAAAAGTAGAGTGTAGCCATGGTGGCGTAAGGGACTAGCTGCCCCAAGTGTAACCACGCCACACTCACCTGAGTACTCACCTGAGCACGTACTTGGCGGCTAGCACTTCTTGCCCCTTTTGCGGCTACAGCTACATGCTATTTTTAGAGCAGTAGTTCAATCACAGCTAGCGTGGGTATGTCTCCTCAAGATAAGAATTATACCCCAGCTCAAAGGGTACCTTCACTCTCAACCCCAGGCATTGGATCATGCTCTATTTTCCTCCGCTAGACTGAAGAACCCATTGTTAAATATTTGTTCCACATGTAGGTACTAATAGACTATAATCAAGTCACTCCTCGTTTCTTTTTTTTAAGCCATATAAATTGAGCTTGTTCCATCTATCACTATAAATCATGTTTTCTAATCCATTAAACATTCTTGTGGCTCTGAACCCTCTCCAATTTATCAATATCCTTCCTGAATTGTGGGCACCAGAACTAGATACAGCATTCCAACAGCAGTCACACCAGTCCCAAACACAGAGGTAAAACAAACTCTCTAGTCCTACTCAGGAGTCCCCTGCCCCTCCAGGATCGCATTAGCTCTTTTGGCTCAGCATCACGTTCACGTTGGAGCTCACGTTCAGCTGATTCTCCACCACGACCCCCACATTTTTTTTTCAGAGTCACTGTTTCCCAGGATTGAGTCTCCCATTCTGTAAGTACAGTCTACATTATTTTTTCCTAGATGTACATATTTACATTTAGTCATATTAAAGCACATATTGTGTGCACCTAGTTTACCAAGTGATCCGGATCACTCTGAATCAGCGACCTGTCCACTTCATTATTTACCACCTCCACAATTTTTGTGTCATCTGCAAATTTTATCAGTGATGATTTTATGTTTTCTTCCAGGTCATTGATAAAAATGTTAAACAGTGTATGGCCAAGAACTGATCTCTGTGGGACTGTTGCCTGATTTTGGGTGTTTAGTAATTTGAATGGGGTTATAGGCTCGCCAATTGATCTGATCAGAAGATAATGAGGTTCTTGTCCCAGAATCAGGCTCCAGAAGAGTTTTATAGAGACCCCAGGAGTGCACAACAGGAATGCTCACACTGATAGCCATATTTGTATACTTTTATAAGCTTTTATTTAGATAACATAAAATGATAGACAAATGACTGATTAAAAGAAAATGAATAAGCAAATGGATAATGGGTAGATAATATACTCACACCCTTCCCTGAGGACCTGGTTGAGAAAGATGCCCGGTTCCTCAACTCTTGAGTGGAGGGGTGGAGAACTAGGCCATGCTGAAGAGCTAAGAACTATAAGGCTAAGACTAAGACTACAAATAATACTAAGTATAAACTAAGAACAAAAGATTCTAACAAACACTAACTAAAAGAAGCTGAAAGGAGGTGATCACACCCAAGTAACATGATTTGCCCGTTTTTATATCCTGAACAATATGGGTCCTCCTTCAAAGTTCAAACTTGGCTTCTTCACACCCAAATTATTAGGGTACACATTCTATGGGCTCGCAGGTTCGTGTGTATTAATGACATATCCACATCTTTTCCAAATGGTTTGCTCATCTCACCTTTGTTATTTCTGGACCTTTCTGTGGGTTTTGTGGCATACCTGTAAAGTACACTTGGGGTATAAACTGAGGCAGCCCCCCCGTCTTGATGCCTCCTGACTTATCTAGGGTAAAGGTTATAACAATGTATGTCTTATCCTTTAACTCATAATTACTTATCTGGGCCAAAGGTCCCGAACACATGTATACTAACTGCCTTCGCTTTCATACAGGATGTGGCCTGTAACGTACCTTGCGTTACAGCTGTAATACTTTAATATGAATCTATGACTATTATAATGAAACAACAATACTTAAATCTATAAGAAAAGGTATATATGTGCAGGCAAGCAGTCCAGTGCTATAGGCTACAGGGACCCATTAGAAACACACCTGCTTGATGATGCTTCCTTGTTTACAGTTACATTTTGAGTCCTTTCAGTTTGCCAGTTTTTAATTCATTTAATGTGTGCCATGTTAATTTTATATTGTCCTAGTTTTTAATGAAAATATCACGTGGTACAAGTCAAACACCTTTCAGAAGTCTAAATATATTAAATCTATTCTATTACCTTTATCAATCAAACCTGTAATCTCATAAAAAATATATCAAGTTAGTTTCACTTGGGCTACGGGGCTGTAAAAATTGCTGTGTAAATGTTTGGGCTCAGGGACTCCACAATGCGGGAGAGTCCCAGAGCCCAGGTTCCAGCATGAGCCCAAACATCTACACAGCAATTTTATAACCCCGCAGCCTGAAACATGCAAACCCAAGTCAGCTGATCTGAGCCATCCACAGCCATGTCATGGGTCTTCTATTCCAGTGTAGAGATATAGCCCGTTCCCCAGCCTGGGAGGCTTTCCCTATATGGCTAATTGCAATGTCCAGGCCCCAGTTTGTAGTTCTTGAGAACATCCTGGCCACAAACCCTCCGGAGATGATTGCTGTCTAAATTAATTGTACTGTTCTGCTTTGCTCAGACAGTTTCCTACAATAGGAGAGTCTGTTGAAATATCTACATGCCATTTGGTCTTCCCTCCGGTGTTGTCTACCCTGGATACTCCTAAATACATCTTAATGATACTGGCCATGAGGGAGTTTGTGAGAAAATGGAGGCTACATTCCCTCTCAGAAAGCAAAGACTTTAGAGAAGAGAGCGTGGTGCTCACATCAATGCCAGCCATTTTCTTTGTGTATCTGGGAACTGCTGCTTATTCAAGTCCAAAATGCAGAGGGAGTCAGCTAGTTCCTGTAGTATTATAATTTCCTTATATGTCAGGGCATGGAATGCAATTGCAGAGTGGTTGGTAGAAATTTTCTGGTATTTTCCTGGTAGGACGAGGAACCAGAACCCTTTGCAGTTACAGTGCAAAGAGTCACTGGGTGACACAGGCTGCATGTTAGCGATTTAAAAGAGGTTTCATATCTACCAAAAGCCTCCATGGGACAGAATACACCAACAACTGAGTGCCACTTCTTTCTCAGAGAAGTGAGATCCAGAGACTACTAGAATTTCTTAATAGATTAGCCTCAGTGCTGAAACTGAACAAAACACACCTACCAGGGAAAGACCACATCACAAACACGGCAGACTTTGTAGAAAAGCTATGATCCATCAGAGGAAGAATAATGAATTTATGTCACAAGGTAAGTGGTACTGAGGACATGGCTACAACTGCATGGGAACTAGGAATGAAGATAGATTAGGACTGTGAGGAATGTCAAAGCACATGATCAAGTGAGCTCAATTAATCTCCACAAAAATAGAAGATGTGGAAAATTACAAGGAAATGCTGAGACTTTAAGGGGATCTTTGGAAATGTGGCTAAAGCGGAGCAAGAAATGTGCACCATGAAAAGTCAAAGGGACACTCCTCTATAAATCTTAGCTGACAGAGAAACTGTTGGAGTTAAGTTGAGAGAATAATAAATGTGACCTTGCTAGTGGAACAGTGAAATCCACTATCCAAACAGGACGATTACCTTCAGCAAAGAATAATTATTTCCTCAAACTGATTAAATTAAGCTTGGATTGAATTGCTAGGGGATTCTAGACCATGGGCTGAGTATAAAGAGAAATTTAATACTATAAAAGGATGACCCACAACAGTTAGCAGAACTGGATAAACAGGATCTCTGTCTGTTATTTAGGGATTGAACATTGTATGTGTGTGTTGGGTCAGTTTCATGAAGTACAACGGTCAATAGTTTAAAAAGGTAAAATGGAAAAAAAAAATCCAAAGAGCTGAGACGGAGATCTTCCAACATCTTACTACAGTAGGTTATAACCCTTCTGATTGAGCTCAATGCCAAGCTGCAAGGAGGATTTGGAATGCTGGTTCTAACAATGTGGGTGTACAGAGCACTGAGAAATTCACTCTTCTGAACACCACGTTCATCCTGAGGCTTGCAGTAAGCAATGGCCATTGTACCTGAGGAGCCTTGAAGCAGACAACTCATGCATTTCAGAAAACGCTGAGATGTTTCATCAAAGAAACTGATCCATGGCAGTGTTTGGAGAACTGAAACCTCAGTTCTTCTCAATGTTAAATAATTTTACCTGCAGGAGGAGGCCTGTCAAAAGAGTCTTGGATTGTTGTGGCCAGTGTTTCAGATCTGCTCTGCTGGATTATGTGGACAGGAGACTTGGACCACAAAGAGTGGATGATATTCTCAGCAATGGACAATCCATTGAAGATAGTAAGTGGAGCTTTCTCCAGTTCACTGTGCAAAACAAGCTGCTGGAGGAAAAGAATTTTGAGGACTGTATGAAATACATTAGTAACTACTAACAGCTTGTCAAAACTGGGATCCTGCAGGGCCAAGATAATTACAGTGAGATGGAATTGTGAGAGATCTGGTGAGGAGGATTTTATCCCCTTTAAAAAAGTCAGGAATGTTCTGGTTAACTCCAAGCAAAAAAATACTCTTACAAACTCTGCATTTGTAGATTATTTCTGCCAAGAGCTGCAACATGATCAAAGACAGCTTGGATGTGATCTCATTCAAAAACACAGAAAACACTGGTCAATTCTCAGACAATATTCAAGACACTCTTACTGAGGCAGAAGAAAGCATCCACATATAACAGAAGGAGCTGAGTGTTCAGGCAATGAAGCTTAAACTCAAGTCCCAAGATGAAATCTCCACATGAGCATTTGAATGTGTGGCGCTGCATCCATTCTGTATGGTCACCTATGAAATAAGGGGCACTGATCGTAAGAAGCTATTTGCATCTGTCCGTGGGCCTCAAGGATTAGAGCAATAAAGGAACCAATACATGCAAAGGGTATGGTTTCTCCATTGAATTTACAAACCTGGACATAGCCTTTCAATGTTATCCCTACAGCTGGTATTACCCTGACTGGTGCATCTAGCCAGCATCAGGGCTTCTGACTATCTTGAGTTTAATCTCCAGTTTGCTAAAAAAGAGAAGGTTCAACTTGCTTTTCTCCCTAGGGGCTGGATAAAAATAACAAAAGTATAGGTACTGCAAAGTATCTATGAGGCCTTTTACATGAACTACATGGAGTCACTCAATTATTAGTGCTGCCATGCAGATGTCCAGGTAAAACAAGAAATTCTCTGCAATAGATGTCTTCTTACTAAGAGGTAGGAATGTCACCAGGCTGATTGCCTGAAATGATGACATTGTCACAGAGTATTTTACAAAGTTCACTGGGCACTTTTAACAAATATAGAGCAATATCACCTCCCAAAGTGTACTTAATAAAGGAACCACCATCTCACATCAAATCTACAACAGGCAACACCAGGATCTTGATATGCAACCAAACAGAAGCACCAGCGCATGAGTGCACAGAAATTTACAACTGTGCTGTACTGTACAGTACGTTGGATTTACAGAGCTGGGACAGAGCATCTGGTCTGCTCACCTTTGTTCTTGTTCATGGCTCTCTGTCAACTGTTTTGTTCAAGTAGCTAACTTGGCGAGGAAAGAGTGAACCCAGCTAGTCAGTTTTCCTTTCAACGGGACTTTTTCAGACATGAATATTTGTAAAAAGCAAGAGAAATAATAAATCTAATTTGTTAGATTTTTTTTCAGTTCTTTTAAAATTCCTGAGTTATGTCACTGTGAAGTTAGAGTTTTTTTAAAAAGTCACTTTTCTTTTAATGACAGGCTGGGAAGAGACAGGACATGATTGTGAAAATACACACAAATTGTAAGGATCCCAGGGTACAGGTCTATAGAGCCACTTACCGTGGGGACACTCCCTCATCATCACCAAGGGAGACAGGTGAAGGACCATCTTGCTAAACCTGGAGGGTCAGGCTGCACAGGAAGTCCTATTAGAGTGCCCAAGGCCTGCGGCCACCTGATCAGTTCACACCTGCTACTCAAGCCAGAAAGTGTGCTGACTCGACTGTCGGAGCAGCTGTGCACACTTCCGCTGCTGCCACACTGGACTCTGCTCTTGCCTGCCTCCTGCAGTCCAGATCCAGTCCTGTTCCTGAGCTGCTCCTCGCTTGTTCGTACTCTGTGCCTGGCCTCTCTCTGATTTCTTCCCTCCCTCCTTGCTCCTGCCTATTGGCTGCCAGCGCTGACTCTAGCTCAACCCTTGGCTCTGGCATTTGGTATCTGATCTCTCAGCTTCAATTCCTGGTCCTGACATTTTGGCAATTTACTGCAGCTCTGAATCCTGCTTCTGTGTCCTGGCCTGGACACCTGCTCTCACCACTAGGCAAGACCCCTATAACCTTGCTCCCAATTCAATAAAAGGAATTTTTATGCTGTGATTAATAAAACATTTGTTGGCAGAAAAGCACTAACACAAATTATTCATAATGAACTACTTTACCTAACCGAGTAGGAAAAAGGCAGTTTACAGCAATACATCAAAAGTGACAAAGGGTCACGGAGCTTGACTGTAACATTAGCCTTGGCAATGTCCTTAGAAGTACATGCTAAATTTCCTTTCTCAGCCTCTTTTATTATTGTTTCAAATTGATTTAATCCATGTGTTCTATTATATGTGATAGAGAAGATTAAACCCCTTTTCAGTGTCATTTCTATGAAATAATTTTATTCAAAGTAATAGTTGTCCAGACTTTTATTTTAGGTCAGACACAGACTTCAAAAAGCAGCATGAAAAACATCTTTATTGTTGTTTCAAATTAATTTCTGAGCCTGCATGTTGTTGAGAACTAGATTATACAGAAACCTGTGACTCATCGACTCGTCTTTGAAAAATCTAAACACGATTTTTCTTCAGATTGCTAATGACAGTTATACTTCTTCTGAAAAAAAAAAATTAAAGCCTTACATCCAGCACTAGTACATAGTCAATCTAATTGAGCAGCCAAAGGGTGAAGCAGGCAACTCATTGATGGGACAGAACATTTCTAGATTATTCTCACAGTGCTGGATACCATAACTCAGCTGTGTCATCTTGGGACCTCTAGTGGTACGTGTGATAACCGCAACTTCCCAGACCACAGAACACAGGATTTTAACCAAAAATGCGTCTCAATCTGGCCCTGGTCCTCCAAAACTTTGTGCACCTGCTTAACTTTATGCATGCAAGGAGTCCCAGTCACTGCACCCGAACTGAATCTAGATTCTGAACACCTCGAAGTCTGGGAAGCAGATTGATGGGGGGAGGGAGCGGGGGTTGATGAAGCCTAGTACAGAGAGAGAGGTCACTTACAAAATTTGAATCCAGATGGGTTTCAACTCCCACACATAGCTCAGGGCTATGCTGAACTGACATCTGATTTGGGTCCATCCCCTGTCTGAATCAGAGGACTGTTTAGTAAGACTGGGAGAACAAATTTGGATTAATAAAGCTGTCTAAACTTCACTTGTAACTTGATCTGAAACAGCTTATTTTCAGGACTGGAAAAAGTTTTATGTAAATAACTTGTTTATCTTAATTTTCACTTGCCTCTGCACTTTCTGGTTTCATCTGGAAACAAACCAACAGCAAAATGTTGCAAAATGTTTTTTATTTACAGCTGAGCTGAAAACAAGAATCACTGAATTAAGCCTGTTCTCATGAAAGGTCCAGCCTGGGTTCGAGGTAAAAAGGGTTCAGATAAGCTTGTGATAAGCCACCAAACTTTTTTAATCCTCCAGAATAAACACATTTGAGTTTCATCCCACACGGCTGTATGATGCTTTTGGTAAACGTGCACCCCATCAGCATATATCGATACCAGGGGAGCCAACCCAATGGCAGTATTTAAGTCTCATTAGAAGAGATTATGTTTGATGCTGCCTGTCATTTTTAATATTAAATCATCCAGAAGTAAGTGGCCGCGCTGAGCTTTCAATATATTTTTACAAAGGTGGAAAGTATCAAAATATACTTTCCCTGCCCAAACTCTAGTAAAATCCCCCTTGTTCTTTTTTTACCTCTAAAAAACCTGTACTGTAATTGCTGATTTGACAGTTCCTGTTATATAGATCCCTGTGAGCTGCTGCACATTTTAGATGGAAAAAGTATTTAACAAAACTCTTCCCTCCAAGATATGTAGGGTGAAATCCTAGCCCTATTGAAGTCAGTGAGAGTTTTGCCATTGATATCAGGCCAGAAATTCATCGATAGAACCTGCAGATTGTGTTGCATGAAGGTTTAAAATGGCATGGTAGACTGGCAGGAAACCTTTTTGAATTTAACACTGCAGCAAGTAGTTTGTACCTTTTAAAAACATTCTGGCAGAAAATGAAGGGCAAGGAAGGATGGATTAAAGTAGCTGAAAGGTTATAGCTGGGGACATTCTGATAATACTGAGCACAGTATAATTTAGATTGAATATCCAGGAAAAGTTCCTAAGAGTTAGGCCTATTAGACTGTGGAATAATTTCTCAAAGGAAGCAAGAAATGCTCTGACACTCTAGTCATTTCAAATTAAGCAGGGAGCAATCCTGCATTGGCACACTCTGTACAAGATCTTTCTGGTCTCCAGCTTCCATTAATTCAGCTTGCCAGTGGCAAGGATAGCTATAGTGAACCTTGACTATTCAATCTGTTTTTCAGAAGCATTTTCTTTGTAATGAAATAAAGGTATTGTAATGACAACATGGGCCTGCACTCCACGCCAGCTGAAGTCAATTTTGAAGTCACTGGGAATTGAGGGTATGCAGCAGCTTTCACAAGGAACAGGTCAGTAGTTTGGCCAGACCAAGCCTTGTTTGGTTCACAGTCAATTTACTTGGCAGCCAGTCATCTATCTAGAAGCGTTTGCAGGACATTATTGGAGGGGAAGGGGAGACAGGGGAAAGAGAGTGAGTGATCGATCACATGGAGACTTCTGACTGCTAACTGGATAGCCTTTGTGTGAAAAGAACCAAAATGATTAGCTTACACATTCTTTGGGGGCAAAAAGTGTTTTTGTATGCTTTTGTACAGGATTTAGCACGGACGCCAGTTCTGATTGGGACCTCTGGGAGCTGTTGCAGTATAAATATTAAATGCATATAATCATAGCCAAAGTAAAAGTAAACAATCACTAGTAAAACGTATACCATGTTATAAGTGTAACCAAATATTAGAACAAACTATTGATCTCCATTCAAAAATAAAATGTGCCAGAGCAGCACATGCCCCTCAAGGTCTGTTTGCCCAGAATGTTCATTTCCCCTGCTATAACAACTTGATGGGACCACGGCTTGACAGAATTCTCCAACTAAAGCAAAATGTCCTGATCTGCAGCTTTGGAATGGGTGGGAGGGAACATGTCCCACCTTATAGACACACATACACACACCTTAAATCCAACTCTGCAGATATATTTCAGCTGCGATATGAACCTTTATCTTGTTTGGATTGCAAAGTGAGTAATGCTGGGAGTAGACTAAGTTAGTTTCCATTTGCTTCCCTCTCCCATTTTCTACATCTAATTGCTGCAGAAGGATAAAGTACCTGCTACAAACCCCTGTGCGGGGAATTCTGATGAGGATGACACAACCACTGACACAAACTGCATAGACCCTGTCTGTATTAGACACATGGGCTCAGTTACACTAGTGTAAATCCCTAATATACATCTACTGCACCGTAATGTTACCTATTCAAGTAAGATACTGGAGTGAGGCCTACGAGGATAAGCTCCATTTACATCAAGGATTTGCACTGACAACTATATTAATGCAGTGACATGAGTGCAAATACCTGTAATGTAGAATAGATTATAGAATTGGATCTCTTACCATGCCATTACCTCCTCCAAAACTTTTATTTTCTGACTAGTTATATATTTCGAGCTCTCTAAATGTTTCAATTGTATACTCCTTGATTTTAGCTGAATACACATGATAAATCAAGGCATACTGTTTTTGAAGTAATTTAAGACAAAAAATAGCCCCATAGTGAATTTGATTTTTTTGGAATAGACTTTATCCTCAGGCTTCTTAAAGAACTTTTCTCCCTTTCTGGCTACATGCATGCTTGTCTGGGTAAGGTACACTGCTCCTTTGTTATCAGGCCTGAATTTGTGCTGTTGTTTAGGAAACAACGTCTGCATAGCTTGGCATTAAAGGCTGATCCACAACCTCAGGTAAATGGAAAGATTACTATAGACTTCAATGGGCTTTGGATCAGGTCCAAAATATCCTGAGCATTCTATTCTTTTACCTCCTTAGGCCTCATTCTTGTTCCTAATGAAGGCTAGTGGAAGTTCATTGGGAGCAGGCCCTGCACTGTCCTTTCAATGGAACTGCTAGCTAAGCCAGTTTAACTAGTGATCCAGGATTGACATTTTCCCTTGTGGTTGCACTGGCTGTTTTCAAGGAACTAACATGAGGAGCAGCTCTTCAAGTTTAGATCAGGTTTTGCTGCTGTGTTGGAAAGACATGTGAAAAATGAAACTGCTCAGCTCAAATGCGCCACACTCAAAATTTTGAAAGACCACTGGTTTCTGATTGAGTTTTTTTAGCCAGATGAATCTAAAAACATTTGCAAAGATCGCCTCATCAATGGGAAATGTTCAACAGCTTCTGTGAATGGTAAATGACTTCCACCCAGAAGACTAACTGTGCTGTTCATAACAAACACTGAAAGCTAAATCCTTTCCAACAGCCAACTGTGGTGAAAGGGTGTTCTTTAGGGGCTGGAGAAAAGCAATCCTTCTCCCAGGCTGTTCTGTGGCTACTACTGTAACCTACACAAGGGCAGTATTTTCACCTGCTCTGCACAGAGGCAACAGCGAGCAAATCCACATAGCCACGGATCAACCTACTTTGCTCCCTCCACTTCCTTCCCAGCTGATCCCATAGATGGTGGATGCACAGGGAGCTTCCATGGAGCTCCCCAGATCTTTCCTTCCCACATCATTTCCACTGATGTCTGGGTCCTCCAGGGCCCTAGAGGGGACAGAATTTGCCCACACGTTGGGGGTGATTTACAGAGACGGTAGTAGCAGTTAGACACCTAATTCCCTGAACTTGCATTGGAACTGAAGGGGCTAAGGAGCAACTGTGCACCCAGATAACCCCACCCAGCCACACCTGCCAGGCATGTGCCAGCTGGAGGTGGAGCTTAGAAAGGGCCTGACAGGGTAGGGAGAGAGAGCTTCTGGGGAAGGGGGCTGCAGAAACCTTCTTCCAGAAAGGAAGAGCCTGTATGCTGAGCCCAGAGGGGCTGGAAGTTCAACTCTTTATCTTTTCCTTTACTACTGTGAGGCAGACTATAAGACTTTGGCAAGAGAGTGGCTGATAGGAAGTGGCCCAAGGAGGCATCCTTAAAGCACTCCTAGATGTTGAACATTGGTACCTCTTCCAGGGCACTCAGTCAGTGGAGTGGGAGGGCCTGGGCTCCCCTTCCAAGCCCCCTATTAAGAGTGCCATGAAAACCTTCAATTCTAGATTATGCCCGGGGGAACCTTTTGAAATCCCTGGCTGGGACTGAGCATCCACAGGGGTCAATAGGTGGACCCCATATCTTCCTTGGAACCCCCGTCACAGCGGAAAGAGGTACGGCTGATTGGTGACCTGACTAGAAGATCGGGTCAACCCCCATCAAAAGACAGACAGCCACAGGGTGTGATGGTGGCCCAGGGGGAAAGGTTTGAGTCATGACGAACAGAGGCCTAACACCCTAACCACTGGGCGAAGGGACCAGCGAATGCCATCCATCACACTCCTACTGAAAATCGTGCCGTTAACTGCCATTTGTGCCTCTGAAAACCTCTCCCTTTACCCTTTGTTACCAGGCAATCTCCTCTTTCTGATATAGATCAAATAAAACCATTGTAATAATACATAGCATCTTCCACGGTAGGATTTCAAAGGACTTAAGCAAGGACAGCGCTAAGTGCTTTATTAATTTATGCGGATAGAAAGTCAAATCTCACATCCCAGCTGTGGATGTAGGGTACGTTATAATGGATCTCCCTTGTCATTCCACCTCTTCACTCTAATCATCAGCTCCTAAAGATGATGCTCTAATAAATGCTCAGGTGGATTGTGTTTTTCAAAATATTAAGTCCCATTTTATGTCTCAACTCAGAAGCAGACATTCAGGGGTTCCTGGCCTGCGAATGGGGTCCATTGATATGCAAGGATCAGACAGAACTCAGGAGACGTCAGCAGAATCAGCCGCTCTAGCTCTGGCAGCATGATAGGAAACTGTCACAGCTGATAAACTCCAGATTTCCCCTAAATGAACTCCTCTCCCCAACACCATAACAAACGGACTCATGGAACCCTGCCCTCAGCAGGGGTGCGTGATACACTGCTAAGAAATGGCAGCGGCAGCCTATCTGTACAGGGCTCCCATCTCCCTGCTAAGACAAATAGAGCTGAATTGGTGTTGTCTTAGTAACAACGGGAAAGTTTAATGAAATTTTCCCAAGTGAGACAGGACCCATCTCTCCCATCCTATCTCCCTTTCTCAAAATAGGAGTTTGCACTTCTCTTTCATCTTTCTGCAAAAAGGGGCAAGAGAGAAAATATAAAAAATGATTGAAAGAGTGGATTGGAACGTGCAAACTTATTCATATAAAGATTTGTAAAGCATTGTACAAAGTGAGTAAACATCTGTGGCCTCCTCCAGAGCTGAGTTCTGCAGAATGCCCAGGGTAGTTATTACTTGGCATGGCAAACATTTAATTATTTTTTAGTCAGTAACAGTCTAGCACTGTTCAGTCAATAATGTAATCTAGCCTTGACTAAACATTATATCCCTGAGTAAGCTCAAAGATGAACTGAAAGGCTTTTTTTTTCTGAGTTCAAACAAACATTCAGTGAGATCCTAATGCACTAACAAGGTGTGTGTATAGATCAAAAGTGAAAAATAAAAAAATAATTTTTCCCTTTGCTTCTCTGCCAAGATTTGATCAAAGCCTTGCGTGTTTCTCTTACTACAGTTAAGGATGGTGCAGCAACACCTAAGGAGCACAGGACAACTGCACTTTTGTCGATCATACCACTAGAAGCTATTAGAAAGAACCTTGAAGTCATGTCCAGGAAGAGAAAAGAGTGTGTAACATTAGACATTGTTTTCTTAGGAGTATTAAAATACATGGTTTTATATATTGTCTTTGGAACTATATTGACCTGTTGGAGCGCTATGGAAAATAAGTTTTCCTTCACTTTAGAAAGCTGTCGTTCTGAGTTTTAGTAATCCGTCACACAGCATTCAGGTGTTTGCTAGAGCTGTTTGCTTTCTACATGCTCTGAGTAGCTGTTCTAATAATATCACTGAACACTTATATAGCATTATAACCATTACCTAATAACGCCTTAAAACACCTCCCTTATAGCAAAGTTGGCTTCTGTTATCAGGGTACTACATTGATCCTAGGGCCTGAACAGGAATAGGAGTCTTTCCATCACCTCAAAGGGCCCTGGTGCCTATGTATGAAGGTATATTATTAATAATACCACCTTGTACACTCATGTGCATTTCCCTTTAGTTCTTGTTTTGGCAAGTCATAGATTTGCTAGAGTTTATTCACAATTTTTCTCAATATCAGCAGATTAGCTATGATGTGGCCCCAGATTTCATATGGCATGCAGATTTTACACAATGACACACTTTTCTTATTTCTATGGCTTATGGATGACAGTAAACAAAAAGGGCATTGCATTGACACCTGTAATCTAGAGTGACTAATAAAATCAATGCTAAGGAATCATAAGTCTAGTGTTTTTTCCTCTCTTCTTCCATCTACAGTTATTGGGAACAGATTTCTTAAGTTAGGTGGAGAAACAAGATGTTAGAGCTGAGAACAGTACTCAACTCCAGTAACTAAAGCGTTAATTCTCTCATCTGTAAGCCAATGAATTGCATGAGAGGCTGTGTTTCTCTAGGCTAGAAGTGCCCTGAATGGACAGACAGATTGTTGCAGTTTTAATTTGTATCTGTGTTTAGCTAGTCTGGAAGGTGAGAGAGAGCTTCAGTGAACTAATGAGGAAAAAAATCAAGTTGAGATGCCACCAAACTCCAGTCCCAAAACACACCAGCAAACGAAAAATGACACATACAAACAAACACCAGGATAGATTCGTTGTCAGCAAGCTTAACTCTCCGCACAGCCTCATTCAGGGTACAAGTCTGCATTTAAGAGCTTCTGAAAACTGCCTGTGCCAAAGTAGCTCTTTTAGAGACGTTATACAAACTACAAAATAATTCATGTCTTAAAAGGAAGAGATCATTTTTATTTTAGTGAATTCATAATTTAAAATATATCTGCTTTAAACTGTCGTTTATAACTCAAGTAATGTGACCTGAATCACATAGGCAAGCGAAGCAATTCAACTGCAATTGCCTTCTTTCATATCTTCAACCCAAAACCTGAGACTGCAGCCTAAAGTCTGCTAAGGAGTTAGTTGTGTACCATTTACTTCTCTCACTGCTGTCCTTGTCTTGAGAGTGGTCTAATTTGTTCCATTCCAGGTTCTCTCCACTTTTGTGCGGAGGGCAATTTATTACAGAATTTTAATGTTATGACTCTATAAAAATTATGGAAATTTGCTGAAAAAGTCTGACCTTTTGAGATGTTTGTATTAGTATTGCCAAATGATTCTGCTCTCCCTCTATATCTTAATGCTGTAAACAGACACTTAGACGTTGCTGAAGAAATTCACTTTAAAACTGAAGGGGATACGCACACACTCTCTCTCTCTCTCTCTCTCTCTCTCCACTCCTCCACTGGTAGCACAAAGTCATTGCCAGTAACCAAAGATAATTTGAATGCTATGAAGAGATGGAGACAATGGATGGTTATAAGAGAATTTTACTGAGTTTAGCACCAAGGGGTGTGCAGTTACTACAGAGACAGGACTTCAATTTGTCTTCAAATTAGATGTATTATAAAGCATGTGGTCATTACCGGGGCAGATTTCAAAAGGTTCAGAGATGTGGTTCAGTGTGCTGAAGTATACAGAAGTCTGGATACTTAGCTAGAAAACTTGCATCTTCAAAATGTAACTACAAAGTGGGGCGCTTCTTTTGGTAATCTGGGGTTCTGCTGCTAGCTGGCGTCAGTGCAGAGTTACATCAAAACAAATGAACAAAAAGTTACCCAAGTATTTCAGAAGCTCTGAGAAGGTTCAGTTTGAATTTGGTTATCAAAACAGTTGGAGGCATGTGGGAGGTTGGTTCTTAAGGTACTGAAGCTGATTTTCTATTCCCTTCTCATGCTATGCAGAACAGAAAGACAGCAATCTCATCCACGTTCAAAGACGTGCACGCAGCCTGTCACAGCCTACTGCCCAGAGGTTCCATGCTCTCAGGATTTCTCAATGGCCTGGGCAAATGTCACCTGACAGAGGGAGATGATATATTTCTCAGCCACCACAAGAAAAATCCCATTTAGATGCAGTGTGAAAGTTATTCCACATGATGGAGCTCTTATCAGGAGTCCAACTAAAACTCATGCTCAGAGGAATTAGTGAAGCCACAGCTTCCCGTACTACTTTGTCATGTGTAGGGTGATCATATGTCCCATTTTGGCTGGGGCAGTCCCTTTTTTAAGACCTGTCCTGACGATCCCAATTTTTTTTGGCAAAACTGGGCACTTGTCTCATTTGCTCTTGCCAACTGATGGTCAGTTGTCAAGATCAAATGGAAAAAATGCCCAGTTTTGCCAAAAAAGTGGCATGCAACCCCTATCTCAGAGCAGAGGAACAGGCAGGGGGCAGCAAGCAGCAACACCAGTCCTGTGGGGAGGCTTGGGGGTATAGGCTTGGGTGAGTGGCTTGGGCCAGCCCTGAGTGGTGTTGAATTTTCCCTTTGGTAAATATGGTCATCCTAGCCAGGCACTTTCCATCTGAGCACCTGATGTGAACACAAGGAATTTGGGAGATGTCCTATAAATAGGCATGAGGAGCTGTTGAGGTAGATAGTCCAGGAACCATAGTGGATCTACTCGCAGAAGCCTTGTTTATATCCCTCTCCAACTATTTTTACAGGTATGACATTCATCTAGAAAACATGTAAAAGTGAGCAAGAAAGAGCTTCCGGTTGCAGATCAAAAAGAAAAGAGCATCATTTAGATGCAATTAATTTGTCATATAAAACCCTCATTTTAATCCCTCCTAAAGCTCACTTCATCCATGTTATCTACAAAAAACAAGTTAGCTTTTTTAAAAGGTAACGAATAGAACTCTGAAGATGCGCCATAACTGAGCAATCTCGCTGTTGTAACCCTTGTCCTTCCTCATCCCATCCCCATGCTTGTTTATTACTCTTACCCATTTCTGTCAAGTCTGAATTTAACTAGCAAGGTCTTTGGGCCAGAGATCACATCATTGTATTTGTTCTGTGATGTTCCTAGCGTACCTGTGAGCAATCATAGAAATATGACAAGATACATAGATCAGAGAACTGTATTATCATTATTGAGGAATGAGTGTCTATATAATAAGCTCTGTGCGATTGCCCTTCCTCGAATACGGAGACCAGCTTCAAATATTGTTAAACAAGCAGTAAATATGTCGCAGAGTTATAATACCCCATTTATGCTGTATTTGTTAAGTGCTAAACATCTGCACAGAAACACAGAATCAGGGCTATTCTACATGGTGCACCAATGCCTGCTACAGGGGGGTGACCATGCTGGTACGCACTGAAGGTTCCCTACATTAAAGAGCACTAGGGGACCTTTTGTGTGCACCAGTAGGTTGCTACACAACATGAACCAATGAATGCACTGCATAGAAGTGCCCTGAAAAATCACTCCCTGTAGTACACTTTACCCCACCACGTCGACAAGCAAGATCAACTGCATTGTGTTCATGACGCTCATCACAAGACTGGAGAGCAGTGTGGGATCCATGTTTTCAAGCAGAGATGGTGGGCACACACTTTACAGGGGCTGTTGACAAATGGCGCGAAACATAGTTGGAAGCCCATGGAATGATGGGCCAAATGCATCATGGGACGGTGAGCCTGCCTCCATGATGTTCCCCATTCCCACAACTCCTAGCAGCAGAAGATGGAGGGTTGCACAGTGGGATAGCTACCCATGGCGCATTCCTCTCTTGGTTGATGCAAGAGCACCAACTGTGGACACGCTGCACAGACACAAAGAGCGTTGTGTGACCATGCACAAGCTATGTGATTATAGTGGTTTATGAGAGTCAACGTAACTTAAATCGACTTAACTCTGTAGTGTAGACAAGCCTTAAGTCTCAGGGGCAAAATGCACGGTTGCTTTATTGCCTTGTACTGTATTCCACCCAGCTCAATCCATTGTATAACTATGGAGTGTGCTTATCAGAGCTGGTTAGAACCCAGAATTCCTGTTCCACAGAAGATTCTGGAATTAATTTTTTTTTTTAAAGAAAAAGTTTTGAAACAAAAACTAACTTGCACTAACTGGGGAAGAGGAATTCCAAACCTTTGTTTAGAAAAATCAAAATAAAACTTTTATTTTGATCTTTTCAAAATATTCCCCAGACATTTGAGCTGCCCAGAGCTCTGACAGCCCTCCAAGTGGGCTGTCAAGAATCCAGGAGCATGGAAGCCCTGAGAGCCTCCAGGGTTTCCAGGTTCCTGGCTCTGCAGCAGGGAGTCTGGCAGCCTCAGATCGAACAAGACTCCCAAGTCTTCTATGCTGCCTGCTCCGCAGCAGCCCACCAGGGCAAGATGGCAGGAAACCAAGAAGGGAACATTGGTATTTTGACAAATCAGCATTTTCTGATGGGAAAAATGTTCTGATGGAAAATTTCTGACTAGTTCTAGTGTTAGTGTGCCCTTGTTACTGCAATACAGTCTGAGGCCTGATAAGCAGGCGCAGAGTGAGGGGATTTTATTACACTTGGTTAAAAACTGGCGATCCAAGGAAAGAACAATCCAGACTATTACAGAAGGGGTTATGCATTGCACTGAAGGTCTACGCTACAGATTTACAGTGGCACAGCTGCACCAATGCAGCGGGAGAGCTGTCTCCCATCAACGTAAGAATTCCACCTCTGTGAGAAGTAGCAGCTATGTCTGCGTGAGAATCTCTCCTGCCAACATAGCACTGGTTATGCTGGCACTTAGGTCAGTGTAACTACATTCCTCTGGGGTGTGCATAATCCACACCCCTGAATGACGCCGTTATACCAAATTAATTGTGTAGTGTAGACCACGGCTAAGACTGAGTATCATTGTGTTGCACCAGGAGTGAGCCAGCTCACTTTTCTGGAAATTGGATATGGGGTTTCATGCTGTGAAAGCCCCAAATATGAACATAAGCCCCAAATTTGAACACCCTGGGTATCCAGGGGGTTGGAAACCTGGATCTGAATCCTGCAGTTTGACTTCTATTTCATACAGTGCTAATTTTTAGTGTAGACCAAAGTAAAAATGTTTTGTTGGCATAGCCATGTCAGCAAAAGCCCCAGGGTAGACACAGCTATGCCGACAGGAGAGTGGCATCTATAGTGGTCTGTCTTTAGCACATGTCATGAGGGCCTGTGTGTTTGAAACAAGGGCTCTGAGTTCTAGCTCTGCTATTATTGTGAATTTCCAAGTTGCAATAATGAAACAATCAGGAAATTCTAGCTGACCACCCAGATGAAATATTTGCACCAAAACCTATTAAAAGTTTAAATGCTTTCCCACTGTTATATGTCTCTTTGTGATCAGCACAACAGCTTTGAATCTGAGCACAGTGGAATGGACAAAGACATCAGGCAGTTTTTGCCGATGAGAACATCCAATTTCAGGTCATTGTAGGAGCAGCCATTTGCTAAAACAAACAGAAGCTCCCTGTTACTTTAGGGATATGCTGTTGGGTTGCTCCTGTAACCTCACAGCACTCTTCATTCTTCTCTGCCCCTTAGAACAGCAGCAGGAGAGAAGGAACAGCTGGTAAGTGGGGACAGGACTAGAAGCTGAATTCAGAGGTGGGTTGGAATCAGATTGTCGAGATAGCTCCAATGACTTCAAAGGCTATAACCATTTATAGCAGCCAAGGATCTGCCCCAGTATATAGAAACCCTTTTAAGAATCCATCAGAAGAAAATAGATCGTTTTTAAATCCAGGTCAAAATGCTGCCAGTCTCACACTAAATTCCCACAAGTGTCCAGTGGCCAATAATTTTAATGGGAGATGCAGCTGATCTCTTGATTTCTTTGTTGGTTTTTTCAGCGTTACTTGGAAAGGTAACAATATAGTACACTTCCATTTCTCTTTTTGTCTTGTAAACTTATACATGAAAGACGATCTGGCTTAGAGCTGGATAAGTACTGAAAAAGCTATTAAAATTTATTCAAAGAAAAAACATTACCTTGTTTAAAGTGGTATTCACAACTCTTTTTTCATTTCCCATAAACATTCATACAAGCTATTTTCAGTCATGCCATTAGACTTTGGTAACCAATCACATCACAAGCAATGAAGAACTAAGCAATGACATAGTCAAAGGGCACGGCTGTTTGCACACTCTTAGGCTGAGGTGTGTTTGCAGGAAGTGTTCAACCTGTGGCACATGACCAGTAAATTAGTGAGACAAGGTAGGTGAGGTAGTATATTTTATTGGCCCGTCATCTGTTGGTGACAGAGACAAGCATCATCTTCCACTGAACTAAAGCTCAAAAGCTTGTTCCTTCCCCCAGGAGAAGTTGGTCCAATAAAAGATATTACCTCACCCACCTAGTCGCAGGACTAACATGGCTACAACAACACTGAAAGCAGCAAATTACTACAATTGAAAGTGTGCTTGCAAACAGAAATAGGGATGAGTTTCCCCCAATAAATCAAACAAATAGTGTGCCCAATTCTAATGGGAACAATGTTAACTGAAGAGGGGAAGTCTCCTCCTTGGGATTGCACCACAGTTTCGCTTATTTCACTTGATACAATTCAGTGATTATTGCTACAAGAAAAAGACTTTAAGGAGTCATTGTTACACCAAGCTATATTAATGAGAGAAGAGGATGAATGACATACAAAATCTAAAAGAGATGGTGAAGTGGGGCTCAGAAGAAGAACAAAGCAATTAGAAACAGGCTCAAGTGAAAATATCCATCCTGATCTTCCCATTCATCTTCTGTGGAAAGATGAAGGGTCAACGAACACAGAGAGAGCAGACTTTGGAGCAGGTTTGGTTTAACCATGTAGCTTTGAATGTTGTTCATTTGTTATGTTGCAAATAATGGCCCTTTTTATCATCATGAGAACAGTAACAGTAACACCAAAATGCTTTCCATGCTGTTCAGTGCAAGTCACTGGAGTGCTTTTGTTTGGAGCTGTACTTAAATTTACTTTCTCCAGAGTGCAGTAATATTTTCCAGCACATTAGAGAGTCATGAAACAAAACATGTGGCTACTTTGGTTCTTTTCCCTTATTCTGAGTTGCACAACTATGTTGTTTACAGTTTATTTCCTCTGTTGGGAAATGAACAGCTAAAATCATTCACTACAGCACGCTAGCATCTCAGGCAATTCAACATTATATCACAGAATCACGTTTCCTTCTTACCAGGAAGCAGTTGTTTAAATAAAAAGAAAACCACAAATCCATTTGCATGTCTATAACAGAAGACAAAGTAAGAGACAGAATAGCTCAAAAGCAAAGATATTTGTAACTCCAAGTTGGCAATGGAGAATGTTAATTTGGATATCAAGGCCCCAATGTCTCACACTAAGGCCATATCCAAAGCCTGCCAAAGTCAATGGGAAGCTTGGATTGACCTGAATGTCTTTGAATCAGGTTCTGACTGACCCAGGTCTTCCCTTCAAGCTGCCCTCCCTAGGAGCTGGAAGTAAAGTCTACAGAAAGACAAGAACTAACCTGATTTTAGTAATAGCAATATTTTCTTCTTTTGAAGAGCATGACCTGGGAAAAAGTGAAGAAGAAATTAAGGGCTTGATTTACAGAGCAGTTCCCATCCCATTTCTCTCACTCATAAGCATAGTACAAAAACAAGCACCCAACCAGCCGGTGAACATAGTGTCCACGAAAGATGTTGGATTGAAAGAGACTGAAGGTTGCTGTTTCTGCAAAGGACAGGACAACCTGGAGCATGGCAGGGCAAACCTCTCCTTAATGCCAACATGCCTTAACCCTGAGCCAGAGGGAACCACTTTAGGGAGAAGAAGTCATGCCTGTTTGGAGGAAGAGGAGTCTCCATGCCTAGTTGGTCTCTGTCCTTTCTGCTGGGTCTGTCAGAAAAAGATGCTATTCTAGTGTCAATCATGATGGTAGTTTCTCGAGGTGGATAATAATCCTGATTAGTGATGGGCATGAAAAAATAGTGACAAAATTCACAGGAAATATTATCTTCAGTGGATTATTTGACCAGTTCTATTACAGCCTGTAAAGATCAGAGTGATTTTGTTTTGACCCATTCTTGCCATCCAGTAGGATTTCCAATTTGCTACAAATATTCCTTAAACTTGCCCCGACCCAGAAACTAGAAGTGGTGGAACTGGGTTTTCCCTGATTTTGCTGTTTTTTTCTGCCATGGTTATTATTCTGTTTTCAGGACTCCGATATAACAGTGTCCTCTTCCATTGTAAGAGTTTACATCATCATTAAACAATAGCTTTTCAGATGAGGAATCCTGACTCTAAGGGCTATAA